>SJYQ01000891.1:198557-218367 GCA_006410935.1 Redunca redunca
ATATATATTTATATAAATATAAATAAATTAAATATTTATATAAATAAATATAATATATATAAACACAATTAAATATAATCGTGTTTTCTAGTCACTCGTACATGGGGCTTAAGACAGAGGAAAAAGTGCATTAATGCTCCTTTCAATTCCTTATACTAAAAAACCACAAAAATACCACAAAACCCCAGTATGATTCCCTGTTTTGCTGTTAATTCCATATGTCATCAACTTGAACTTCTTGCCAGTATCTTAAGGGTGGGAGCGAAGTCTTTCGTGTAAACTGCCTCCAACGTAGAGCCTGGTCTAGTACCACGTGCTCTGCCCACAGCACGTGTTCATGAAGCTGATGGGAACTTGCATGTGTATAGGATCATCTTCACAGCCCATCTAGGCACAGCTCATTGTGTCCTGCTGAGCAGAGGGTAGGAAACTGAAGCCACAGAAGGTTGGCTTGTCCCCTATCATAGAGAAAGAGTGATGTGGATGGGAAACAGAATTCAGGTTCCACTTTCACCTATATTGTCCCCTGAGATTATGAGTTTTCCACTTTGAAAATAGAAAAGTGGTGGAAGGTAGTGCTCAGGGGTCAGCTGAGCTAGGAAGTGATATCAAGACTTGGGGTAGCGTTTGGTTCTGAAAGTGTCCAAGTCATCTTGTCGAAGTCAAAATTGGGGAAGAAAGATATGTCCCTGTATTAAAATGATCCAAATCATTGATCTGGGGGGAGTCCAGACTTTCTGAGTACAGTATGCTTAGCTCTCTTGGTATGCCAAATGGGAAGGTAGACCACTCAGACATCTTGGTAGACTTTTAGACATTTTGAGGGTTAAGCAAACATGTCAAACAAGATGACCTGCGTGCATCAACCTAACTCAGAGTGAGTTCTTGCATGAATTTCCCAAGTTAATTAAGTTCATAGAAAATTGACAACTTGCTTCTATACCCATCTTGCTATTAACATCTGAAGTGTAGAACAAATACTATTACCATAAAGTAATATTAAAGATTTAATTAAACATTTAACTAAAGTGCTATTCTCTACCTTCCTGGCAAAATTGAAAGGGAAGTGATAAAGATCCTCCTCTTTACCAAACTCTGGCTGGTCTCCTCTGAGTCTTCCCGATTAGTCCTCAACCTATAAAGTCTTGAACAAATACCAGCTTAGCTTCTAATAGCTTAAGGCCACATCCCTAAGAAGATCCTAGCCCCTGTAAAGTGCCTTCCTGAGAAAATTCAAGAATGCCAAAAGAATTCACTGTTTGTTCCAGCCAAAACCTATCTGGGGGAGAGAGGGAGTAACTGTGAGAAACGCAAGTTAGCAAACACAGATGGGTTTCCCATGGACCCACCTCTCTTCCCACTTTCCCTGATTCTACTGAGCCCTCACTCACTACCCACTCTAGTCTCCCATTCTCCCTTTGCAATATCCAGTCACCTCTGCACAGATGGAACAAGAGTTCAGTTCACACTGGACTCATTTCCCTGTTGCAATAGTTACTACTGATGAAATTCTGCCCTTCCACTTTAGCTACTGTCCAGCTTTGTTTATCTTTGATGAAAGGGTCACTTCTGCCTTGCTGCTTCTGTATTTCCCATGTTTGTGCAATGTTTGTTCCTAACATGGGCTCAATTGGATATTTGTTAAAAGAATGAATGAGCACAGACGCTGAGTATTCACTGCGGAACATTCATCGAGAAGTTCAGTCCGCAAAACCCATTCACCCCATCCACAGCCCCTGATGTTTTACTCTTTTCTCATCTTAGCACATGGGTCCACTTCTTTGAATTCCAACTTTTCAGCTTTCCCAGAATGACACTCATAGGATGATTTCTGCCCACAACCTAACTCAATGGACACTTCTTGACTGGCTTAGCAGTTCTTTCCCTCCTCAGAACTCATACTTTTTCTAAGATGACCATCCTATTCCAAACATGGCCTCTGAGCGAGTTTTCAGGGAGAATGGATTTTGCTGGCATAGTGACTCACTCAAGGTTGTGGGTTCCAAATTTGAAGCTGAACTTGAGCTTCTCTCGGTTCAAGTTGCAGTGAGCACTGACAAAAATGTGACCTCCTAGTTCAAGAATAAAGGCTCTGGGGGTTTCTTAGCTATCAAGTTGCTCTTACAAAATAAGATTCTGATGAGTCAAGTGTAAAAGAATCAGAGTCTAAAGGATTTAATTTCTCTTGAGCTATTTGATGGTTTCATGGTGAAGGAGGCATTTATTTAGCAATATGTATGGGGAATCTCATCATCTCAAAATGTTTGAAAAAGAGACAGATATTTTTCCAATATCACAATCTTGCTGGCCCTCTTTTCCTTTTCCTCTGTGAAGAGAAAAGTCTAAAAAGGTGCATTGAATATTCCCAGACTAATTCCTGCACCATCTAGACATCAACACTATCATAAATAAGACAAATGCAAGACATAGCAATGAAGCAGAACTTAAGTACAGATCTCATTACTAAAAAAAAAAAAAAAGAAGAAAAAATCAAGAGCAAAGGAAAAATGAAAATTACCTAAGTTCATTAGCCCTGTTGGAATTTCTTACTCCTAAAGCATGGACTTGGTTAGAACTTGGAGAATGTATAGTTTCTTTTTAATGATATTTGTTGAAAATAGGTTTGCCTATAGCTATAAATATTTCTTATTACCATCTCAGAAAGTTCCAGAGGCCCTGGCCTTTCCAACCGAATATGGGATTCTCCTGGGTTCAGAACTATCATTTACCTTTACACATTTACTGTCTGGAATGTTTCAGGGAAATGTTCTGAAATACCATGAGCTCTCAGGCTCCAGTAGCACCTTAATTCCAACAATTAAGAAATACATAATTATTAAAAAGTTTACTCTCTGCTTAAGATTGAGCTAGGAAGTCAAGAAGAGAGCAAAACAATCTCTACTCACAAGAAGTTTATAATCTGGAATCAGAGATAAGACACACAGATGAAAGAATTTGTGAGACCATAATAATAAGGATATGAGTTTGGGTAAACTCCGGGAGTTGGTGATGGACAGGGAGGCCTGGCGTACTGCGGTTCATGGGGTCACAGAGTCGGACACGACTGAGCGACTGAACTGAACAGAATAATAAGGATAGTATCAATAGCTAATATTTAGCATGTATTTTGGCAAAAAGAATTGTTCCAAGGACTTTACATGTATTACTGTATTCTGACAACTGTCTTAGAGATCATCCCAGAATATCTGAATAGAATAGATTGAATCCTTGCACGAGATCACATAGCTGGATGGTGATAAACCTAAGATTCAAAGGCCAAGCAGGCAGAGCCAGAGCCTGAATGCTGGGCCTCTACCCACTACTGCCTTCAAATACACAGGTGCGTGTAAAGGTTAACACACGCGTGTGCCCATACAGACATATCTATGTGATCGCTACAGACTAAGAGGTCTTTGTGAGATTACTGCAAAGACCTTGCAAACATGGAGTCTCCAGGTAAGAATGTACTGATGCTGGACCAGTTCTGAGAACACCAAGAGTGTCAGATATGGACAAGCTCAGAGCAGCAGCTTCCACGAAATAAGCATTCGTTTCATAATTCCTTTCCAGCATTCACAGCTTCTCCACTCACCTCCTCCATTCCCACCTCCCAGCCTCCTCTTCCCCAGCATGCTCTGCCCCTTTATCAGAGCAGTTGCTAAAACCTCATTTCTTGAGAATAATCTTCGCTAATATGAGAGCACTGGCGAATTCCCCTTTGCCTCTCCTTCTCTAACCATGAAACTTTCAAAACAACCTCCGATCAGGACAATGCAATTTTTAAAACTATCCTCCCACCCCACCATCCAAATGTAATATCAGAACAACGAAGGGCTTCAAAAGGGAAAAAAAGGAAAAAAATAATAACAATAATAGATTTTAATAAAAGTCAAACCTAAGACTTCCCTGGTGGTCCAGTGGTTAAGAATTCACCTTCCAATGCAGGATACGCTCCAATTCCTGGTTGGGGAACTAAGATCCCACTTGCTTCAGGGCAACTAAGCCTGAGCTCTGCAACTACTGAGCCTGTGTGTTGCAACTGAGACTCGACCCAGTCAAATACACAAAAATAAAATTTTTTAAAAAAAGATTTATGTACATTTTTGTAATTTATGTAAATTTTTAAAAATAAATAAAAACAAAATCTAAACAAGCCGGGGGAACCCATCTAAAACTTGGAAAGCCAGTGCTCCTATTACTCGCAAGCCCAGATTCCTAAAAGGAACCACTATACTTGTTTCAGCTCTTGGGTCATCTCTCTGCTTCCACCTTGTCTTCAAAAACACATATTCATCCTAAAACACAGCCTCAGTACACCCATGGCTCATTCATTATTTCTCCCACTAGCCATGAATTCTCACCTTTCTAACTGGCTCAGTCCTCAGTATTAAATCTTACTTCCACCACTGTGTGTCTCTACTCTGTGTTACCTGGATCCTATTCATTGAAAACCCCTTGCTTCTTTGATGGTGCCCAGGTCAACTTGTGTAATAAAAGGGGAAGCTGAAAGAAGTATCATAAAAGCAGAAGACATTATTGAAAATATTTTTTCACTAAGTAGATACATCCCCAAAACACACATTGGGAAGATAAATAAGTGTGTGTCTCTGGAAAAGGAAATGAAACAAATATGGAGGTTTGGGGACATCAAAGGAAAGTTCACTATCACGTTGAAGGTGGGAGGGCTGGGCAGAAATGACTTAAACATCAGAAGAAGGTCAGAATTCATTATGCCTTTCTCTCAAATCATAATCATATACTTCTGGACACCTGATGCCTAACTAGGGCATTTGCATTTCAACAACGGATGATGAAACGTACTGGCTTAGCCCATGCCAGTTAGCACATGAAGAGCACATCAGAGTCAACAATAATTACACTGTACCACGTACTCAACTAGATCTGGATTACTGGGGAAAGTAATTGTACAATCACCAGTGGAGGCAAAGCTATGTTTTGAATATATTCTGATTTTCTGATGTCTCCAACAAGAAATCACTTAATAAAATGGAGAGTGCTCTCTGAGCAATTAAATTATCCAACAGTAAGTTTTGAAGAAGGGGTTTTATTCATCTTCGTTTCAAGAAGGAAAAATGGAGTCAGTCAGTATGAACATACATGCATCCTAAACAATGAAAAGCAAAAAGTAAGAAAATGAATGGTTTCAGGTAAAGAAGTAACTGCACCTTTTATCTGAATCATGCTGGTGGCTGTCATCAAAAGAGATTGAAGCAAGACTTGCCTGGTGATCCAGTGGTTAAGAATATGCCTTGCGATGTATGGGATGCAGGTTCATTCCCTGGTCTAAGAACTAAGATCCCACAAGCCTGAGGGCAAAGCCCACTCATTGCAACTCCTGAAGCCTGGGTGCCACAACTAGAGAGTTCAGGCAATGCAACAAAAGATCCATGTGACTCGTGGTGCAACTGAGACCCGACACAGCCAAATAAATAAATAAATATTTTAAAAAAGAAAAAGAGAGATTGAAATAACCTACAGACAAAAGCAAGGCAATGATCTTCCTCCGAAGCATATAAAGAAAGCAAAAGTTATATAGACCTATTCAGAGGAGTAGCAAGGATACTTTATTTATACTTAGGATTGTAGGTTTCTATCTTTGTTCAGTGATGTTATAGTCTACTAGTGCAAAAAATGCTGAAATCAATTACAAAAACTGATTACCTCAAATAAATCAAGAAATAGGGAGAAACTGACTAAAAAAAATCACTTAGTAAAGAATTATATTTTTGTAAAACAAACACAAATGAATACTTTAAGTTCTGGTTTCCTGTGCTGTGTGCTGTACTTAGTTGCTCAGTCGTGTCCAACTCTTTGCAACTTCATGGACTGCAGCCCACCAGGCTCCTCTGCCCTTGGGAATTCTTCAGGCAAGAATAATGGAATGGGTTGCCATGCCCTTCTCCAGGGGATCTTCCTGACTGAAGGATTGAACGCAGGTCTCCTGCACTGCAGGTGGGTTCTTTATGGACTGCGCCACCAGGAAAGCCCCTCTGGTTTCCTAAATTATGCTAAAAGAAAGCTTAAGACCTAGGCCATAATGATGAGTAAATGGATGATGACAACCACCTGAAAGAGGAGGCAGTCTCAGCCAACAAGCTTCTTTTCCTTAGGGCTAATCTTTAGCCCTTCTACTATTTTGTTAACAGAACTCTTCATTGGTTTATTCAATTAATATACTGTCTTATCAGGTCACTTTGGGAGGTAACAGTAGTTCATGAAATGCCCTAGGTTTGAAGCAGATGGATTCTAAAGAGAGACCTGCCATTATCTTATTCAACAACCTTGAAAAATTTCTATAACCTCACCATTTCCCCAATGCAAACTGGAGATAATGAGACATTGAGAGTGTACTTGCAGGTTCCAACAGGGAGCCCAGATACTCATACATTCTTGACTTAGGAATGACCCTCCTCTGTCAGAGAAGGGCCTTCTTGTCGACGGGGCACACATGTGGAGCAGCGAGAGAGGAAGGGGACACCCACCTAGTCAGTGAGATCAGCTGAATCAACCCTGGCAATCAATGGGGTGCAGACATCATTTTAGGGTACAACTTCCCAATGACTAATAACTAAGTTCTGGAGATCTAATGCACAGCATACTGATTATAGGCAGCAATACTGTTTTATAAACCCCAAAGTTCCCAAAAGACTAGATTTTAATTGTTCTCACCTTGGAAAAGAAACTAGAATTGTGTGTCATAATAGAAGTATAGATAATGCTATGTTGGTGATAATCATATTGAAATGTAAGTGTATCAATATTTGAATATGTTTAAACTTACTATGGTTTTTCCAGTGGCCATGTATAGATGTGAGGGTTGGACTGTGAGGAAAGCTGAGCACCAAAGAACCGATGCTTTTGAACTGTGGTGTTGGAGAAGACTCTTGAGAGTCCCTTGGACTGCAAGGAGATCCAACCAGTCCATCCTAAAGGAGATCAGTCCTGGGTGTTCACTGGAAGGACTGATACTAAAGCTGAAACTCCAACACTTTGGCCACCTCATGCAAAGAGTTGACTCACTAGAAAAGACACTGATGCTGGGAGGGATTGGGGGCAGGAGGAGAAGGGGACAACAGAGGAGGAGATGGCTGGATGGCATCACTGACTCGGTGGACATGAGTTTGAGTAAACTCTGGGAGTCGGTGATGGACAAGGAGGCCTGGCGTGCTGCGATTCATGGGGTCACAAAGAGTCGGACACGATTGAGTGACTGAACTGAACTGAAACTTACAGGCTGGAATCAAGATTGCTGGGAGAAATATCAGTAACCTCAAATATGCAGATAACACCACCCTTACAGCAGAAAACGAAGAACTAAAGAGACTCTTGATGAAAGTGAAAGAGGAGAGTGAAAAATTTGGTTTAAAACTCAACATTCAGAAAATTAAGATCATGGCATCTGGTCTCATCACTTCATGGCAAATAGATGGAAAAACAATGGAAACAGTGACAGACTTTATTTTGCAGGGGCTCCAAAATCACTGCAGATGGTGAATGCACACATGAAATTAAGACACTTGCTCCTTGGAAGAAAAGTTATGACCAACCTAGACAGCATATTAAAAAGTAGAGACATTACTTTGCAAACAAAGGTCCATCTAGTCAAAGCTATGGTTTTTCCACTAGTCATGTATAGATATGAGAATTAGACTATAAAGAAAGCTGAGCGCCAAAGAATTGATGCTTTTGAACTGTGGTGTTGCAGAAGACTCTTGAAAGTCCGTCAGACTGCAAGGAGATCCAACCAGTCCATCTTAAAGGAAATCAGTCCTGAATATTCATTGGGAGGACTGATGCTGAAGCTGAAACTCCAATACTTTGGCCACCTGATGCAAAGAACTGACTCTTTGGAAAAGACCCTGGTGTGGGAAAGATTGAAGGCACGAGGAGAAGGGGATGACAGAGGATGAAATGGTTGGATGGCATCACAGACTCGACGGACTTGAGTTTGAGCAAGCTCTGGGAGATGGTGATGGACAGGGAAGCCTGACCTGCTGCAGTCCATGGGGTTGCAAAGAGTCAGACATGACTGAGAGACTGAACTGAACTGAAACTTACAAAAGCTTATATGCAACTACATCTCAACAAAAAAATTTTAAAGACCTGCCTTGCAGGATTCTCCTCAGGCTGAAATCAGACAAATATTTACACATAGCACTTAGCACAGGGTAGACAGTAAATTTTATTTAATATTTTCTTTCCATATCTTAAAAGAAAAGATATCATGTTGCATCCCCAGCATGATAAATTCACAGTTCCACTATAGAGGATTCAAGATTCTTCCAAATGCCTACCTGGAAAAATACTTTGCCATTTTAGCTGATACTTTCCCTGCATTTCATTTAATATTTGGGGCCTTTCTTAACCATCATGCTCATGTGTGCATGCTCGGTCCTGTAGTTGTGTCTGACTTTTTTTGACCCTATAAACTGTAACCCACTAGGTTCCCCTGTCCATGGGATTTCCCAGGCAAAAATATTGGAACGGGGTGCTATTTCCTTCTCCAGGAGATCTTCCTGACCCAAGGGTTGAACTCACATCTCCTGATTTACAGGTGGATTCTTTACTACTGAGCCACCTGGGAAACCCTTAACCGTTATGCTAGTCTAGTAATTCTCAATCCTGACTGTAGTTAGAATCTAGGAAGCCTGTTAAACTATACCAATGTCCATTATCTGCCCCAGACTATGAAATCAAAACCTCGGGAAGTGGAGCTGTATTTGTGCATATGTATTCGTTTCCAAGCACTCAGAGTGATGCAGCTGCGATTGAGAATGCTGATCTAGACCTTTCTAGATCCCTTACCTCAGAACAGGGATTACAAAACAAGGAAGAAAGGAATGTTATTGGCTTTTAAGTTTTAAAAGCTTAGCCTTCAGAAGGAATGAGAAAAGAAAAAAAAAAAAACATAGGACTGAAACCAACAATTTTGGAAAATATGTAACAACTAAGAGCAAAGATTCTCTACCATGACTATCAGCATCCCCACATCCTACACTTGCAAGATTGCAAAAGCTGGCTCTGGTAAGGAAAGTAGTGGCAAAGGAGCTAGTGAGACCTTGGAAGCTTTAGCTCCCCAAGAAGGGAGGCCCTGTACTCTGACCTTCCTAGGAAGGATCGAAGACAGACCTCTCCTCAATAAGTTGATAGGAACTATGATCGGAAGTTCCCATGTCTTGTTTCTCAACAGAGTGGGCAGCTAAAACTTAGCTAATGAGAAGTGGATGTCATGTGATTAACCATGGCAGGCTTTTGACAGCCTCATAGAGCTGGGGATCAGCCGCTGAGTCCCGGGACTCTGGAAATAGCAAGGCAACCTTTTGAAAATGACTTAGCAGCAGCCACAAAGAGATGATGACCAAGGGTCAGGCAGGATTGTGGTCATTTCCTTGGGTTCCAGCTTGGAGAGGATTCCAAAATGACGTAGATTGTTTCCTTCACATAGCAGAATGACAGCTGAAAAAAATAAGCTGATTAATAGAATAAGTTACACCCTTGCACCTGAGCATGTGAACCAAGATTTCCACTCTTCCCACTACTTTTCTACGTCCATGTGTTTTCGTGTCACACACCACATCCACCTGCACTTCATGCTTCAGTTGCACTAAAAAGCCCATTCCTCCCTCCAGGCCTCTCTCACTCACTCCTCCATCCCTCTGTGCCAAGTGCTCCTTTTGCTTCTAAGCAAAGGACATTCTAAAGTCCTCCCTACCTCTGTGAGCAAACCTCCCAGATCTCCTCCCCAAAGCCTTCTCTGACTTTCACTGGAAAAACTTATCACTCATCCTCTATCCTCCTCTCGCAGGACTCCTCTGCTGCTGCTGCTGCTGCTGCTAAGTCACTTCAGTCGTGTCCAACTCTGTGCGACCCCATAGACAGCAGCCCACCAGGCTCCGCCGTCCCTGGGATTCTCCAGGCAAGAACACTAAAGTGGGTTGGCATTTCCTTCTCCAATGCATGAAAGTGAAAAGTGAAAGTGAAGTCACTCAGTGGTGTCCGACTCTTCACAACCCCATGGACTGCAGCCTACCAGGCTCCTCCGTCCACAGGATTTTCCAGGCAAGAGAACTGGAGTGCAATGCCATTGTCTTTTCCGGAGGACTACTCTAGCCCCTAGAAAACTATAAATTAAATTCACCTGAATGGCTGGGAAGGGCAGCACGAATATATATATATACACATATATACATATACACCTATACCCCTACGTAGGTTTGCATACATGACCACCAAATCCTTATCACATCATTTAGTAGCTAGATGTTTGTCTGACTCCTCGGCTAAACTGTAAACCCTTTGAAGGCTGGCATCATGTAACACTTATCTTTGTATCTTTGTATTCCAGCATCTTACACATGAGAAATGTTCAACAGTTTGCTAAATGAATGAATGAAATAATTAATTACTATAATAAAATAGTTATCATGTGCAAGCCACAGGGCTACTTTCTCAAAATAATAAAAAATTTTCCAGACTATTGCCTTTGGCAAAGATCACTCATAATATCCCTGAAAGTCTGTAAGGAGATCCTCCTCCTCATTGCCTAATTCCTTATAACCACGTCCACACCTGGAAACTGCCTGACTTTGATCAGAAGAGATGAACTAGCTAGACAATCCAACCCCAAGAAAATCATTTCCATTTCACCTCGTTAGGCCAAATGGAAGTTATTTCCATGCTTGTGTGTAATACTCCTGCCATTCATCCATCAGTAGAACATCAGTTGGGTGACTGACTATAACCAAGGGATTCAAGAGTGGTAAATTCCTAATCTGTACCCAGTAGCAAACAAACAGATATGCTCCGTGCAATAGCCAGGCAGTCCCACATACCCTCAAAATTCAATGGAAAGGTTCAAACATGTGTAGTTGTTAGGCTTTGATTTCAAGGAATTAGCCAAAGTGATAAATGTGGCCACCAGGTACACAAGAGCAAACCACACCCTAAATGAAGCAAGTAAAATGGAAACAACATTACACCAGCTTCAGAGGGAAAATGCTTGTTTATTTGAAATATCAAGAGTGGGCAGATGGTGTACACACGAGGGCTGGACGATTTAGTCTTTTTTTCAGGCTACTATAAAATGACTTGACTGAATTAATCTAACTTGCAAACTGAGGTATCAGATATTCCACCTGGCTGTGTTTGTTGTAATGGAGACACAGCATAAGCTCCAAGTCCCGATCCTTTCCTCCCTCATTGGCCCTAAGCTGGATCCTGTCCTTCAGGGTAAAGACCTCACCTCTCTGATCCACACTGTCATCGCTCTGGCCTGGGAAGTGTCAGTTCTAATGAGCAGGAGGAGAAGCACTGGGACTCTTCAGTGACCGTGGAAGAATGAGGGAGTGCCTGTTAAATGCCATTCACGGCTCTAAATAGCCATTCAGATTAGTGGCCTTGGTTCCTAAAGGACGGGTCCCACACGGCTGTGTGAGTGCGGACCCCTTTCAAGGTCAGTGATCCATGCAACTCGAGTGATAATGGGATCCGACCCTTAGTGTTGAAACCTGCACCTGTTGGGGTCAGAACAATGGGTCAGCCTGAAGTCAGCCAGTGCAACTTGCTCTTTTCCAGACCCGCAAAAAGAATATCTCGTTTCTCTTGGATCTTGGTGACCACCAAGCAGAATGCTTTGGCGCTATTTGCAGAATAGCATACAAGCCGTGAAAACGACACTATTACAGATGGAACTCCACAGACCGGGTAGCCTCATATTATGAGAATAATACACATTAATCAAGTCTTCCTTCCAAGTCAGTAGGCTGTAAATTAAACTCACATGACTGACTTGGAAGAGGAGTATGAATGTAGACACATGTACACAGCTGGTGGAGGGGGTGGTTATTAGATATATGTAAAGAGCACATTGATTCATAATTTGAAGCACTGGGTCCCAGTCTCATTTCCCTCAGTAGCTGTGGGACCTTGGGTAAGTCATGTCATCATGCTTCCCTGCGGAAAGGAGAGTTTGACCTCAGAGCATTGTCCGAGCTCGGCAAATATGCCTTCCTTCTGCTTTGCCTTCAGTTTCATCACCTATTAAAGCAATGGATAAATCATTTCTAAGGCTTCTTCTAGTTCTAAAACTCTACCTGTTTAGTTCTTTGCTTTATTCTATGATTCAAAGCAGTCTTAAAAAACCAAGCCACACCCTTCTAATCACTAAGCAGATTTCTACCACTATAGTACATCACTGATTAAAATGTATATCAAGTAGTCACCTGAATCGGTATTTTCTAATTTTTCTAAAATGAGTCTTGACTATTTCTGTCATGTTTAACTAGCTTAGGAAGCCATCAGCTTCAACCACCATGCTCTGAAGTGAAAAGAAAAAAAAGAATTATCTTGCAGTATTAGTTTTGAGAAATAAAGATTACACACCTTTGCTTCATAGCTGGTTTGCAGCCACACTTCAGCACAGACTAGCTGAACCTTCACAATCCTGTTTCCCATTTCCTGCTGGTCACAAGCCAGACACTTCCCAGACTCCCTTGCACTTGGGCACAGTCATGTGACTTAATTTGGCCAATAGAATATAAGTGTGATGTGCTTCTTCTAGTTCTAGCCCATTAAAATCCTTCCATGTATAATCGTCCATTCTATCTGCCTAATGAATGAAGAGGTTCCAAGGGCCTCAAGGGGGTTCAACCACAAGATAGAAGGTTCTTGTGTCCCCCTTGAGCTTTGAGGAGAGCTACCTAGGACAGCTGCCTGACAAGGAACATCCCTGTCAATGGGACTGTTGTTGAGCAAAGAGTCTGTTAAACTTCTTAAACTGGGGAGTTATTACCAGCATTAAATAACTCTGATGAACATAGTCATGTTAAAGGGAAATTACTTTGATGTAATGGTCGCCTTCAAGTATATTACTAGACAAACTACCTCTGAGATTATAGGACAGAAAGACTCACAGAGCAAGCAAACACTATTCAACCATGTGGTTTGTCGGATTAATTTAAAACACAAAGGGAGAAGCAAGGAGAAAAGAGAGGGGTAATGATTGGGACCATACTAACTAGGTCCTGCCTCTATCTCTGCTTCAGTGAGCTCCCCTGTTGTGATGTGATTACGAGAACCGGAGCTGGGGTTCAGGCAACGCTCTCCTTGAACCCTCTCCTGAGCCCACAGACTGCCCAAAGGTCCCTCTTTGCTCCCTGCTCCTTTGGAACCACCAAAGCCGATCACAGTGAAGCAGGAAAAATACAGAACCCAGGCTGAACAGTTTCTCCCCTATGGACAGATCCTCCAAAGTTGCAGGAGCGAGAGAGGAGTTGAGCCCTGCCCAGATAAGACATAAAAGACCACATATTCCTCAGTCACCAAGTCAAGGAGACCTTCCTGGTTACACGTGCACTGAAAGGCTCCTTGGAGGTCAGAAAGGCAGGGAGTGCCACTTCAAAGCAAACGATGCCAACTACCCATAGGGCTCTTCCTTGGAATCCGTCTTGGCTAAGAGCTGTGCACGCACACATGGGAGGAACTCATTTCTACATAGCTGGCGGGCCAGGGCCTTGCCACTGGCCATGGTCCCTGGTGGCTAGGGCCCCCAGCGTGGAGTCAGCATCCTCACTGCAGGGGCCTGAGTTCCATTTCTGGCCGGGAACCAAAACCCTGCCTCAAGCCGCTGCAGGCTGAGGCCATCCAAGATCAACGGGAAACATCTAGGCCCCAGTCTTGCCACCACAAAAAAACTGGAAGATGAAAGACGAAAGGAGATACGAGACCCCCTAAGTCATCAAGCCTCCCTCTCATTTCTCCCAGTCATGAAGAAAGGGTCCAGAGGATGCGCCACGCAGTCCTTTTGCCCACAGCTAAGGTCCCACCAAACATCAAGGAGGCAGCCCCTTCCTGTCAGGAAATGCAGGCTGTTACTTTCTTCCCTGGTGGTAAGCACTCTGAAAGCCTCTGAAAACCCTTGTGATTCGCAGCTTCTTTCCTCAAGACAAATCAAAGTATAACAAATGGTGCTCTGCATATTGAGAGGGTCATGGCAATTGCCCCCAAATCCCTCTTTAAATTATTCTTAGTTAATCTAATTCATGTGCCTTTATTAAGATGATGGACAGATTATAAGAAATTATTCACCCTGTTATAAGAGCTTGCTCAGGAATCTAAACATATGTCATTGAAGTGGTCTCCTTTAAGAAAAATTCTATTTTTGAAAGGTCTTATTTTTGTAAATTTACAAGACCATATGAACACACTGGTGGGCCCCCTCTCAGGACCTTGAAAGCATCTATAAAAGCAAGAAGCTCTGGAGCTTAAGCTTAATTCATTCATGGTAAATCCATCTCTGATTGAGGGACTTCTTGAGTTGTGGATTTATTCTACAAGTTCTGTCTGTTCTTGCAAAAGGGGCCTGAAGAGAAAGTGCCAGGAAGAGAAACAGTCTGAAAATTTAAAAACCAAACTTCCGCACTGCCAAGCAATTAAAATCACAGCTGAAAATGGAGATTTCAGTAACATTCAGCTCGCAGTTATTCTTTATTCCTCAGAAATAACCAAATAATCAGATGATATTTAAAATGCCTTCAGCAAAAATGTTGTAGGGGGTGGAGACTTGACAATTCATCTCCAACTACTAGGAAACAGACTTTGTGTTGTGCTTTATGACACTATCTGGGGAATCACACACACACACACACACACACACACACACACACACATATTCATTATGCCTCAGAAATCAGCCTGAGAAGACAATGTGGAGGCTGCAAAGGATCTACTTTCTCATCACAACTCCCTTCCCAGCTCGCCTTCCCCCGCCCCGGGGGTACTCACAGGCTGTGGGGGTATGGGAAGGAGGCCAGGCACGTGTGGACCAGGTCATTTTCCCGGCTATTGTCCCTGGCTTTGATTTTCTCGGAATCCCACAGAGTCAGCACAATCGGGATAAGCCGAGCTCCAGGGCAGACAAAGAGCAGACTTAGTCCCCTGGGCGCAGGGCTCCCCTGTTTCCTTGACATGCCCCTGATGGGGGTGGCAGGGGAAGCTGGGAGATGAATGTTAGAAAAACTCCGGTGTCTATCGTGTGGCCCAGATCAATGCTTCCCATCTAAATGCAAAGCTGATAGCCGAGACTGGTGTCTCCAGAATGGTCAGGTGGGAAGTGTGACCAAGAGGTGGCTTTGTCCTCCCCGTGGCAAACGTGTGTGTGTGTGTGTGTGTGTGTGAACATCTGGAAAGCTGATTGAACTCGGGTTTGAACCAGATGTTAGACATCATGTCGACACAGCCTCTACCCCCATCCTTCATGTCTGGACCCAACGGTTCACCTGGATCCTTTCAAGGGACGCGGTACCCAATCCCTGCAGCCCTCGCTTGCTGCGTGGAGGGTGAGGCTGGGGAGACGCACAGAGGCAGCGCCATCAGAAGTGAGCCCGCCACCGGGGCCGCACCGCACGCCTGTCCCCTTTCTTCCAAAGGGCAGTCGAAGAACGACGGCGTCTCACTCTCCTGGCAGAGCATCAGTCCTTCGTGGAAGAGCTCTACTGTCGGGACAGCTCGGCAGCTTCAAAGGCCTGAGGGTTCCTGCGGCTGAGAGCGCCCGTGCTCGTGAACTCCAGGTCACCCGCGGTGGTGAGCACACCCGCTCAGCTCCTCGCTGGATTGCCCGGCCCTGGTGGAGGAAAACGAGTCCCTGATTTCAAGCTGGCGGAACACAATTACCTCCTTATCCATTTTTAAACAGCCTCTTCTCTTGCAAATCTCCGCTAATAAGCACAGCTTATCTTTATTTACCAGGTAGCTCCCTTCCCTTCGGAGATACCACCAGGCCTGATGAAGAGAAGGGGAGAGAAAAGCACTTCCTGCAAAGTGACAAGGAGACAGCACTTTTCTATCTAAAAATACACAAATGTCCTTCTCCTTGGAGGCTGGCTTGCGACAGATAGGAGGAGACTGCCTTGGAAGAAGCCTTAAGAGAACTCTGTGTGGCCTGGAACTGATGGGAGACTCCATTTAGCTGTCCCTTGTCCTGCTCATCCTCCCACAGATGAGCGAAACACCATGAGGCACAGGAAACTTGAAAATCAACTGGTCTGGCCCCCACCTCTGAGCAGAGTTACACTTTAGCCTTAAAAATTCTTAGATTAAAAGAGGTTAGCAAGGACTTGTAGGTTGTTTTTTTTCTTTCCCATAAACCAAGAGTGAAAGGCCTTATCCCAAGCTCAGATACTAAGAAATTCCTTTACTGAAGCCTCTACTTCACAACTTTCATGCCACTTTAATGCTAAAAATGCTACCTCCCTAATTAGGTGATTCCTATGCAGGGTCCCTGGTGACTCAGATGGTAAAGAATCCACCAGCAATATGGGAGACTGGGCTCGATCCCTGGGTTGAGAAGATCCCCTGGAGGAGGGCAGCGCAACCCACTCCAGTATTCTTGCCTGGAGAATCCCCATGAACAGAGGTGCCTGGCGGGCTACAGTCTATGGGGTAGCAGAGAGTCAGACAGGACTGAGTGACTAAGCACAGCACACAAGTAGTATAATAGCAACTGTGTCCTATTTTATTTTATAGATCTTCAGAATACCCCGGAATATACAAACCACAGCCACATGCATGAAATAGATACTAAAGGATACAGCAAATATATATTAAAGGATACAGCAAGTTGGGACTCCTAATCTCTAAATCTGTCTGTTTGTATTATTATAAAGATTGAACAAGAGAAGTTTCAGCCCCGTAAAACCTGTAGACCTAGTAAAGACTCAAATCTCTGTCTCAGTTTCATGGGGAGTTCCAGGGAAGCACATTCCCAAGTCAGGTGTCAGTAGGGGAGAGTAAATACCCTTCTCAAAGCCAAAGTATTGCAAATTTCCCAGGCAAAAATGTTCTCCATTCTAGAAATACAGGTGATATTCTGCCTGGATCACCTATGCAAGGCTTCAAAGAGAAAAACTGGTCCCAGGATGGGCTGAACTGTGAGGTGCTTGGGTCAGGATTTGTATCATGTTCATTTTTTAATTTTTTCTTATTACAGGTGCCACCAGGGAAGCCAGTGGCTCAGTGGTAGAAAAAGCTACCTTCTAATGCAGGAGTGCAGGAGACACAGGTTCAATCTCTGGTCAGGAAGATCCCCTGGAGGAGGAAATGGCAACCCACTCCAGTATTCTTGTCTGCAGAATCCCATGGACAGAGGAGCCTGGTGGGCTACAGTCCATGAGGTCCCAAAGAGTTGGATGCGACTGAGCATGCATGCATGCATAGGTCCCTATCCCCGTGCACTCATCTCATTCAGACTGCAACATCCAGGACCTAGGGGGGCAATGATATACAATTACACACACAGAGCTCTGCACCTTATCCATCATTTTAAATCCTTGACACTGCATAGGGACTGGTGGTGGTGGTGATGAAATGACAGCAATGAGGATGATGACAGCAACTCAACTTCCTTCAGCCCTTACAATGTGCCAGGGATCTTGCTATTAATGCATCCTTGATGTGCCTTAATTCATTTATTCCTCATAGCAGTCCATGAGGCAGGTACTATTAACAACCTTATTCTGTAAATGAGGAAACTCAGAAACAAACTTGCGAATGTTTGTTAAGTAACTGCCCTCAAATCACACCTCTAGTAAGTGACCAAGGTTAAGATTGAAACCTAGATCTTTCTGACTCCTGAACTGATGAACTGAACTACTTTGATGATACAGCTTGGGGCATGGTAGATGCTTAATAAATATACATCGAAGATAGAGGATAACAGAATAGAGATGCCTGTGTGGTCTCTGGCTCTCAGTGTGACTAGGTTATTTCTATCCAATAAAAATGTTAGCAGGGCTCATTTGTAGCTACATGGGTGGACCTGGAGATTATCATACTAAGCAAAGTAAGTCAGACAGACATACAAATATCCTATGATATTACTTATATGTGGAATCTAAAATATGACAGAAATGAACTTATCTCTGAAACAGACATAGAAAACAGATTTGTGGTTGCCAAGGTGGGGTGGGTGTGGGTGGATTGGGAGTTTGGAATTAGCATATGCAAACTATTACATATGGGATGGATACACAACAAGTTCTACTGTGTAGCAGCAGGGCTTCAGTGGTGGCCTAGATGGGAAAGAATCTGCCTACAAAGCAGGAGATCCTGGTCTGATCCCTGGGTTGGGAAGATCCCCTGGAGATGGGAATAGCTACCCACTCCAGTATTCTTGCCAGGAAAATTCCGTAGACAGAGGAGCCTGGCAGGCTACAGTCCATGGGGTTACAAAAAGTCAGACACGACTAAGCAACTAACACTTTCACTTTTACTGTATAGCACAGGGAACTATATTCAATATACTGTAATAAACCATAATGGAAAAGAAAAAGTATGATTTAAAAAAAAATTTTAAGGGTCTTCTGATGGGACCCTTTGGCTTCTCGAAAATTACGTGTGGATTGGGGGAATAAATATTTTGACATCTAGACCTAAAACACCAGTCATGTGATGACAAGTGAGACCGACAGTCCAGAATGGGGCAGCAGACGTTAGGAACTTGCCCTTAGGTTGTGAGATTGCAGTTCAATAGGACTTGGATGAGGCATGGGAAAACCAGAAGAGCAGCTTCAGTCCTGAACCTTTGTTTCCAGGTCTATTAAGGTCAGCCTTCAGCATTTAGCTCCAGGGCATGTGGGCTGAGAGTGAACCTTACTCCTTTCTGTGATTGCCCTCGTTTCCCTTTGTGTACATTCTCCACCTGGCAGAATTCCCAGCTCTACCTGGTCCCATCAAAACCTGGTCCCAGCTGTAACATCCCATTTCTTGTGGGGCAAGTCACTTAATTCCTCATCTATAGAATGGGTACATTTCATATCTGTAGTGCCTGACTCAGGATTCCTGAGTGGAATTATATAATAGAGATTATTCATTCATCTTCTCAACAAATATTTATTGAGCAGGTGCTAACTAACAAAGAGTCGGACACGACTGAGCAACTGAACTGAACTGAACTGAACTGCTAACTAACATCATATTGTGAGAGACACAGTGATGAATCAGACTGGCTCTTTCCCATGGAGATCTAGGCAATGTACATGGCCAGGCAGGTTTATATTCCAAAGTGAAAATCATCAGTCCAAGAAAGGTCTAGGCACTGTGCTATGGGAACTCAGAGGGACGATGGATTATTCCAGAAGGAAGTATGAAGGAAAGCTCCAAAATGGAAGCTGCAGCTCTTGAGCTGAGTCTCAAGAGATAAAATGGAAACAGTTTGGAAACAAAATTCCTCTGCAAATATTGGGCATAGGTTATAAATAATAACTAATTTATGGAATTCGCTATGTTCCAAACTAATGCGTGCCTAAACTAAGGAAGGCGCTTCCCTGGTGGCTCAGTGGTAAAGAACTCACTTGCCAATGTAGGAGTGAAGTGAAAGTCTCTCCGTTCTGTCCAACTCTTTTCGACCCCATGGGCTGTAGCCTGCCAGGCTTCTCTATCCATGGGATTCTCCAGGCCAGAATACTGGAGTGGGTAGCCATTCACTTTGCCAGGGGATCTCCCCAACCCAGGGATCGAACCTGGGTCTCCCACATTGCAGGAAGATTCTTTACTGTCTGAGCCACCAGGGAAGTGGCCTGATTTAAACACAGGTGGCCAAAATTCAGACTCTGCCTCTCTGACAAAACTAAACTAACAAAGCAAATGAATAAACAGATAACTCAGTCCCCTCAGCACTTTGAGTTGGGGAGAAATACATTTTGGACCTTGGTGAATTACAGCACAACCTATCTGGGAAATTGCATTTCAGATTGAGAAGGTACAGGAATGAAACGTCCTTCCTCTTAGGTAGAAT
>SJYQ01000891.1:219042-280656 GCA_006410935.1 Redunca redunca
CCCTGTCCATCACCAACTCCCGGAGCTTGCTCAAACTCATGTCCATCATGTTGGTGATGCCATCCAACCATATCATCCTCTGTCATCCCCTTCTCCTCCTGCCCTCAATCTTTCCCAGGATCAGGGTCTTTTCAAATGAGTCAGTTCTTCACGTCAGGTGGCCAAAGTACTGGAGTTTCAGCTTCAGCATCAGTCTTTCCAATGAATATTCAGGACTGATTTCCTTTAAGATGGACTGGTTGGATCTCCTTGCAGTCCAAGGGACTCTCAAGAGTCTTCTCCAACACCACACTTCAAGAGCATCAATTCTTTGGCACTCAGCTTTCTGGAAAAACCATAGCCTTGACTAGATGGACCATTGTTGGCAAAGTAATGTCTCTGCTTTTTAACACGCTGTCTAGGTTGGCCATAGCTTTTCTTCCAAGGAGCAAGCATCTTTTAATTTCATGGCTGCAGTCACAATCTACAGTGATTTTGGAGCCCAAAAAAATAAAGTCTGCCACTGTTTCCATTGTTTCCCCATCTATTTGCCATGAAGTGATGGGACCAGATGCCATGATCTTAGTTTTCTGAATGTTGAGTTTTAAGCCAACATTTTCACTCTCCTCTTTCACTTTCATCAAGAGTCTCTTTAGTTCCTCTTTGCTTTCTGCCACAAGGGTGGTGTCATCTGCATTTCTGAGGTTATTGATATTTCTCCCGGCAATTCTGATTCCAGCTTGTGCTTCATCCAGCCTGGCATTTTGCATGATGTACTCTGCATATAAGTTAAATTGGCTCAATTTTATTTATAATTAAATGCATTTTTAATAAGTTTGGCTTTCTTTCTCTAATTCAATTTCTTTTATTGTTTCTGGCTCTGCTGGGTCTTCACTCCTACGTGCAGGCTTTCTCCTGTTGCGCTGAGAAGGGCTTACTCTCTGCCTGGGCTGCGTGGGCTGCTCCTCATGCTGGCCTCTCTGGTTGCAGAGCACAGAGCCCAGTGCACGTGGGTTCAGTAGTTGAGGTGCATGAGCCTAGTTGCCCACGGGGTTGCAAGGGGGTCTTCCGGGTCTAGGGATCAAATCCATATCCCCTGCATTCACAGGCAGATTCCTAACCACTGGACCATCAGAGAAGTGCAAACGCACATTTAAATAGCTTGCTTTTGAGTGTAGCTCTCTTCCAGGATACTAACAAGTGGAAACTGGCCAGAGTTTCAAGGAAGAAATTTGGCAACATTTAAAAACATGCCTGCGTGGCCTTGACTCAGACATCCCAGTTTCCTCTGCTTCCCCCACTCCCTGGGCGCACTCACCCACTCCCGCGTCTTCAGATGTGTTCTGTTGGCCGCTGATGCCCAAACCAGGTAGCAGCCCTGAGCACTGCTCTGCCCACGGCTCCTTTCTGAACCCGCCCCGCCAGCTGTGTGACAAACATGGCAAAGCTCAGCCCCCACAGGGCCCCTTCTTCACTGCCCTGCCTCCTCAGACGCAAGCCTGCTGCCTCTCCCCCTCCCACCCCTTCTCGGTAAATGGCCCCACCATTTAGAATTTTAGCAAAGTCTCAAACCCGGAGTCATCCTTGATACTCCCTTCTCTTTGACCATGCCAGAAACATTTCTGTCTCGGAGCCTTTGCACTTGCTGTTCTAGAATGTTCTCTCCCTCGCTGTGTGATGGGAACTCAGATGTTCAGCCCAGTGTTCAGGTCTTTCATTCAGAGAAGTCTTCCCTGACCTCCCTTTCTGAAACAGAAACCCTATCGCTCTCCACTCCCTCACCCTGCTTTGTCATTCTTAGCCTACATCTTGACACACTAATATATTTGCCTATGTATTATCTTTCTATCCACTGGCAGATAAGCACCATTAAAACAGAGCCCTCATCTGTCCTCAACACAGTGTTCCTAAAACCCAGAACATTTCCTGGCACATAGCAAGCTCTTAAAAATAGGTGCAGAGTAAGTGGATCTAGGACTTTAACCTGTAGATGCTCATTGCAGACTATATATATATATATATATATATATATATATATAATTACTTACTATATATACACTATAGTAAGTAATTATATTTAATATGTGTTCAATTAAATGTGCCTTAATAGGGACTTGCTGTTGTTTAGTCACTCAAGTCATGTCCAACTCTTGTGACTGCAGCCCGCCAGGCTCTTCGTTCCATGGGATTTCCCAGCAAGAATACTGGAGTGGGTTGCCATTTCCTTCTCCAGAGGATCTTCTCGACTCAGAGAACAAGCCTGTGTCTCCTCTATTACAGGCAGATTCTTTACTGCTGGGCCCCCAGGGAAGACCCTTAATAGGGACTAGTTAACAATTAAATGAACTATGATAATCTTTTTGAAAACTTCAATTTCTGCATATAGAGTATAGAGGGGATAGAAGTACCTACCTCGTGTGGTTTTTATGAGAATAAAATAAAATGATGCTCAGTAATTGGTACCTAGACACACTCAATAAATGCAGTCACTACTTAGCAGTCACTTTTTAAAAAATGAGTGAAATCATCAATATCTTTAGACCATGAAATTTTTGCTTCTTGTTTTATGTCCCTGGATATCTTCCAGTGTCTCCTAGTTTATAGTCTATGGAAAATCGAATAGAATCTTTATCCTACTGTTGTGTGAAAATTATAGAAATCAATTATATTGTAACAACATGTTGTTAAATGAAATGAAACCTGAAGTTGCAGAGCAGTGGGAATATTAATATAGTACTAGAATAAGGAAAATATCTGGGAACTGGGCTTCCCAGGTGACGCTAGTAGGAAAAAACCCACCTGCCAATCCAGGTAAGAGGTGTGGTTCAATCCTTGGGTTGGGAAGATCCCCTGGAAGAGGAAATGGCAACCCATTCCAATATTCTTGCCTGGAGAATCCCATGGACAGAGGAGCCTGGCGGGCTATAGTCCAAAGGGATCACAAAAGTCAGACATGACTGAAGCCACTTAGCACACAGGCAACCTCCAAACCAGTGATGACTGGTCCGCTACCTAAGGCAAATAGAGTTCTCAGAGAAAGACATGGGGAAGAGAGCAGGAACCAGGCATATTGCTATTCTATTTAAATATATATATAACTGTACCATTTTTGAATGTTTTTTAAAACATAGTTACTTCTTTTACAATGCTTTTTTTTTTTTTAGCTTTGAAAAAAGATGGTACGTGGAAACCAGAGAAGCCAGAGCTGCTCAGACTATCAGAGAAGCACTCTGTTGTTAGGCTGCAAGAGGGAACTGCATTGACCTTCCAGAAAGCTGAAGTCAAGTTAATAAAGGGATTTTGACTCTAACCTGCCCTGAGGTTTCACTGATGATATCTGACACTATACTATAAGTTTGAGAAAAGTGTAGTTATTAGATTTGACTTTTAAGGAAGCTCACAGCATGGTTATGAGGCTTAAGTGAACTAACAAATTTGAAACACAGAGCCTTGTACACAACAAGTGTGCATTAAATACCAGCTGTGTCAGAATCTGATGCAGAGAGGAAAATATGTAAGGATAGAGAGTTATTAAACTGCGTTTACTGTTTGCTTGCTTCACTGATCATTGAGCATCTGCTATGGACAAGACTTTGGGGCAGGTATGGCACAGAGCAGACAGACTGCTGCTTTGCCCTCTGGAGAATGTCTTCCTTTAGTCCTTGAACCACTGCAGGGCCCCCGGGGTTAGCCAAGACTTGGGGAAACTTGGCTATTTATGTATCATGCTGGATTTTTGTCTACAATTAAGTTTACAGAGTGACAGAAACTCAATGTTTACTTTTAAGTTTAGAAACTTAATTTGCATCACAAGTGATTTCCTGAGCAATGAAATGGCATGAAAGTTGTCTCTAAACAGCAGTATTCCAGAAGCGTAATTCAGATGAAATAACATACTTCACAGATGTCAACAGGTTCTCCGCACCATTCATGTGGCAGATCTGGCAACCACAAAGGTTCTAAGGAGAAAAGTCCACACTTTTGGTGCAAAGTAACTTCCCTGGTAGCTCAGCTGGTAAAGAATCCGCCTGCAATGCGGGAGACACTGGTTCGATCCCTAGGTTGGGAAGATCCCCTGGAGAAGGGATAGGCTACCCACTCCATTATTCTTGGGTTTCCCTGATGGCTCACACAGTAAAGAATCCACCCGAGAAGTGGGAGACCTGGGTTTGATCCCTGGGTTGGGAATCCCCTGGAGGGGGGCATGGCAACCCACACTAGTATTCTTGTCTGGAGAATCCCCACGGACAGAAGAGCCTGGCAGGCTACAGTCCCTGGGGTCACAAAGAGTCAGACACAACTGAGCGCCTAAGCACAGCACAACCCATTCCCTAAGAAGGGGGTTTTCTACAAGTGAGGTTAAAACTCACTGTTGCTATGCTCATGTACGAGAGTCAAGGTTCCCATGGATACTTCTGGAACATTATTTACTTGAAAAGGGCCATACACCCCCAAGCACCAGCAGCCCAAGGAGGAAGCATCAGTGCGGGGAGGTGGACTGGGATACAGTTTCAACAAAACTGCCCCGAGCACCCTCCCAGGTCCAACTTAGAAGACTCTTTCTGAAAGAGCTCGGTCCATACAGAAATCATACACATTTGCGGCTCTCTGCTTACATGGGTTTGTTGTGCTGACCCTCCATCCATTCATTTCACAAGAATTTCCTTAGAATCATTATGATTGACCTTTTTGACTTCTCTTTTGGGGAACAGTTCAGTACCACACTCAGAGTGGATGCTTCCAAAGCTATCTGTAGATGCTGGGAACAGAAGAAGTGGACACGACAAAAAAATTATATAAGTCCTTTGAACCACAGAAAACATTCTAGAGCTTGGTTCTGTGTTTTCTCCATACTACCTTCTGCTCAAGCAAGGCACTGAACAAAGGACACAGCAATAACAATGCTGGCCCTGTTATTAATATTTGTGGGAGGGGAATGAGCAAGACTAAATTGAAGGCCGTTGAGGCCCACAATTCTGGGATGGTTTCTGTGGAAGAAGGAGACAGTCAGGAAGAAGTTCTGCTTCTTGTTGCCCACTTCTGATGACCCTTCAGGACTAACCTAATCCCATTAGCTGCTGCTCCTTATGACGTATCCTTTCTGTCTGCCTAAATGGAGGAGACCCAGGTTCCATCCCTGGGTCAGGAAGATCCCCTGGGGAAGGGTCAGCTCCCCACTCCAGTATTCTCACCTGGAGAAGTCCATGGACGGAGGAGACTGGAGGGCTACAGTCCATGGGGTCACAAAGAGTTGGACATGACTGAGCGACTAACACTTTCACTTTTCTACCTTTGGTTTAAACCAAACCAGATATCACCAAAAGTTGGTTTTCTTTTAAGCCTTCTCCCTCCATTTTAGGAACTGAATTCAAATTATGAGCTTAGTCCATACCACCTCATATAGGACGTTACCCCCAAAGACACTAGGTAAAACTCAACAATAAGAAAATAAACGATCCAGTCATAAGATATACACGCATTTGGTGTATGCTTTCCCCGAAGAAGACATAGAGATGGCACAGGAAAAAAATACTCCACGTGTCATCAGGGAAATGTAAATTAAAACAACAATTTTGCATACCTATTAGAATGGCTAAAATCCAACACACTGACACCACCAACTGCTGGCAAAGATGTGGAGTGTCAGGAACTCTCATTCACTGCTGGCAGGAACACAAAGTGGTACAGCTGCTTTGGACTCAGTTTGACAAGCTTTACACAAAGCTCAACATGCTCTTACCATATGACCAAGCAATTGCTCTCTTTGGTATTTACCCAAAAGAGCTGAAAACTTACATCCACAGGAAAAAGAAAGAAACTTGCACATGGATGTTTCTAGCAGCTGAATTTATAACTGCTGAAACTTGAAAGCAACCAAGATATCTTTCAGTAAGAGAAGAGATACACTGTGGTATACCCAAACAATGGAATATTACTCAGCACTAAAAAGAAATGAACGATCAGCCCATGAAAAGACCTGAGGAATGCGTAAATGTATATCACTAAGTGAAAGAAGTCAGTTTTTAAAAGCTACATATTTCATGTGCTGTGCCAAGTCGCTTCAGTTGTGTCTGACTCTTTGTAACCCTGTGGACTGTATCCCACCAGGTTCCTCTGTCCATGGGATCCTCCAGGCAAGGATACTAGAGTGGGTTTCTATGCCCTCCTCCAGGGGATCTTCTGACCCAGGGATCGAACCTGTGTCTCTCACGTCTCCTGCATTGTGGGTGGATTCTTTGCCACCAGTGCTGCCTTGGAAGCGCACATATTCTATACATGATTCCAACTACATGACTTTTTGGAAAAGGCAAAATTGTGCTGCGACATTGTGATTCTTAAGAAAAACATATATTTGGTTGTTGGGATGACCAAAAGATATTTCTTATATATATTTGGGCTTTGTCATGGTTCTTGGCTCAGGGATCCCAAAACCTTTGGAATTTCCTGAGTGTTAAGAGTATTCACGGTGTCTTTTGTTATTTAATGAGGTGGCTTTGGGGAAAGCATCTAAGGATGGGGCTGATTGCCAGTGGAACCAATTCTGTGATTGATCCCTGTGATAGAACTTGCAGTCCCACAGCCCTTGACATCCAGGGAGGGGAAGGGGGTTGGGTTTGAATCAATTTCAGTGGCCAATGATTTAATCCCTCATGCCTATGCAATGAAGCCTCCATAAAACACACACAAGGATGGGATACAGAGAGCATTCAGGCTGATGGCCACGTGGAGACGCAGAGAGCACGCCTAGAGAGTGCTTTCTCATGCCTCGTCCTCTGCCTTGCTCCCATATGGCTGTTCCTGAGCCATATCTTTTTATAATAAGCCACTACTCTAGCATTTTACTTAAAATGCTTCTCTGAGTTCCATGAGTTGCTCTAGCAAATTAATTGACCCAAAGGAGAAGGTCACAAGAACATCTAAATTATAGCCAGTTGATTAGAAGCACAAGTAACAACCTGGGTTTGCAATCGGATCCTAGGGGCTTGGGCACAGGCTTGTAGGACTGAATCCTTAAGCTGTGGAATCTGATACTATCTCTGGGTCGATAGTGGCAGAAATGAGTTGAGTTGTAAGACACCGAGCTGGTGTCCCAAGAATTGCATGTTGATATGGGAACCCCCACCCCTCCGTTAGAAATTGGGTTCAGGAATTCATTTACATTGATACAGTAAAAAAATAAAAATAAAAAAGTCAGTGGTTGTCAGGCGTTATAGGGAGGAAGGATGAACAGGCAAAGCATAGAGGATTCTTCGGGCAGTGAAACTACTTTGATATTATAATGATGGATTCACGTCACTATAGGGTTTCCCAGGTGTCGCAGTGGTAAAGCACGTGCCTGCCAGTGCAGGAGGTTCGGGTTCAATCCCTGGGTCGGGAAGATCCCCTGGAGTAGGAAATGGCAACCCATTCCAGTACTCTTGCCTGGAAAATTCCATGGGGTTGCAAAGAGTCAGACACCGCTGAGCACACACACAGCGCACATGTCACTGCAAATTTGATCAAAGCCGCGTGAAGCACAACACCAAGAGTGAACTCCAATGTAAATTAGGGCCTTTGGGTGACTATGATGTATTGTTGTAGGTTAATGAGCTGTTGGGGGGTGTTCATAACAGGGGAGGCTCTGCATTCGTGGGGGCAAAGCATATATGGGAATCTCTGTGCCTCCCGTTCAGTTTTGCTGTGAACCTAAAATTGTTCGGAAAAAGTAAACCCTTTTTCTTTTTTTTAAAGTTTGTGGTTGGTGAAGGTAACCCAAGGAGAAGAGAATGGGAGACAAGTCCTTGGCTGTTTCTTTAAAGAATACGTTTCAAAGCCAAGCCTGCTGTTCATTTACAGAGAAGTATGCCCAGATCCCAATATTCTTTAGAAACACTTCCGTTCAGTCCCTTCCAGATATCTTACTTATTACTAATTCTATAATGAAGTGCAGAGCTTTCAGGGTGAGAATGATATTTCTGTTCATTTTTTAAAAGAAGTATTTGAATGTTCCTTTCCTCTATAACCATATACATTTCAAACATAAATCCTGAGTTAAAAGATAAACTACTTCTCATAAGCATCCCAAAGGATTTCCTTCTAAATCCAGCAATTCCTACACTTAACCTTCATTTCTTTGGACTTTCCCAACAGGACTGCACATCATTTCTGTCCCTACCCTCCACTCCAGTCTCACCCAGCCTTCAGCATATGCCTTAGCAGGCATTTCTTTCTAAGGGCAGGTCACACAGGAAAAGCTTCCATCAACTCAGCAGGAAACCGGTGGACTCATGTTCTGCCTCCTTCCTTGACCACCACTTTCCCTCATGCCCCCAGCATGGAAAATTCAGCATATATTGTGGGAAGAGATGGAGAAAGATGAGTTAGCTGTGGAGGAATACTTCACGGGAATGATATGGGACATTTGGGAACATTCATGTTACCAACTAGTCACTTCACAATCTCACTTTACTGAACCCTTAGATGGAATAAGAGGTCATCGGCCAAGCCAGTCTCTCAGTACTTTGATCATCTTGTGCCTTTGCTGATACAGTGAGAAGTATCATCATAAATTTGAATCCAAAGACTTAAACTTTGCAAGAAACTTATTTCAATTGGATTCATTTACTGAAATTGTTGAGTACCACTTTAGCAAATGCCTGGTGCTATTGCTAAGATGCTGGCAATAAAAAGGTGAATTTAAATAAAAAAATTTTTTGCCCTAATGAAAATGGAGAAACTCCAGCCTACTGCTCTGAAAAACAGTCTCTTCCAGAGAAACTCATCACAGAAATAATTTAGAAAATTTAAGACAGTAGAAGAAAATATTAATAACCCACAAAACACAAGGCATATCCTGGTAAAGTTTCAGAATGTTTGGTATTTGGGAACTAAGAGGGAGAAGAGGGTGACAGGATGACATGGTTGGATGGTATCACCCATTCAATGGACATGAACTTAACAAATATTTGAAGAGCAAATGAGTGAATGAGTGAATGAATGCTTACATGTATCCACCTCAGCCCCAAGCCTCTCCAGATATCCCAGAACCAGTTCAGTCACAGGGAAGGGAAATGCAATGAACCCTTGACTCATGGACTTGGTACCTGGGGCAGAATTCATTAATTGCCAATAAATACTATTCTTTCATTCCTTAATATTGAGTCTTGAGTTTTAGCCAGGCACATGGCCTTTGTGAGAGTTGGACTATAAAGAAAGCTGAGCACCAAAGAATTGATGCTTTTGGACTGTGGTGCTGGAGAAGACTCTTGAGAGTCCCTTGGACTGAAAGGAGATCCAACCAGTCTATCCTAAAGGAGATCAGACCTGGGTGTTCATTGGAAGGACTGATGTTGAAGCTGAAACTCCAATACTTTGGCCACCTGATGTGAAGAGCTGACTCATCTGAAAAGACCCTGATGCTGGGAAAGATTGAGGGCGGGAGGAGAAGGGGATGACAGAGGATGAGGTGGTTGGATGGCATCACCGACGCAATGGACATGAGTTTGGGTAAACTCCAAGAGTTGATGATAGACAGGGAGGCCTGGTGTGCTGCGGTCCATGGGGTGGCAAAGAGTCAGACACAACTGAGCAACTGAACTGAACTGAACTGATGGCCTTTATGAAGACAACATTTCTCTCCTGCCGGCACTTCTGTGATTAGCACTTCCTCCAACACTACTTCTTCTCTATTTAGTCTCCTTTTCCTGGCCTCCAAAGGCAAACTCATCCTACTGTTGATTAAGCCATGTTTTAATGTTTCACTTTTGGTTGTCAAGACCAGTCATGATGCTTGCCAATAAACTGGGGAGATGAGCAATTCCAGGGAAGTGGACACCTGACTGGTGCCACTGTGGACTTCTAGATTGGGCCAAGTGTGGATATCTATCCCAACAGATGTTTAAAAAATGTCCTTTGGGAGACTAACTACAGTAATTCAGATGACTTTTACCCAAAGTAGAACTAGATGATCTAATTCCTTGGTTCTTTTACTGGTTTGTCTATTGGGGGGGAAAAAATCTCTATTCCTAAAATTTATTTTAAAACAAGCTTATTGTCTAGGAAGGTTTTCAGGATTTCTCTTCCTCACGTTTTGAAAATACTAGGATTTGCATTGCAGGCCATCTCATCTACCTATCAACTCAAGCCTCTGGTAGTTTTCGAAATATCCATGATGGTAGAAGTAATAAAACTGAGAAGAACAACAAATGGATAGAATCCCCATGAGAAAGTGACAAATAAAGGGTCGTTTTAGGTAGGAAAATTTCTTTAGATAAAGTTGTTTTTCCATATCAAACCACATACAGAAACCACAGAAAAGCTACTAGACCATCCTGTATCATTAACTTGATATCCCTTTCAAAGAACTGATTGTATTTAAAACAGAAACTTTCTTCCCCACTGTATTAGTTCGCTAGAGCTGCCATAACAAAGTACCAAAGACTAGGGAGCTTAAACAACTTAAATTTATTTTCTCACAGTTTGGAGGCTAGAAATCCAAGATGCAGGTCTTAGCAGGTTGCTACTTCGGGCTCTCTCTGCTTGCGTGTAAGGTCTCCTCACGTGGCCTTTCCTCTGCGTACTCACATCCCTGCTGTCTCTTGTATATGGAAAGTTCCTCTTCCCATCCTAGCAGCCTCGTTTCACCATAATCTTAATTACCTCTATAAAGGTCTTATCTCCGGACTCACATTCTGAGGTACTGGAACCCCGAGGCGTTGGTGCTTCAACACATGAAGTGGGAAGAGGACATAATTCAATCCATGACGTCACTTTTCCTTCATTAAACAAATACTGGGATCCTTCAACATGTGAAGAAGCAAGAAGGTCACCTCACTCACAGGCAGCAGGGAGGAAACCTTGAGCACCAGAGTGTGAAACTTTGTGTGACAAATGGCAAGAGGAACACACCCAGAGTGTCACGTGCCTAAAGACAAGGAAGTCATGTGAGAGAGGAGCCTTTTGGAACCATATCCTGGAAGGCGAGGAACGGGAACATAAGTTTGTAGGCTAGCAGTGGGAACTCAAAGTCTGGGAGGCCAGGGAGGCAATGCTAGTGGAGGGGGCTGGGCGGTGGTGCAGAAGCACACTCGGAGTGTGGTGGAGACAGTGGGATGCACGTGGCTCGGGGACTGTGCCCTCTCCGAGCCGGACGGGCGCCGCTCAGCTCCAAGGCCCAGCAACACTCACTCTTACCAGGTTTTGCTTTTCTCCCAAAGAAGGCAAAACCATCGGGAACGTCAGCTGGTACAGCCACTATGGAAAACAGTATGGAATTTCCTCAAAAAACAAAAAATAGAGTCACTATAAGACCCAGCAGTCCCACTCCTGGGCATATATCCAGACAAAACTGTAATTCAAAAAGATACATGGCATTCTCCAAACCCAGACCACACCCAGACCAGATAAATCAGAAACGTTGGTGGTAGGACCCAGGCATCAGTATGTTTTCAGACCTCTTCAAGGTGATTCAAGGGGAATTAAACAAGGATCTAAGACCTGAACTGGTATTTTCTGAGATCTTGTTCAAAATGCACCCTGGGGCCCTCCACATCAGAATCTGCATGGAAGAAGAGTTCCATGCAATTTAAATGCACATTAAAATTTCGGAAGGATTGACCTAGGCAGGAAGCAATGAGAACCTAAAGTGGGCTTCAGAAGTCTGGCTTTATCTTCCCAATTTCACATTTATTAATTATGCAAATGTGGAGGCTGGCAGAGAGAGAGGACTGGTGGGGCTGAACACGAAAGAGAGAAGAGGAATTTAGACTGCCGCAATGAGTAAAACCCACCCTGGTTTTACTTCTAGTGAGCTCTTGGGTGCCTCATTTCAGTTCATCTGCTTTTGCTTTTTCCTCACATTACCAGAAGATAACTGGCTCTCTCTTCTGTGAAAGAAAAAAGTTATTCATGACACTCATGAAAACAGGAAGGCCAGCTTTATTCAGGGGGAACTATTTGATAGATGCAGGGACTACCGCACTGGGGTTTTGCAGCAGGTGAGAGAGATGAGCTCAGCCCTGAAAACAATAAGGAAAAAGGGGGCTTTTAGAGTCAATGAGAAGGGGGAGAGGTGGGAGGTCAGTGGATGGAAATTTACTACAAGGAAACATCACAGGTAAGAGGGGATTCTGGTTAAATTAACTGAACAAGATTCTTGCTGAAGTCACAGAAATCAGATATTATACCCCAGCAAAGGTGGGGAATGAGCAATCCGGGTAGATACAGGAGGGCGATCGGATGGGGGAGCCTGCTAATCCAGCTCGGCAGGAGAAGTCCAGGCCTAGTTGGGAAGAGAACGCAGAGGAGCCTGGCTGAAGCTCCATCAGGGAGAGGCCATCCCCCACCCAGTCCAGCCTCTATCTCGAGACAAAGGAAGCAGAGAAGGGCCCAGCAGTTAAGACTCAACTACACGTGGACCCAGCTTCATGCAAACGGCTGGCATTCCGCAAACGCTCCCCACTGTCGCTGGGCTGGATGCTTAACCATCTGGGAGGCAGGTGAAGAAGATGACGGGTGGTCCAGAGCACGTCTTGCGGCCCAAGTCTGCAGGCCCCTCGCCTCTCCAGCCCTCTCGGTTTCCCATGTTGATGTGGGGTGAGTGAAATCTGGAGAAATCCGACTCTGGGGTTCTGGTCTCAGTCACAGCCTCGCCCACGTAGCCCCGGCGCCTTCCTCCCGCCCGCTCCCGCTGGCGCTGCCCTGGCCCATCGCCGCCTCCTCACCCCCGCCCGCGCCCGGCCGGGCGGCCTGGCTCTGGGGAGGCACCGACAGTGCGTGCTTTCAGCTCCGCAGCTCTGCCTTATCGCCCTCTGCCCCCACGGCAAGGCCTCTGACCGCTGCTTCGCCGTCGTCAGGCTCCCCTCTGATGCCTGCGTTAATGCTCGTGGGAAGCCGGCTCACCTGTTTGCCTCCTTTCCTTTCCGCTCAGTTTCTCCCCGTTGCCTATTTCTCAGTGTGTGCTGCGTGCGCATCTGTCAGGCCTTTCTTGGCTCCATTTTAAAAGCAGCCTGAGCATCTTACACATGGTTTGCCACTCTCGGGCCTGGTCATTCAGAAGCAGGATAAGAAAGAAAAGCTACACTGAAACCTACCTGGTTAGCCATCAGGACGCTGGTGGCTTCAAACTGGAGACCATTGGCTCTGCCCCTTTATGTGAGTTGACTAAGTCTGCCCTCCAAACCTGCTGCTGCTGGGTCGCTTCAGTCGTGTCCGACTCTGTGCGACCCCATAGACGGCAGCCCACCAGGCTCCCCCGTCCCTGGGATTCTCCAGGCAAGAACACTGGAGTGGGTTGCCATTGTCTTCTCCCCAAACCTGCTAGTGTTTCCTATTAAATGTCTCTTCTAGGGGTCAATCCTTGTCATTTGAGGAGCTCATCAAAGGCTCTCCTGACCCCAAATACTTTGTTTCATGGTCCGATAATACCTGAAATTTCACTCTTTAGAAGTTATTAGATTTGAACCAAAGGAATGGGCAGAATTGGCTTTTGGAGAATTTGCACAAGAAAGCAATGATTGGTATCTCTTTGGATTGGGGACCTCTGTTGACAGAGGGTGAGAGTAAGATGGAGAAAGGATCTTTAAAGTCCTAACATGGGACAGGTGAGTGGATAGGTGGGGGCCACGTGCCACTTCACAACCTCGCCTGGAGGCAGCTGTGATTTTAAGGAAAACAACGTTAGCCTCTCCCATTCCCCAAAATCATTTCTTATGGTTTCTTTCCTTCCCAAAGCAGCCAGTATTCAACAAATACATATTAAAAGCTGAAAGTTCTGGCCAGAGAACAAAGAGAAAGGGCAACAGAAAGGTAAAAGTGAGAGTCAATGGGTCACCAATCTTAAATACTTTCTAGATTCAGAGATACAAGCCACCCCAGATCACAAACACATAGATCTTGCCTTTAAACTTACAGTTTAAGGTAGGAGGAGACACAGATGTGGGACAGGGAGGGGAGAGCAAATATATATATATATATCTCCACACACTCACATATAGTAATACACATTATGTACATATTTCTCCTCATACATCTCTTTACACCTTAGACTGTAAGATTATACACATACATACACATAGTGTTCAACACATTGAAAGTCAAAAAAATAACCTCTCCATCATTACTGGGGCTTCCCCAGTAGCTCAGCTGGTAAAGAATCTGCCTGCAACTCAGGAGACTCCGGTTCAATTCCTGGGTCGGGAAGATCCATTGGAGAAGGAATAGACTACCCACTCCGGTATTCTTGGGCTTCCCCTGTGGCTCAATTGGTAAAGAATCTGCCTGCAATGCAAGAGACCTGGGTTCAGCCCCTGGGTTGGGAAGATCCCCTGGAGATGGGAACAGCTACCCACTCCAGTATTCTGGCCTGGAGAATTCCATGAACTATTCCATGGGGTCGCAAAGAGACACGGCTGAGTGACCATCATTACTGATCAAACGAAGTCTGAATCCCATGGGTTAGAGGAACTGCCCATCACCCACCATCTCCTCTCGGATTCCTTTAGTAGCCTCGGCTCAACACCACTGTCGACAGTCTCCTCCTCTTTGTTTTATTATTGTTTCTCCTCCATCTCTTCTATTTTCTCCTTATATTCCTTTGTCACATGCTAACCATCCAGGATCTGTTCTTCAAGTCCTTTAACTTTTCCCTCATGATTGTCTTTTTTGTGTTTGTGTTTGTTTGGGTTGGTTGGCTTTTATCTTTTGCTTTAAGATTTTTTTCTTCCACCTGGTCTCGCAAATTATCATTTGAATCTCAACAGTGTCCATCCTCATCTTCAAATTGTTTACTAAGCATTTTCGCTCACAAGTCACAGTTTTTTGATGTAAATTCTATTTTGAGCTATCCTTAAATCCCCACAAGTGGTCTTATTTTCTTAACTAAGTTGGGCAAATATCTCGCAGGCTGCTCCACCTTGCTCCCATTGTCTTGTCTGATCATCTCTTACCTGGCTGAGGGGCACCCTTGTTCGTGTCATCTCTCTTTGTCTGCTCTTTGGGACCTCTCCCAGTTGTTGGAACCCCCATGGAGTCTAAGGTCTTAATTGCTCTGAGCCACCTGCCAGCCCGGCAGCTGTTTGAATCAGGACTGACAACTAGGTTTAGTGATAGGAATGATGGGGAAGTGGGATGAAGTCAGGTTGCCATCTGGCCCCAAATCCCCTAGAAAGCTAGCGGCACTGAGTATTTAAATTGCACTCTGCTGTACTTTCAAGAATCCTAAGTTAAGAGTCAATGATCTGGATTCAAATGCCATGCTTTCTTCACCATCTGAGTGATCTTGAGCAAGTCCTTTAAAACACAGGGTTCCCCTTCCTCATTTATCAATTCAAGGTTAACCACACTGCCCTACCTGCCACCAAGGGTTTGTTATGAGGATCAGGTAAACCAGTAACTCTCAGTTGTAAATGCTGATATGTCTTTGTGGCTGCTATTATTCCTAACCCTAGCTCTTTTTTTTTTTTTTTTTTTTTAGCTAAAGTAATAGGGACAGAAGAGGAAAACCCTTGAAAAAGTTTTGAAATATTACATTCAGCTCCTAGAACTCTATGGAGAATTGCCTACAAACAGAACAATCATAACATGTTTTTCAGAGGACTACTAATTTATCCCTTTAGCACACACTGAAGACAGGGAGAAGGCAGAAGAAAGGCAACTGTAGAAACACACCAATGCCTGCTCCCTCCCTCCCTATGAAACAGGGAGCAGGAAAGATAACAGTAAGTGGGGGGGAAGTGAGGACAGATTGAGCACAGCAGTTTGGGGATCAGAGACATGATCTTTCACGCCAGCTACCATTTGTGTGAATGTGGGCAAGCTTTTTATCTCTCTGAACTTATTTTCTCATTTGTAAAAAGGGCAAATAATATACTAGCATTGCCATGAGGTTTTGCGAAAATAAAGTCAAATTCTTGGCATCATAAATTCTTCATTAATGGGCTTAAGTCATATATGTATTTCCTTTTTCAGACTATCCACACCACGTGTGTTTTACTTTGCAGACTTTCCTTTTTGTGTTTCCTTTTTCTAACTTAAACCCGCAACCCATGACTTGCAGTTTAAGGGTGGAAGGAGGGAAATCCCTTTTTTGAGTTATAAAACAATAGCACTTCTGTGATGGGCTTGAATGATAAGCTTATCCTCTGTCAAGAAGGAAAAAAAAGTGAAATTAACATTCCTATTCGCTGAATACAGGTCCCAGAGAGACTGGCAACTGTCACTACGTCATCATCGGGACACACTGACAAACAGGGACACAGAGTGCCTGGTGCAGCTCTCTAGGCCTAATTATAGAGTCTTTAATTCCCTGGCCTACTTTGGCAGGGATGGCCCCCAGAACAGATTTGTGCAGACAAATAAAGCTTCTGCATCTTAACACTTGGCTTGACAGCCAACAAGGCTTACTGGACACCTGCTTAGTGCTAAGTACCAAGCATTAGGGGGAATCAAAAGAAATTAAAGAGGTGGTCCCTGCCCTTGAAGAGCTTGTGGTCTGTGTGGTCAAATTGCTTCTATAGTCTTGCCTTAAATATATATGTACATATATATTTATACATGTATATTTTTTCACACAGTTTGGATTTCACAGACACTTATTTTAGAAACCTTAAACTTTACATTATTCAATCCTTTCCATTTCATAGTTGAGGTAACTATGAGGCTTGCAGAGTTTGTGTGGCTTGTTTACGCAAAAATTATATTATTTAAGGGAATAGAATAAGGACTTCCCCAGTGGTCCAGTGGTTAAGACTCCTCAGTTCCAACTCAGGGGACACAGGTTCAGTCTCTGGTTGGGGAACTAAGATCTGGCATACTCTGCAGCATGGCCAAAAATTTAAAAAAGAATAAATGCTATTTTCCAAGTACAGATCTAAGAGAGTTCTTCGCAATCATATTAGGGTCCTTTGACCACTTCAGGCATGCTGAATGGGGCACATGACCCAGTGTTGATCACATCTTTGTTTTCCTTTGCACCAAGACACAGATACAGAATTCTGGCTTAAAGGAAGAAAGCGAAGCCTTTTCCAAAGCTAATCCAAAGCCTTCAAAAGGTTTTATTTCTTTTAATCCGAGTGGCCATGCCAACATTAACTCCCCATCCGCAGAACTCTCCACACCGCTTCTCACTCGGGCTATAACTAAATCCTCCAAGCAAGAGTGATGCCTGCAGGAGGGTAGATGCGGTTCCCATCCTCATTCCCACACTGATTGGTTCTGTGACTAATTGCTTTACAATCATTTTCTAAACCACTCCCAGTCAAAGCGTCCTGGTCTGCAAAGTTGGGATCACAATTCCTCGTCCAGGGATGTCACCGTGAGCGAGTAAAGAACCCAGCTGGGGGGAGCATTCAGGGAGCGGAGGGTCCTAACTCCTCACCTGGTTTTCCCCCGTGACCTTCCCTGTTGTGACCTCTTTTGAGAGAGAAGCAGGTTCCGTACTGGGCTCTTGGTAAAAGTGTGCAGAGAGGCTCCAGAAACCTCTAGAGACAAGGTAATCGAGTTTTACCTTCTGTTCAGAATAACAGCCCTTGTTGTTCAGTAGTTCAGTCGTGTCCAACTCTGCAACACCATGGGCTGCGGCACACCAGTCTTCCCTGTCCTTCACTATCTCCCGGTGTTTGCTCAAACTCATGTCCATTGAGTCAGTGATGGTGTCTAACCATCTTATCCTCTACTGCCCACTTCTCTTGCCTTCAATCTTTTCCAGCATCAGGGTCTTTTCCAATGAGTCAGCTCTTCACATCAGGTGGCCAAAGTATTGGAGCTTCACCTTCAGCATCAGTCCTTCCAGTGAATATTCAGGACTGATTTCCTTTAGGATGGACTGGTTGGATCTCCTTTCAGTCCAAGGGACTCTCAAGAGTCTCCTCCAGCACCACAGTTCAAGAGCATCAATTCTTCAGCGCTCAGCTTTCTTTAGAGTTCAACTCTCACATCCATACATGACTACTGGAAAAACCATAGCTTTGGCTAGATGGACCTTTGTTGACAAAGTAATGTCTTTGCTTTTGAATATGCTATCTACGTTGGTCATAGCTTTTCTTCCAAGGAGCAAGCATCTTTTAATTTTGTAACTGCAGTCACTGTCCATAGTGATTTTGGAGCCCAAGAAAATAAAATCTGTCACTGTTTCCACTTTCCCCACATCTGTTTGCTATGAAGCAATGGGACCAGATGATATGATCTTAGTTTTTTGAATCTTGAGTTTTAAGCCAGCTTTTTGACTCTCATGTTTTATCTTCATCAGGAGGCTCTTTAGTTCCTCTTCACTTTCTGCCATTAGAGTGGTATCAGCTGCATATCTGAGACTGTTGATATTTCTCCTGGCAATCTTGATTCCAGTTTGTGAGTCATCCAGCCTGGCATTTCACATGATGTATTCTGCATATAAGTTAAATAAGCAGGGTGACAATATACAGCCTTGATGTACTCCTTTCCCAATTTTTAACCAGTCTGCTATTCCATGTACGGTTCTAACTGCTGCTTCTTGGCCTGCATACAGGTTTCTCAGGAGACAGGTAAGGTGATCTGGTATTCTTGTCTCTTTAAGAATTTTCCACATCTGTTGTGATCCACATAATCAAAGGCTTTGGCATAGTCAAAGGCTTTAGCATAGTCACTGAAACAGAAGTAGATGTTTCTTTGGAATTCTTTTGCCTTTCCTATGATTCAGCAGATGTTAGCAATTTAATCTCTGGTTCCTCTGCCTTTTCTATATTCAACTTGTATATCTGGAAATTCTCAGTTCACATACTGGATTAAAAGATTTTCAGCATTACCTTGCTAGCATGTCAAATGAGCACAATTGTACCGCAGTTTGAACATTCTTTGGCAGTGCTCTTCTTTGGGATTGGAATCAAAACTGACCTTTTCCAATCCTGTGACCACTAGTGAGTTTTCTAAATTTGCTGACATACTGAGTGCAGCACTTAGACTGCCTCATCTTCTAGGAGTTGAAATAGTTCAGCTGGAATTCCATCACCTCCACTAGTTTTGTTCATAGTAATGTTTCCTAAGGCCTACTTGACTTCACACTCCAGGGTGTCTGGCTCTAGGTGAGTGACCACACCGTTGTGGTTATCCAGGTTATTAAGATCTTTTAAATATAGTTTTTCTGTGTATTTTTGCCACCTCTTCTTAATCTCTTCTGCTTCTATTAAGTCCTTACCATTTCTGCCTTTATCATGCCCATTCTTGCATGAAATATTCCCTTGATATTTCCAATTTTCTTGAAGTGATCTCTAGTCTTTTCCATTCTATTATTTTCCTCTATTTCTTTGTGTTGTTCACTGAAGACTTTCTTGTCTTTCCTTGATATTCTCTGGAACTCTACATTCACTTGGGTATATATTTCCCTTCCTCCCTTGCCTTTCACTTCTCTTCTTTCTCAGCTATATGTAAATCCCCCTCAGACAACCATTTTGCTTTCTTGCATTCCTTTTTCTTTGGGATGGTTTTGGTCATCACCTCCTGTACAACGTTATGAACTTCTATCCATAGTTCTCCGGGCACTCTACCAGATCTAATACCTTGAATCTATTTGTCACTTCCACTGTATAATCATAAGGAACTTGATTTGGGTTATACCTGAATGGCCTAGTGGTTTTCTGTACTTCAATTTAAGCCTGAATTGCAATAAGGAGCTCATGATCTAGGCCACGGTCAGCTCCAGGTCTTGTTTTTGCTGACTGTATAGAGCTTCTCCATCTTTGGCTGCAAAGGATATAATCAACCTGATTTCAGTATTGACCATCTGGTGATGTCAATGACATTGCTATTAGCTGACTAATCCTAATCCCAGTTGTGCCTTGAACTCTTTCCCTTCCCCGACGTTGAGGTTAAAAACACTAACATACATATATGTAGCATGGAGTGGGAAACTTTAAAAATAGTCACTATTTCCAGTGACACAGAGAGCGTTTAAAATAATTTACTTTAGCAAAAAGGAAATAAAAAGTTCTGCAAGGTCTTGAAATTCTGTGTAAAGAACTAAGACTGAAGTATCTATCACCTATATTTAAAATTCATTTGAGTGACAAAAAAGCCCATTTTGACTTTCAGAAGTGAAAAATAGTTGGGGGTTTTTTTGCACTATATTTCCTGTTATTTTCCAGTTAGGATGTAAAATCTTGGGAATAACTTTTTGGTTTTCCCAAGTGTTCATTGGATTCAAAGCAAATTAGTCAGAGAATCACAACCTGCATAAATCCATCGTCACTGGAACCCTTGATCTTAGAACACCACTGTGCTGAATCCTGAGATAAATCTTTATGCCAGAAATCCTATTATTTAGAAGTACAACAAAAATAATAATCGGAGATGACATCAGGATGGTGAGAACATTACACTCTTCTTCTCTGTGTATCAGAAGATGTTAACATCCGCTCATCACTGGCTGAAGCAACAGTATAGGAACCTGAGAAATATCTGGTTGGCTCCAACATAAATAATCTTCTGTCCTCTGAGAGAGGATTTTTTTTTTTTTTCCATTCCACAGCTTCGGAAAGACTACTAGACATGAGCACAAAACATCTTCTGGAGATGGTGTGGAAATATCATTCAGTAAGTGGAGGTCAGATAAGGATGTGCATTTACACTTGTGAAATAGACCCTGCTGGCAGTATACCCAATACTTTGTCAACACGTCCCTTCTCAATTCTTAGCCTCTGGCTTACTTAGAAGCTTTATACAGCGTATTGGTTGGGGGTGAGGGAAGTGAGCAGTTAGGTAGAAGAAATTGGCAAGAGTTCAACACAGATAAAACTGAAGAGATGAGACAAGCCGAGAGGAAACATCTGGAGCACCTGGCAGGGGTCGTTTTAGGCTCCTCGCCTGAAGTAACTCAGTGCTGACTCTTCTTCACCATTGGCCTATGATCTGTTTTTTCCTGCTATTGCAGATTTGTCTGAAAACAATGGCATAAGAGCAAACATTACCATTCGTTTTTAAGATTCACAAGATGTCCTCTCGAATCTCATGTGGAGATCCTGTTTCAATCAGTCACAACTAGTTGGGGTTTTCACTTATACTGTCTCTCAAAATACCAATTCATTTGGTAATCTCCCTGAATCACTCACTGTTGCTGTTGTTCAGTCCCTCAGTCATGTCCGGCTCTTTGCGACCCCCTGGACTGCAGCGTGCCAGGCTTCCCTGTCCTTCACCATCTCCCAGAGCTTGCTCAAACTCATGTCCGCTGAGTCTGTGGTGCCATCCAACCATCTCATCCTCTGTCGTCCCCTTCTCCTCCTGCCTTCAATCTTCCCCAGCATCAGGGTCTTTTCTAATTAGTCAGGTCTTCACATCAGTTGGCCAAATTATTAGAGCTTCAGCTTCAGCATCAGTCCTTCCAATGACCTGATTCTCAAATCTAAGAGAAATCCCTGCAACTGAGTTTCCTGAATCTGACTAGGCTGAGTCAGGGGACAGTACATTTATCTGGAATGTTCAGAGAAAGGAGTTGTTTAAAATTATTATTTCATCTTATTTTATTGTGGTAAGAACACTTTACTCTCTCAAATCTTAAGTATAGGATATACTGTTAACTGTAGATACAATGTTGTACAGCAGATTTCTAGAATTATTCATCTTGCTTAACAGAAATTTTATGCCCACTGATTAGCAACTCTCCGATTTCCCCCTCACTCCAGCCCCTAGGAACCACCACTTCTCTCCTTGATTCTCTAAATTTGACTGTTAGATATGTCATATCAGGGAGTCATGTAGTAGTTATTTGACTGGCTTATTTCACTTAGCATAATATCCTCTAGATTCATCCATGTGACTTGAAGTATGGATGTTTCAGTCGGTAGAATCAAGAGTCATTGGATCCCGAAGCCCTGTGAACAAGGCAGACCTCTCCAGGCTCATCTGGAAGATGCTTGTAAGGTTTGCAAAGAATCAAGTACTAACGCTGCTCAGTTACCTCGTAGAGCAATTACATATAAGTAAGTTTGGTTGGGCTTCCCAGGTGACACAGTGATAAAGAATCTGCCTTCAATGCAGGAGATGGGCTTGATCCCTGGGTTGGGAAGATCCCCTGGAGTAGGAAATTCTTGCCTGGAAAATCCATGGACAGAGAAGGCTGGCAGTCCATGAGGTTGCAAGAGAGTCGAACACCCCCAAACAAACGCACACACACGTTTGGTTGACATACCACAGACATTGCTTTAGAGAACAAGGTTCAAATATCTTTTGACTTGTCTTTTTTTTTTTTGCTTTCTCAAAAATGAAAAACCTAGATACTTATCTGACCCTTTTCCTTTCCCTTTGATTCAGTTACCAATTCTGTGGACATTGCAATTGCAACATGTCAATCCTAGTATATATAAATATAGCTCTTTGGTGACTAAATTAAGTGGGTTACTTTATTAATAGCAAGAATAAGACAAATGAGATCATGGGAATTTCCGTTTCAATGAATATCACATTACATTTAATTACACATAGAGTCAAGATGAAATTTATACCTATACATCTTTTCCCATATGTTTTCAAGGCATTTCTTACAAATTATTCTCTGTACCACAAACAATTGCTATTCATAAATTACTAAATCAAATTAGTCTCAGCAAATGCCCAACTCTTTATTTTGTTAGAGTGTTAGTATGTAAAAGAGGTCCTGAAGTAAGTAGGCCATGAACTTATACTTGCAGATCTGTTTTGGATCTCAGAGAAGCTAACTTTAGTCCTATTTGTTGTAATAGCTCTTGAGTGGAATTTTTCTTTGGCACAGATAACATTATTATGGAATAGCTCATTCTGTAAAAATACTTTTATTTTTTAATGAAAATTAAATGATAATAAAATATGTTAATCTTCTTTAATTTGCTCATAAATTATAAAAAGTATTAAGTAACTTTAAACTGTTATGTTACCTTCTTTTTCTGTCAATTACATTTATTGTAGAAGACTGGCTTTTATTAAAGCAATATTGTTTTACTTAAATGAGTGTTAATTGTGGGGATAGAACAGACTGCAGAGGACTGCATTAGGACAGACAATACAACACTGTTATATCGTATTATACAAATAAACTCTGCTCTGCTACACAGCGATGCTAGTGGGCACAGTCAAGTACACAACCCATCTTAAAAACAATCACCAGCACTGGAACCATGCGATAGTATTTCTGTACACTATTCGTTGAATACCAACACCAAACCTGCAAGAAGACACTATTCTACACATTTTCAGATGAAGAAACGGAATCCTAGTGAGATCAATCAACTTAGCCAGTTAATAAGCAACAGAACGAGAATTTGAACCATAATCACAGTATTTCTCATTATACCAGTGAGCATCTCCCTGACCAAACACTTTTTCATAATCCAAATACTATTTTTTTAAGTTTCTCTCATGAATATACAGTTAAGTTTTTCAGAAGCTGTGCATTGGCAGTACTCTGAACAGCTAATATGAATAGAATGTGGGCTTGTATATTCTTATATGTAAAAATTATCAGTTTTAATTTCTAATATTCATTCATGGAAATAACCCATGTAAACAAAAGCTCTTTGGAGTTCTCAATAATTTCTAAGAGTACGTAAAACAGTTCTGAGATCAGAGAGTTCAAGAACAAAGAATTATATTGGACTACCTTCCACAGATCAAAGACACTCCAACTTCAGAGTCTTAGTAGCCTAGTAAAAAACAATGATCAAAGTAACGTAGTCAATGAGGTATCACCAGAATTAGCAAATAAACAAACAAAAACACAAGGGTCTTTATTATATTTTATGTGGTGGGAATTTTTCATTTCAAAGTTGAAGAGAAATCACAGGTTGCTTACCAGATGTAAAACTATGTCTGATTTTCACTGAATCATTGATTCTCATTGAGATGCCAAATGAGCTGTTCTTCTGAGCCTCCTCACCGATGTCTAACAGAGCAGTTCCCTCCTGTTTGTGACAAAGGTATAAAGCTTAATAGCCAGGGGAGAAGTGGGGAGGGATAAACTAGGGTTAGGGATTAACAGATACACACTACTATATATACTGTGGCATAGATAAACAAGAAGGATCTTCTGTATAGCATGGGGAACTATATTTAATACCTTGTAATAATACAAGAAAATAATCTGAAAAAGAATGCATATGTATAAAAAACTGAATCACTTGGCTGTACACCTGAAACTAATACAGTGTTGTAAATCAACTGTATGGAAAAAAAAAAATTTATTTAAAGCCTGGTTAAGGATCTAGACTCAGACTGCCTGGTATCAAATCCTGGCTTACCCACATGAAACAAGAGGCAAGTTATACTCACCCTGTTTGAAGCTATTTCCTCATCTACAACATATAATAATATATATCATTATAATATAATAATTATGAGGCTATTGGGAAGATTAAATGAAATAATGATTCTCAGAAGTGAATGGAATAAAATGTGCAGCACATGGTAATCAGTCAATGCATTTCAGTTACCTTTGCTGCTATTTTTGAGTCAGTTGGTAGCTACACGGACTCCTCAATGCTGGTCTTGTTTTTTTTCTAAACTCCATTCAGGCTTCAGTGAACAGTTGGTTCTTCCTATGGCAAGGAACTAATTCTCCCTCTTCTATAATATCACATTTTTAGCAACAAAGTGACTTAAAATAATCAGGAAAAGTTTCAAGAGGCAGCTTAGCTGGTTGCTTCTTCCTTTTTGAAGAACCATCTGTCAAAGACAGTGATTGTGAAGAAGATATAAATTACAGGCTTTGTACTTAGACCATCTCTGCTGAGAACTGTGGACGTGATTTAGAATAGACTCTACTGAGGCCCCCTCTGACTCGACTCAGTCCCCCTCTGAGCTGTGTTTCCCCTTATGAAAAGGAAAAGGGTTTCTCTACAAAGTTTATAAACATCTTTGCCATCGTGTCATGCCATGATTTTATATATTCAGATGTCAGCGTTATTTCCTCCCTGAAAAATCAAAAGAATAACCAGTATGTTCATGACATTATTCTATGATATTATGTTTAAATCAAATTGAGTAAAATTTGCAAACAAGAATTACAAATATTATAAATCATCAACATAAATATATTATTCCTCACATTTTCCAGGTAATACACAGATTTTAATATGTCCATGGTGTTTTATCCATTTTCTTGAAAATTTCTAATTTATCATAGGAACATAATCTAATCCTAGACTGATTTCCCTCAGGGATTAGTCAACATTTATTTTAATGCCTTTTAAATCTTTGGGTTCATAAAATCTTACATCTCTCAATTTGAATCAAATCTTGATTTCCTGGAAATCCTGGTTAATGTCAACAATCCCTTGAATCCTTAAAGAGTAGCTGATAACTTGTGGAAATATCTGAAACAGATTAATTTTTAGTGATCATGGCTTTCCCACATGGAGAGCAATATATTTTTGGCTTTGTTTATTCACACATTTTAATGAGGAAAACAAAAACTTTTCACTAAGTCAGTCATCAAATATTCATTGAATACTTTCTCTTTTATGATGTTACAATATTAATAGGGTAATTTATTCAATTATTAATCCCATGAATCTCAATGGTGTAAATCTTTCCTTTGTTGTTGTTGTTGTTGTTTTTCTCCAGACCATTGTTATTTACAGAGATTGCATTTAGGCTCATTCATTCATAAATGTTCTCGGGACATTTCTATTCCAGCTTTCTATCAAGCTGTCTTGTATTTATTGTATCACTTCCTCCCTCCCATCTCTCATGGGATAATAACGTACTGCAAGTTGAGAGAGGAATAACCATCACTGAATTATTGTTGCCATTCTGGATAGTAAATACCAGTGCCAAAGATTAAACCCAATCTATGACATTTAGAAGGAGGCTCTGGTGGCCTTAGGCAGACATGATGTGATAATAAACTTTTACCATCAACATTATCATCAGTCAAGTATAGTGATCTGGGAAGTCACGGGATGGACTATTCTAGGGTGACATTTGGATCTGTTTTGCTCATTTGTGTTTCTCTATTTTTGGAGGCTGTCGGGGCAAAAGATCATGGAAAAGAAGACAGCCCTACTGTCAGGCCTCTTCACCATGGTTTTTAGAAATAGCCTCAAAAGATCCTCCTTTGAGAACTGGTTAAAGCCAGAAAGATGAGGGGAAGTGAGAAGACACAGAAAGATGTAGAGAAGAATTTGCAAATCAGAATGGTGATCCTTTGAACAAGAGGATTCTAACAGAAGACAATGGCGGGGGGCAGGGGCGAAGAGCAGAGCAGAGGAAAGGTATGCAAGGGAACCTGGGAACCAAGTGGACAGACGGAGGCAAAAGGGAAGTTTGCAGGTCTTCTTCCAGTGTCTCAACATCATTTGGCTTATGCAAAATGAGAATTCTGTGGGGTAATTAACACTATACCTCCAGAGGTCTTAGTTTTGACCTCTGACACTGTCTTCTAGAGACTTTAGAATAATGCTACATAGAAATTGGATCTAAAATTGTACAAGAAGGGCTTCCCTGGTGGCTCAGTCGTGAAGAATCTGCCTGCCGATGCAGAAGATACGGGTTCAATCCCTGATCCAGGAAGATCCCATGTTCTGCCGAGCAACGGAGCACGGGCTCCACGACCAACGAGCCCTAAAGCGCTGGATCATAAAGGGTGCACCAGAATTTCCCAGGCTGCTTCTTGAAACACAAGATTGCCTAGAGCTCCCTGTCTGCCCCTCAACCCACAACCCTAGCTATTGATTTCTCAGGTCTGGAGTGGGGCTAGGAATCTGTACTTTAACCAACACATCCAGGCGATTTTGATGCCGATGGTCTAAACACTTGAAGAAATATTGCAGACATTGCCCCAGCATCCTTCTTAAATTTCATTCTCTCTTAATGTTTGCCACATTTTGGATTTTCCAGATCTGTAAAACTTAACCTCAGGAAATCAACATCTTTACCATAGACACTAAATAAAGCCGCATGTCAGTTTCAAGGAAAATGTGTATGTGTGTGTGTCTGTGTGTGTCTGTGTCTGTGTGTGCACGTAGAGAGAGAGAGATTAGTGCAGAAAAGAAACTATGCAGAGTCCCTTCAACTTGGGTTCCATGTGACTTCACATTTGGACTGTCCTGGGTCTGCCCCTGGTGTTATGGGAGGAGAAATATACATCTTAAAGTGATGAGGGAGATGAAAGCATTATTGCCCGGGCATAGAACCACATTAGTAACTCAAAGTGATGTCAAAGGGGAAGGATTTCTCTTTCCTGAAGGTAAACAGGCTAATTTACATTAGAAAGGATGACTTTTTCCAAGGACGGCCTGAAAAATATATATATCAATAAAAGCAGCGTGTTGGTTTCCCTTCCTTCATCCAGACCTCACTTGGAGGAAGAACATAGGCAGTCGGCTGCGAATACGTCTCTGGGTTTAGCTCCATGGTGACAGCTGTGTCTCCAGGTTCTCTGTGCTCAGCGCTGAGGACCCACCTGGGAAAAGCTGGCGTGTCTGCCTAGAAGACATGGAACAGGGAGCTTGGGCACTGCTGTCTGCCCAAAGGCTGGGAAAGTCCCCAGCACGGAAGATGTTCTCAATCAGTATTTTTGAATGAATTAATTCTCTGATACATTGGTTGTTAATGTTCTTTTCTAAAAGAATTTAACTTTTTAACAACTTTGCGTGCATGTGCATGCAAGCACACACAGTAATTTTGAAATTTTTATACCATTCTAAATCCCCCCCCATTTTGCTGATATAGACATAGATATTTTCATATGGTTGTAACTGAGTGTATGCATTTACAGTGCAAAGGTGGTTTCATGACTGGGTTTCTTCTCCACGTGTGTTCTTCATGAGTTCCTTTCGTTGCTCTCATCCATCGCGGCTGCCTCCTCCACCTCTAGGACGGATACTCCTCCCCTCCACCCCTCCTAGAGGCTCATGTCCACCCTCCCACAGCCTGTGGCATTCAGAACACTATATCTCAATAAAGACATATCTCCAGAGGATCAAGAGAAAAGAGCTTATTTCAGTTGCCTTAGGGCTGCCTAGGGATTTTCCGTGGATCCATCCAGCCAAAGGAATTCCCTAGCTCTTTCCTTCTCCTGCAAAGCTATGTGAGCTTTNCTGTCTACAACGTGGGAGACCTGGGTTCGATCCCTGGGTCAGGAAGTTCCCTGGAGAAGGAGACGGCAACCCACTTCAGTACTCTTGCCTAGAAAATCCCATGGACGGAGGAGCCTGGTGTCGATGGGGTCGCAAAGAGTTGGATACAACTGAGCGACTTCACTTTTCACTTTTCTTTTTTATAGATACAAATACAGACGTCGGGCCCTCTCAAAGGAGGATGACTTATGGGTTGATGAGGTTCCGTTCTCCTACCATTGGCTTTGCATTCGTCTTTATTCTTTTCTGTATTCCAGATGAATTAAACATAAGTGAAATTACCCCAAACTCAGATGTGGTGGAAAGTTTAGCCTCATGACAAGGAATGCTCCCTTTCATAGCATTTTAATCATACATTCCCCCCTAGAGGCAGAGTGTGGGGATATGGAGGAGGCTCCTCAGTGACAGCTCCTCCATCCACATCCGTCACTCTCTGAGAGCCAAGGTCTTATCTCACCTTCCCTCTCCAACATGATGTACCAAGTGTCCAGGGCCATCTTTCAAGCTCTTTTCCTGTTTATTGCCTTAAAACTGGGAAACGGCTTGCGGAACAAAGGCAGTTCCCCCAAGGCCAAGCAGTGTGCAATGCTAATAAATATTCAAGCCAATGTCTTTCAAGTGCTATTGTGAATCATCTTCCCCTCCTTCCTTCCCATGGCTCAGTCATCTTGCTGGCTCCAAATGTTCGCCTTTTGTGTCAGGCCTCAGCTGCCTTCGGTTACTGCCTAGGACGGCAATTGTCTTTGTCTCCGTTATCCGCTTTGCTGTGTCTTGTTTTCCTAAAGTAGCTGGCACCCACTTTTCCACAACATTATTCCTTTGTTCCAGGAAAAAAAATAATTTGGGGAAGCAGCAGAAACACAGTTCCAAAGGCCACAGGGTGACATCCTCTCCCACCTGATCTTTATTCATCTCTGGGTTTTAATTGCATTTTTGTTCCATTTCTCAAGCACCAGATACCTCCCTTCCTCCCTGACAGGAAGGAGCATTTTATTTCTCATTCAAAATGCCTTCCTACTGATCCCTATTCTTCAGAAGCTCCAGAGGCCCCTTGTTACCTGTTGGTTTTTCTCATGTTGGTTGATCTGTTGGCCTTGCTGTAGTTTATTACCTTTTCAACCTTTCTTTTTCCGCCTGTTTCCGAACTTAGGCCAGAACTTACAACCTGCTGTCTTTTCTCATCTTCTCTATCATTATCTCCAGACCCAGTCTTCCCAAAATGGATTTTTTTTTTTTAACCAACCCCGTGCTCTTTAAAGAAACAAAGAGGAGAATTATGCGATGGTTTCCACCGTCGGAGCGTCTGTGGCTTTGTTTGAGGGAGAGCTTCAAATCCAAAGCTAAACCTTGACTTAACACACAAACTCAATTGACAAGAGGAGTACCGGTATTGAAGCCCACCCATTGGCTGAGGACACAATCAGAGGGTTATTGGCAGGTATCTTCTTATCTCCCTGGTGCACTGAAAAAACTCAATTCATTAAAATAATAAAAAAAGATCTTGGTCCCTCATGTGAGCGGCATGTGATTTTTCCATGAACGTTCGGCTCAGAAGGCACCGTGCCTATTATACATTCCATTTATAAATCAAACGCCCCTCGCCCTGCGGGCTGCACGCTGACATGTCAGCGAGGTTTGGGTCAGCTGCACACACGTCCACGTGCACGGCAGATTAAGGCAAAGAGACAGGGAAGCAGCTCTTTCTTCCCCCCCTTTTTCCACCAGTAATAGGCAGCTTGAACGTTAAAATTGGGCTGAGACTCCAAAACCAAAGTCCCGTGAACCATAGAAGCAAAGGACTTGAGATAAAAGAATCTGTCTGTTCTCTGGGATCCATCACCTTCCTTTCTCTCGCCTTCATCTTGTTCATCGGAAAGGAAAGGATGCGCGTGTGTGTGTGAATTAAAGAATATATCTAGGGTAAGATGGGATAAAACCTAGCCCAAGAAAGGCTTTGGTTTCGACAGCTCATGAAGGTAGTTTGGGGGCTGGAGTCTAGGGCTCTGGCCATGCCCAGAAGTGAAAACAGAAAGACAGCTTGCAAGTGGCCCATCACAAGGCCAGGAGAGGGCCCTGCTGAGTAGCTCCTCCATGAAGGCCTTCCAAGTCAGCCCCGCTGGCTTGTAAATTACTCTGTGGTTCCTCACTGCACATGGAATGAGTTTCATCTCTTAGTCTTCATCCATGTCAAAGACATGAGATTCACCAAGACCTGCTGCGGAGAAAGTTTTATTTAAAAAATTTCCTACTCAACAGAGTTTGTCAGAATTTTCCAATCTTTGCTCCCTTGGCCTCATTCTCATCACTCATACCCCTGTTACCTTTTGTCATGAATAATAGAAAACAAAATGAGAAAGGAGCCAAGCAATCAAATCTACTTGTAACTTATATTTAACTTTGGACTTTTTTTTTTTCTTAACTGCTGTACTCCATAAAAATGGGGGATAAATGAGTTGAAGGAATCTAAAAATCTACAAAAAAAGTGTGACATTCTGAAGTTGTCCAGTGTCTTTGGGAAATGACCATATATGATGGGTATTGATCCCACAAACAAATGAGGGAAAGCCAAAGGGGGAAATGAGATATTGAAAAGTGGTGGTAACATAATTTATTATCTATTTTTTTCATATGTCGTGTCCTAAGACAAGGATCTTCCTGTTCCCAAGACTTTAAGGAATACAGAATAAATATTTCAATAAAACCTCCTAAAAAGGAAAGAATAAAGATGATTAAAATAAACTAGAACCAGTTATTTTCCTTAAAGCAATGAAATATTGTCCAAACAAGCAGCCATGACTTGGTAAGTTAATAGGGTATATCTCTAACATTTCCCTCCCAAAGATCCTAGAGTAATGGTCTAGAATTTGGGTAGATTTTAAGGTAAATTGGTCATGTTGGAAATATTTCATTGAAAAATTTAACTGTCAAGTAGATCAGCATTTTTCATCTTTCGTTGACATTAGAACCAGCATTTAATGTAGTTTTCAAGATATATAGACAGTAGACAGATTGAGCAAAATATCAAGGAATGGGGCTTGGGCAACATGAATTTGAAAATACAGATCTTCAGATTGTTGTCATATATGTCAAAAGGGGAAAACTGTTAAGGTAAAGATTTGGTCTATGTACAATTTAAAGGGTTTAGATAATTAATCATCTGTGATTTCTTGGACATGCGGTTGACATTTCTGGTTACTTTTTGCAGTAAAAGGAATGGGTCTGTATTTTCACCTGGTTCCTGTTTATTGCATGACATTCCACAGAGATGGTAGAACTGAGGAAGGGAAAGCTAGTCGTCCCTCAGCTATAGCTCACTCCCCACTAGCCTCACAGAGCTCATACTGCCTTGACTCACCAGATAAAGCAAGCACTGTATGGCCTGTCTTCTACTGTAAGGCTTTTTAGAGGTGGCGTAGCTCTTAATATTAGGGGCAATGTTTATTTTGTGTTAGTCACTCAGTCGTGTCTGACTCTTTGTGACCCCATGGACTGCAGCCCACCAGGCTCCCCTGTCCATGGAATTCTCCAGGCGAGAATCCCAGAGTGGGTTGCCATTTCCTTCTCCAAATGTTTATTACTGTTTTCATTAAGTACAATACCTGAAATAAAGATATTTTTCTTAGATGGTGCATTATGTATATCCACTAAGTATTTTTATGTTTAATCTGACATCATTTTCAGGATAGTTTCTAATTCTTCAGTTAACTGAGTTTAGACGACATGTTTTCAAGGCAGTTATTCATCCAATTTTGCAAAACCAGCTTCTGCATTGACTGGTGACCTCACAGAGTACATAAAACAAGCAGTTATAGTTGTGGCAGAATAAAAGCCAATGGATTATTATTTAAAGTAGTTAATTTGATTAGATGCAATGTTTAGAAATATAGAGTATATACCCTATTTATTCACAAATAAGCTGCAACTAATCAGGCATTTATCCCTAGAATATCTTGATAGACACACCAATATAGATAGAATGCAATGTTAATATTGTTCTTTAAAGAATCATGTGTGTTCTTTACCCAGATATTTCCTTGGTCCAGTGACTTAAGTCTATCCAACTTTCTTTTAAGTCCTTATTTGTCAGCCTGTTCCACACAGTGATGCGTGGGTGCTAAGTCACTTCAGTCATGTCGACTCTTTGTGACCTTATGAACTGTAATCCGCCAGGCTCCTCTGGCCGTGGGGTTTTCCAGACAAGAATACTGGAGTGGGTTGCCATGCCCTCCTCCAGGGGATCTTTCCTATAAGGGATCAAACTTGAGTCTCTTATGTCTCTTACATTGGCTAGAGAGTTCTTTACCAACACACAGTCATTCAGAATTTTACTTTTAAAAAAAGACCCAATCCACTCATACTACAATTTAATCTTGTAATAAAGCATTTAGATAAACGCATATTCCCAGAATCATACAATATGGTGACTATAAGATGCCTTGCTGTGCAGTGCTTAGTCACTCAGTCATGTCCAACTCTGTGCGACCACGTGAACTGTAGCCCACCCAGCTCTTCTGTCCATGGGGATCCTCCAGGCAAGAATAGTGGAGTGGGTTGCCAAATACCCCTTGGGGATCTTCCTAACCCAGGGATCGAACCCAAGTCCCCCATAGTGCAGGCTGATTCTTTACCGTCTGAACCACCAGGGAAGGCCAAGAATACAAGAGTGGGTAGCCTATCCCTTTTCTAAGGGGTTTTCCCAACCCGGGAATCGAACCAGGGTCTCCTGCATTGCAGGTGGCTTTTTTACCAGCTGAGCTACAGGAAAGCCCCATAAGATACCTTCAAGAGCTTCCATCAACAAGTGAGAAAGGTACAAAGAGCTGAGACCCTCAGATGGCCCTGCTTGAATAAGAATCAAGTCTCCTGTTTCCTAGTCCAGTGTTTTTCCCATTAAACCATATTTCACTGATAGTTACTAATTAACAGGGCTTGGATTAATTAAGAAATGGGAGTTACTTACTTTGAATAAGAAAACTTATCTATCAGCATACGAGCAACCTAAGATGTGAGCAGAGGAAGAAGAACCCACAAAGAGGTGATATGATAAATCACAAGGAATGAAGGTTGATCTGCAAACTATATGAAGGAGAAATTTGGGGAATGACTAAAAACCCAGCTAGTCATGATTACTAACATGCAGAGAGATGCAAATAATTCAAACAATAAATTCTCTCATCAATGAAATATCTAGACAGAAAGTTTTCATTTCCACATGTTTGGGGGTCAGATTATATCTGAACCAAAATACAATAATTCACTTTCAGTATCAACACAGGGGATCTCTTAGTTCAGTCTAATTTCATAAGAGAAATAGGCCTACAGTGTACTCTATATATCACATCTGTTATATCATGTTTGCCACTAGAAAGTTATTCCTGAGATTTGTAAAATATCAAATAAGATTTGAAAGCTTCAAAATAGTTTGCTAAGAATGGAAAATTATGCTAGCAATCCTTGTGTTGTCACTGATTTATTTCAAATTTTAAATTTTATATTTATCCAAGTTACATATACACTGGAGAAGGAAATGGCAACCCGGTATTCTTGCCGGGAAATCCCATGAACAGAGGAGCCTACAGTACGTGGGGTCACAAAGAGTCGGACACAACTGAAGTGGCTTAGCGTGCATATATACACAGTTTAATATTTCAAATAGTACAAAGCATTATTTTTTTTTAAGTCCCTTCTTTCCCGGTAGTTCAGTGGCTAAAACTTCGTGCTCCCAATGCAGAAGGCCTGGGTTCAATCCCTGGTCAGGAAACTAGACCCCACATGCTGCAACTGAAGATCCTGCATGTTGCAACGAAAATCAAAGATTCTGTGTGTGGCAACTACCACCCAGGACAGTCAAATACATACATACATAAATAATGTTTAAATAATCCCCTGACCCAGAACTGCAATCTAGAGGCAACTCTCTCAGTTCTTTTCAGTTCAGTTCAGTCGCTCAGTCGTGTCCGACTCTTTCCACCCCCATGAATCGCGGCACACCAGGCCTCCCTGTCCATCACCAACTCCCGGAGTTCACTCAAACTCACATCCATCGAGTCCATGATGCAAGCAGCCAGCCATCTCATCCTCTGTCGTCCCCTTCTCCTCCTGCCCCCAATCCCTCCCAGCATCAGAGTCTTCTCCAATGAGTCAACTCTTCGCATGAGGTGGCCAAAGTACTGGAGTTTCAGTTTTAGCATCATTCCTTCCAAAGAACACCCAGGACTGATCTCCTTTAGAATGGACTGGTTGGATCTCCTTGCAGTCCAAGGGACTCTCAAGAGTCTTCTCCAACACCACAGTTCAAAAGCAGCAATTCTTCGGTGCTCAGCTTTCTTCACAGTCCAACTCCCACATCCATACATGACTATTGGAAAAACGATAGCCTTGACTAGATGGACCTTTGTCGCAAAGTAATGTCTCTGCTTTTGAATATGCTATCTAGGTTGATCGTAACTTTCCTTCCAAGAAGTAAGCGTCTTTTAACTTCATGGCTGCAGTCACCATCTGCAGTGATTTTCGAGCCCCCCAAAATAAAGTCTGACACTGTTTCCACTGTTTCCCCATCTATTTCCCATGAAGTGATGGGACCAGATGCCATGATCTTCGTTTTCTGAATGTGGAGCCTTAAGCTAACTTTTTCACTCTCCTCTTTCACTTTCATCAAGAGGCTTTTTAGTTCCTCTTCATTTTCTGCCACAAGGGTGGTATCATCTGCATATCTGAGGTTATTGATATTTCTCCCAGCAATCTTGATTCCAGCTTGTGCTTCTTCCAGCCCTGCATTTCTTGTGATTTACTCTGCATATAAGTTAAATAAGCAGGGTGACAATATACAGCCTTGACGTACTCCTTTTCCTATTTGGAACCAGTCTGTTGTTCCATGTCTGGTTCTAACTTTTGCTTCCTGACCTGCCTACAGAATTCTCAGGAGGCAGGTCAGGTGGTTTGGTATTCCCATCTCTTTCAGAATTTTCCACAGTTTATTGTGATCCACACAGTCAAAGGCTTTCACTGTTCTTTTAGCTAATACATATTAATATCATCTTTCAACAGCAAGTGTACATGTAACTCATAAATTTTCAAGACTGGGCATAAATAATTGTCTTCTCACTATAAAAATTCAGGATTTAAGTTTTCTTCAACAATGTTGCACCCACTACCATCATATATGATCCTGTGTGGGTATATATATATATATTCTCCCTCCCAATTCTCCAATATTGTTATATCTTAACTTTTAATTAGTTTATATTTAGCGTTTACAGTATTATTACTATGCTTATCCTAATCATAGACGTGCTACTTTATTAGATAATTTTTTTCTCACATTTTAACATCTCTGAAGTCTGGGTGTATCTTTCATTTATGGTTAGCCAGACAATATTCTGTTGTATTGTAATTGCCATTGTCTATGTACGAGTCTGGTCGAAGAGGTTAATAATGTTACCACTTCAGTTCGGTTTGTACATGTCAGGTACTACACATGCTGAGTTTAACGGCCATACAGAACATCTTCAAACTATTACACTATGCATTGAATTAATACACTAAGTAATTGTGTACCTACAAAGAAAGAAAAACCCTAGAGTAGTGGGGCATAATTTGTTATTAGTAAAGCAAATATCTCTCAATGGAAGAATGATAACAATTCATTTTCTTACAAAGCATAACTAAATTCTTCAGGTAGATCTAAGAAAGATGCCTAAGGTAGAGAAACTGTGTTATGTTGGTTAATAAGTATATGGAAAATGTACCTTATCACAGCAATGCAACTGAAGACAAGAAAATACACCAAATCCATCTGTACAGAAGAAAAAAGTTTCAAAGCAAAAAGAGATTAATGTCATTGATTAATACATCATGCAAGACTAACATTAAGTGATTTGTCATCATTTGATTACAGAGATTTTCCTTTCTTAGTAGTCTAAAATGTTGGTGCATTTTATTATTTATAGTCTGAGAGTCAACAAAACATGGAATGTAATATACTAATAATATAACTTTTGCACCAATCTATAATATTATGATTAATTACTTTTTGAATATGTTTTATTTTTTCATTTGTCTTATTTTCTAAATGCTTGTCGCAGATTCATCCACAACTTGTTCTCTAAAAGTATAAATCTCTGAAAGAAATCAAGATCGAGAATATTCCCAGTTTCATTTGATTAGTTCCAATCTGAACTGGGTGCTCTGAGGTTTATTGTGCAGCTGATACCCTATAATCCTCCATCACTAGCATTCTAGGAAAGTTCTTTCTCCTTGTATATATGTACCTCATACCATATCATTCACCTTGATTTATTTCCTTGTTTTGATATAACATATCCTCTAGTTAGTTCTGTGAAATAGATTCATAGGAGTCATATTTTTGGAGACCTTCCTTGCATGTCAAGAAATATCTTCAGGTGATACTTTGACAGGATATAAAATTTCAGGTTGGAAGGCATTTACCCTCAATTTTTACAACATTATTCCAATTCTGTTCTAGCTTGTAGTGTTGTTATTGCTAACTCAAATGCTACTGACACCCTGTATATGTGACTTGACCCCCACCTTCCACTCTCTCAAAGCTTTTATGATATTCTCTTTGTCTCTAGTGTACTAAAACTTTATGGTGATCTCTCATAATGTAGATAAATCTATTTTCATCCATTTCTTGAGGCTCTTGGTGGGTTCATTCAATTAGTAATAGAAAATTTCATGAATTATTTTTCTAGTGATTTCTATTCCTTATGCTTGTTTATTTTCTCTTTCTGGAACTCCTATTACTTAAATACAGGAATTCCTAGATGGATTCAAACTTTTAAATTAAAAAATTCTATGTCTTATCTTTATTATGTTGTTCTACTTTATTAAACAATTTTGACTGTTTCCTCTTTCTCCTTTATTTATTTCTGCAATCATACTTTTAACTTCAAGTATTCTTTTATAGTTTCTGAATGTTCTTGTTTTATAGCATCATGTTCTTGTTTCATAGGTGTAACTTCTCAGATTTTTGAGGCTAATTTTTCCCCTCACAATTTTCTTCTCTATACATGGTCTCTATTTCCTCCAAATTCCTTTTCCAGTTATTTGGTCTGTCTTTCCAGTTAGGAGTTTTCCTTGGATATATCTGCTCATAATGGAGAACTAGAGACAATGAATTGGAAGCTCTGAGAGAGTGAGGTTTCATGAATGATGGACTTCACTCTAAGATAATTTTGCTTGGCCTCGTCATCCCTGGATGCTGTATGTCCTTTGGAGTCTGTGCTCTTAGGCTAGTCAGATTACTCAGAGAAAGGATTCCAATCTCCTGCCCCATTTCTGGCATTTTGGAAGCCTATTGAGGGGATAAAGTTGAGATTATCCCCTTTTTATGATCAATTCTAATCATCTTGTTTTTAGAGGTTACTCTTTCCCTCAGCTGTGCTGGTGTTCCCCAGTCCAGAGTTCCTTGGGTTCACCCCTCCAGAAAAAAAAATGCCTTCCTTTCATATTGTGGTGTGAGGAATGGAGAAGGGAGCAATTGCCAGTATGAGAATACTGATCTGGGGCCTGACTGGTTCTTTAACAGCCTTGTCAGCAATTCCGGTCTCGGTCCCATCTACACCTTCACTTTCAAAGACGCTTGTACTCTTGAGCCTTTTGTGGTTTGGAAGTTCAAATGCAGTTGCTTCTGTGCTTTTTCACTGCTAGTTTTCATGTCTAATATCTGTCCATTGCCTTCCAATATTGTGTTGTTGTCGTTGTTGCCTGCTCTCACGTTCTCTTTGTTCTTGATGATCTATTCCTTTAAAAAAAAAACGTTATTTTTATTTTGGCATCATTTTAGGAGAAAGTGGTAATCACAAATGTTCAGTTCATCAGCTAGCTGAATCCCCCTGTCTCCCATTAAACTGTGATATAAATATGATGTCTTTCTCCAAATCACTCATATGAAGAAAACTTAAGGCATTAGAAATAAGTTTTGTCACAAAAATTTGTTGAACATTAGTAACAGAGAAGTACTCTATAAAAAGGATTTTATATATCTGTTGCTCTAGTAACAGGAAAGAAAAGACATTATAGATGCAATGAAGAGATTCTCTAGAGATGCAAAAAGGCATCAACTGCTTATAAAGTGAAAGTGAACTCGCTCAGTCGTGTCCGACTCTTTGCGACCCCTCTATCCATGGGATTTTCCAGGCAAGAGTATTGGAGTGGGTTGCCATTTCTGTCTCCAGAGGATCTTCCCAACTCAAGTCAACTGTTTCTAGTGACTAGTAAATGAGGAAAAGTAAAAGTTTTCCTCTTGTCCATGTCCTCTGAGTTCTAGTTAAACACTTTCATAACTAGATATATCAATAGTTGGTTTTCTATCACTACCACGTGGAGAAAGGCCCTCAGCAAGATAAAACGGTCGGGATTAGGAAGCTGAGTCTCAACAGCAAATCCAAGTGGAGCGCCAGTCAAGTTTGGATCCCATGGATTTTCTATGATGACTGTTTCCCCCACAGCGTGCCACCCTGCCCCTGCTGTGTAGCAGTCCACATGCCTCCAAGGGCACAGGCTCCACTGAAATCTCCAAAGATGTAAGCAAGTTAAGGCAATCCGACCCTTGGGTCACGTGACCCGGGCCTTAAGACCATCAGCACATGGCGCTCTGCTGGCCACAGGCAAGGGCCCTAAGGTCGGATCACTGGCCTGCTAACTGAGGAAAGCATTCTTCTCCTGGGGCATTTCCAAGAAAGCAAATAGCCTGGCTCTTTCGGCAGCCTCCCTAGGCCTGTCAAGAAAGCCAGCTTTGGACTGAATACAACACATTGGACGGCCAGAGCAGAGAGCCAAAAATTTAGACTCTTGATAAACATACCCAGAAGCCTGACTACCTCCCTATTTTCTACTGTATATGGGTCAGTAAACACCTTTATTTTGAAAGTTGGTTGAATTTGAGTTTTCTTTACTAATAAATATGATCACATGCCCACATTTCTAGATTGCCTAACCACTATTATATAGTTCATTATGAGAAAAACAAAATGCTTCTGAGCTTGTCCACATTCACTTAACTATAAAGATAGTATAAAAATGGTTCTGATATTAAAAATTCAGATCTTGAAAAATACATTTATGGCATGGGCTTATTTGTAGTTAAGTGAACTTATCTTCACAAATTATCTTTACAAGATGAAACAACAATATATTTACATGTTTTTGTCTTTGCCTAGAGAAAGCATTTTCCTGCCCCTGCCTCCTCTTGAACAGTACTAACAGTTTTGCTTGGGCAAAATTTTAGAAGCCATTTACAATACCATCACAATAAGAACTGTCAAGGCATAAGCATTAGAAAACTAGGAAATGATCATCATATTTCAACAAAACATTTTATTTACATTAAGAAAACATATATCCATGAGAATCACGCCACCTCAAGATTTACTTGAAAGCATTTTTGATCTCTATTGTCCCAAAGATTAATGTATTATTGATTAAATAACACTAGGATAAAGCAGCTCAAATTTTAGCTGTCCTAGTGCTTGAATAATGCAGACATTTATAGAAAATAAAACCAGATAATGGAGGCAAATTAATATATTTTGCAAATTTAATTATTTGATGGACTGTCTTCAGTAATTTAAGTAACTGTCAATTTTCCCTTTTAGTTTGCATTGTGTAATAACTTTTTAAATAAAATGAGGACAAAATAATTATAAACACATAAAACAGAATAATTCCAAGAGCACAATCCTTAATATTCTTCTTGTCTTTATCCACACTCACTATCTTGGTGATCATATCCAGGTTCAAGGCTTTAAATAACATCTGTACATGAATTATGAACAGCTTTAAAACCTCACCCTTGACCTCTCTCCAATCTCACAACTTCTGTCTCCAAATACCTCTTTGACATCTCCATCTGGATGTCTAATAGTTTGAGCTCAGCACATCCAAAACAACTCTTGCTCTTCCCCCTCAAAATCTGTTTGACTTGTCTTCCCTATCTTGATGGAAGACAACTTCATCTTTCCAGCGGCTCAGGACAAAACACTGAGTCACCCTTGCCTCACCTCTTTCTCCCAAACACCACATTCTGACTTATCAATAATCTTTCCTGTTGGCTCTCACTTTAAAACATACCCAGAATCTGATGACATCTCTCTACCACGAATTTTATTAGCCTATGCAGTCACTGTCACCCCTCGATTGGATCCTGGCAATAGCTCCTGACTTGGAAACTTGCTCCCACCTTTATCTTGTAACTTCAAGATAACTCCTTTTAAATGTTAAGTTACATCATGTCACTACTCCCCTCAAAATCACCCAAGGCTTTCTATTTTTACTCAGCATGAAAAACAGCACCTTCACAATGACCTCTATGAATAGCCCTCTACTTCCTTTGTGATTTCATGTCTTTCTGTGTCCACCCCTCATCACTCAGCTCCGGCCACACTGGGCACACCCTCGCCTTAGACAGTCTTTCTTCCCTGTTCTCTTCCACTCTCCTTCTAGATCATCATGAGGTCATATTTGAGTGAAACCCACCCTAGGGATCCTATTTAAAATCACAAGCCCTCTTCTTTGCAACCATCTGTTCCAATTTCCTGCCACAGTTGTTTTTTTTTTTCTTTTTCTACTTTTCCTTGGCAACGATCAGTAACATTTTCCGCAAGTTACTTAGTTATCATGTTTATTATCTCTTTCCTGCCAGAAGATAACTGCCTTGTGTTTAGGGATCTTGGTTCCTCCACTTGCCTATCTCAAGCACTGTGATCAGTGTCTGAAACACAGTGAACATTCAATACATATTTCCTGCATAAATGAATAAGTAAATAGGAAAGGTAGCCAAAGATGGAAAAGCTCTACAGTCAGCAAAAACAAGACCAGGAGATGACTGTGGCTCAGATCATGAACTCCTTATTGACAAATTCAGACTGAAATTGAAGAAAGTAGGGAAAACCACTAGACCTTTCAGGTATGACCTAAATCAAATCCCTTATGATTATACAGTGGAAGTGAGAAATAGATTTAAGGGCCTAGATCTGATAGTGCCTAATGAACTATGGAATGAGGTTCGTGACATTGTACAGGAGACAGGGATCAAGACCCTGCCCATGGAAAAGAAATGCGAAAAAGCAAAATGGCTGTCTGGGAAGGCCTTACAAATAGTTGTGAAAAGAAGAGAAGCGAAAAGCAAAGGAGAAAAGGAAAGATATAAGCATCTGAATGCAGAGTTCCAGAGAACAGCAAGAAGAGATAATAAGCCTTCTTCAGCGATCAGTGCAAAGGAATAGAGGAAAAGAACAGAATGGGAAAGACTAAAGATCTCTTCAAGAAAATGAGAGATACCAAGGGAATATTTCATGCAAAGATGGGCTCGATAAAGGACAGAAATGGTCTGGACCTAACAGAAGCAGAAGATATTAAGAAGAGGTGGCAAGAATACACGGAAAGACTGTACAAAAAAGATCTTCATGACCCAGATAATCACGATGGTGTGATCACTCACCCAGAGCCAGAAATCCTGGAATGTGAAGTCAAGTGGGCCTTAGAAAGCATCACTACGAACAAAGCTAGTGGAGGTGATGGAATTCCAGTGGAGCTATTTCAAATCCTGAAAGATGATGCTGTGAAANACAACAGAGGATGAGATGGCTGGATGGCATCACTGACTCGATGGACGTGAGTCTGAGTGAACTCTGGGAGATGGTGATGGACAGGGAGGCCTGGCATGCTGCGATTCATGAGGTCGTAAAGAGTCAGACACGACTGAGCGCCTGAACTGAACTGAGACTGCTATTCATCCTTATTTGTTGACGACAAAAGTGAAACAATATTAAGACTGAAATTAGACTATTTTCAGCTTTATAAAGTGTTGAAAGTGTTAGTTGCTCAATATTGTCCAACTGTTTGTGATCCCAAGGACTGTAACCCACCAGGCCCCCTGATCCATAGAATTCTCCAGGCAAGAATACTGGAGTGGGTAACCATTCCCTTGTCCAGGGGATCTTCTCAATCCAGGGATGGAACCCTTGTCTCCTGCACTGCAGGCAGGAGGACGTTTCCCTGCGCCACCAGGGAAGCCCATTTTCTTTATAAAGGGCTTTACAATTTGTGTTATTATCCATTCATGGAAATGTGGATGTTTTTTGAAAATACACACTGATGCATGTAATACCTAGTACCAATAGGAACACATTAATAAAAATACTTTAGCATCTGATATACCCACATATCTTCCTCAGCGATCAATGCAAAGAAATAAAGGAAAGCAATAGAATGGGAAAGACTAGAGATCTCTTCAAGAAAATTAGAGACACCAAGGGAACTTTTCATGCAAAGATGGGCACAGTAAAGGACAGAAATGGTATGGACCTTAAAGAAGCAGAGGATATTAAGAAGAGGTGGCAAGAATACACAGAAGAACTGTACAAAAAAGATCTTCATGACCCGGATAATCACGATGGTGTCATCACTCACCCAGAGCCAGACATCCTGGAATGTGAAGTCAAGTGGGCCTTAGAAAGCATCACTACGAACAAAGCCAGTGGAGGTGATGGAATTCCAGTAGAGCTATTTCAAAGCCTAAAAGATGATGTTGTGAAAGTGTTTCACTCAATATGCCAGCAAATTTGGAAAAGTCAGCAGTGGCCACAGGACTGGAAAAGGTCAGTTTTCATTCCAATCCCAAAGAAAGGCAATGCCAAAGAATGATCAAACTACCGCACAATTGCACTCATCTCACATGCTAGTAAACTGATGCTCAAAATTCTCCAAGCCAGGCTTCAGCAATACATGAACCATGAACTTCCAGATGTTCAAGCTGGTTTTAGAAAAGGCAGAGGAACCAGAGATCAAATTGCCAACATCCACTGGATCATGGAAAAAGCAAGAGAGTTCCAGAAAAACATCTATTTCTGCTTTATTGACTATGCCAAAGCCTTTGACTGTGTGGATCACAGCAAACTGTGGAAAATTCTGAAAGAGATGGGACTACCAGACCACCTGACCTGCCTCCTGAGAAACCTGTAGTCAAGTCAGGAAGCAACAGTTAGAAGTGGACATGGAACAACAGACTGGTTCCAAATAGGAAAAGGAGTACGTCAAGGCTGTATATTGTCACCCTGCTTATTTAACTTATATGCAGAGAACATCATGAGAAATCCTGGGCTGGATGAAGTACAAGCTGGAATCAAGGTTGCCAGGAGAAATATCAATAACCTCATATATGCAGATGATACCACCCTTATGGCAGAAAGTGAAGACGAACTAAAGAGCCTCTTGATGAAACTGAAAGAGGAGAGTGAAAAAGTTGGCTTAAANGTGAAAGCGGAGAGTGAAAAAGTTGACTTAAAGCTCCACATTCAGAAAACGAAGATCATGGCATCTGGTCCCATCACTTTATGGGAAATAGATGGAGAAACAGTGAAAGACTTTGTTTTTGTAGGCTCCAAAATCACTGCAGATGGTGACTGCAGCCATGAAAGTAAAAGACACTTGCTCCTTGGAAGGAAAGTTATGACCAACCTAGACAGCATATTAAAAAGCAGAGACATTACTTTGCCAATCAAGTTTCGTCTAGTCAAAGCCATGATTTTTTCCAGTAGTCATGTATGGATTTGAGTGTTGGACTGTGAAGAAAGCTGAGTGCTGAAGAATTGATGCTTTTGGACTGTGGTGTTGGAGAAGACTCTTGACAGTCCCTTCAACTGCAAGGAGATCCAACCAGTCCATCCTAAGGGAAATCAGTCCTGGATATTCATTGGAAGGACTGGTGCTGAAGCTTAGACTCCAATACTTTGGCCCCCAGATGAGAAGAACTGACTGATTTGAAAAGACCCTGATGCTGGGAAAGATTGAAGGCAGGAGGAGAAGTAGACAACAGAGGATGAGATGGTTGAATGGCATCATCAACTCAATGGACATGAGTTTGAGCAAGCTCCGGGAGTTGGTAATGGATAGGGAGGCCTGGCGTACTACCGTCCATGGGGTAGCAAAGAGTTGGACAGGACTGAGCGAGTGAACTGAACTGAACTGAACACCCATGTACCACACATGTCTACAGATTTCAAAGCTTGCCTATGGGTTCCAACCCCAGCACATGTGTCTCACTGGCCCTAACTCAGTCCAGGCCGATACCATGGCCACATCCTTGGCTGGCTCTTATCTTAAGATGAAGTTTATTTCTCCTCTAATTTTTACTCCCCAAATTCTAAACCTACAAAAAAGGTTTTAAAATAGCATAATGAACATCATACTTTGCCTAGTATTGCCAGTTCTTAACCGTTCGATACATTTCCTTTTTCTCATTTATAGTTGAATTTTTTTCCTGAACTATTTGATAGCAATTTTCTGGTGTCATGGCACTTTACCTCCAAACACTTAAATCTAGCATCACTTAAGAATAAAGACATATCCTATATGTCCACAATAAATGAATCATACTCAAGGAATTCAACATTATTACCCAACATAGTCCATACTGAAATTTCCTCAGTTCCCCAATGATGTTGTTTATGGTCTTGTTTTTTATGTTTGGGATATAACCGTAGACGGTGTGTTATATTTAGACACCATGTACCTAAGACAGTTCCTACTGCCTCTTTCCTTCTCCCAGCTGTCTTCCTCTCCTCCCTCCCCTTCTCTTGCTCCTTCTCTGTCTGTGATGTCACTGACATTTCAAAAGCATCCAAGCCAATCATTTCCTCATTACTGGATTCAGGTTAAAGATTTTCAGCAAAATCTCTCCTTTAAAATTAAGCTTTTGATGCATGTTTTGATAGTTATAAAAGAGTGCATGAACTGGTTACAAGCCTAGTCCACCAGGCCAGATGTAAGNCTCTATTCTCTTTGCTCTATTTTCTCATTTTGGACTCTCTTTTCTCTATTTTCTCTAAACTACTTAACAAAAGTAGGACAGATTTTTATTTATTATACTACGTGTGGATGTGTTGGTTCTTTGTTTTTGATAATTTTAATTATGACTGATATGAATATTCTCTTCCCAGTTTTTCTTTTTCTTTCTATTTGTGGGTGTGTGTTTCATTTCAGTTGTGTAAATGCATCAGCATAGAGTTGCTTTGTAGATACTGGGTTACAGAGATATACATTTAAATTTAAATGAACCAGAAAAGTTTTTTCTAAAGCAATTTTCTCATTTTACATTCTTACCAGAAGAATATCAGTGATCCAGATTGCTCTACATCTATCTTTACATTCAATAATTTTATTTTTTCAAAGTATTAGCTATTGTGGTAGATATGAAATAGCTCTTATTTCACTTTACTTCATTACTGTCCTAAATTTCAGAACCTTGTTCCTCACACATGTTCAGCAAAATATTGACCTTTGTAATTTCAGGAAAAAATTCAAAAGGAAAATATTTTATAAGTATACAAACATTTATGTATGTGCCTGTACATTCCTGTTTCCCATAGTTTTATTGATACGTCTGACAAGTAAAAATTGTATATGCTTAATATGTACAAGGTGATATTTTGATAACATGATAATTACCACAATCAAGTTGATTAACATATCCATAACCCACACAGTTCACTCAGACTCGTGTTCATCGAGTCAGTGATGCCATCCAGCCATCTCATCCTTTGTTGCCCCCTTCTCCTCCTGCCCCCAATCCCTCCCAGCATCAGAGTCTTTTCCAATGAGTCAACTCTTCGCATGAGGTGGCCAAAGTACTGGAGTTTCAGCTTTAGCATCATTCCTTCCAAAGAAAACCCAGGATTGATCTCCTTCAGAATGGACTGGTTGGATCTCCTTGCAGTCCAAGGGACTCTTGAGAGTCTTCTCCAACACTACAGTTCAAAAGCATCAATTCTTCGGCGCTCAGCCTTCTTCACAGTCCAACTCTCACATCCATACATGATCACTGGAAAAACCATAGCCTTGACTAGATGGACCTTAGTTGGCAAAGTAATGTCTCTGCTTTTGAATATGCTATCTAGGTTGGTCATAACTTTTCTTCCAAGGAGTAAGCGTCTTTTAATTTCATGGCTGCATTTACCATCTGCAATGATTTTGGAGCCCAAAAAAATAAAGTCTGACACTGTTTCCACTGTTTCTCCATCTATTCCCCATGAAGTAATGGAACCAGATGCCATGATCTTCGTTTTCTGAATGTTGAACTTTAAGCCAACTTTTTCACTCTCCTCTTTAACTTTCATCAAGAGGCTTTTTAGTTCCTCTTCACTTTCTACCACAAGGGTGGTGTTATCTGCATATTTGAGGTGATTGATATTTCTCCCGGCAATCTTGATTCCAGACTGTGTTTTTTCCAGTCTAGCGTTTCTCATGTTGTACTCTGCATATAAGTTAAATAATAGGGTGACAATATACAGCCTTGATGTACTCCTTTTCCTATTTGTAACCATTCTGTTGTTCCATGTCCAGTTCTAACTGTTGCTTCCTGATCTGCGTACAGATTTCTCAAAAGGCAGGTCAGGTGGTCTGGTATTCCTATGCATAATATATGCTGTTGTTTTTATTGTTCGGTCACCAAATCATGTCTGCCTTTGTGTGACCCCATGGACTGTAGCATTCCATGCTTCCCTCTGTCTACAATCTCCCAGAAATTGCTCAAGTTCATGTCCATTGGACTGATGATGCCATCCAACCATGTCATCCTCTGTCACCTCTTCTCCTTCTGCCTTCATTTTTTCCCAGCATCAGGGTCTTTTCCAATGAGTCAACTGTTCACTTTAGGTGGCCAAGTTATTGTAACTTCGGCTTCTGCATTAGTGATTCCAATGAATATTCAGGGTTGATTTGCTTCAGAATTGACTGGTTTGATCTCCTTGCTGTCCAAGGGACTCTCAGTCTTCAGTACCACAGTTCAGAATCATATATATTATGTATGCATATAATATATACAATATGTTGAGCCACAATGGAAGCCCATCAGTACTGGAGTGGTTAGCCTATCCTTTCCTCCAGTGTATTTTCGCAACCCAGAAATTGAACCAAGATCTCCTGTATTGCAAGCAGATTCTTTAAGAACTGAACTATTAAGGAAGCCCATATAACATACAATATTATATATGTAGTTGGCCAAAACATTTACTTGAACTTTTCCATTATATTTTATGGAATAACTTGAACAATATTTGGCCAACTCAACATAATCTGTTATATTAAGATGCATATATTATAATTATATATATGATTATACAATATTATATGTCATATTACATATTATCTATCTATATATATATACACATATGTACGTTTTGGTTGGCTCTTGTAAATAATGCTGCAATGAATATAAGAGGTGTATATATCTTTTAAAATTAATGTTTCTGTGTTCTTCAAATAAATAGCCAGAAGCAGAATTGCTGAATCATATGGTAGTTCTACTTTTTATTTTATGAGGAATCTGTTTTCTTCTCCATAGTGATTAAACTATTTAAAATACCATCAATACTACAAGAGATTCTGTTTTCTTTATATCCTCATTAACACTTGTTACTTTTTATAAATATCCATTTTAGAGTTGTGAGGTGATATTTCATTGTGGTTTTGATTTGCACTTTGCTGATGATTAGTGAGGTTGAATATCTTTCTATGTGCTTGTTGATCTGTTGACCACCTGTATGTCTTCTGTGGAAAAATGTCTTTCCCACAGAAAAACTTTCAAGTTATTAATTTTTTGATGTTTAATGCTTTTTTTATTCACATAATAATTCTCTCACTTTTCCTGTGAGCCTTTCAAAATAAACGAGGCTGTGAAATTTCTTGGCTAGAATTAGACTTTTTGTTTAGCATTTAATTAATGTGCTTACAAATATACAGAACTTTGGGAAATTATGATATCTTACCTATATATGTTCATATCCCTTTAACATAGATTTGATCCTTACAGAGAGCTTGTGTATTACTCACTTTACAATTCTATCATCAGATGTTTTCATTTCCTTTATTTTTACTGCATTGATACTGTAATATACTGTAAACTTCCATTTCTTTTTACCTTTCATAACACAATATCTAAATGTACTTTTAATTTATTTGGTCTTAATATCCTCTTGTATTTATCAGGAACATTGATTAATTATTGTTCATGGTCTTGTTAACATTTTAAGGACTTTGGCTCAGTCATTGCTCATTTTTTAACCCCTCCTTTTTTTTTTTTAATCTTATGAGTTCTTTATATAATTTGAACATTAACTCTTTAACAGGCAAATCATTTGAAAATATCTTCTCCCTTCCAGTAGGTAACATTTCTATTTATTAATTTTTTCTTTCAGTGTGAAAAAAAACTTTAGTTGTATTCAGTCCCATTTGTTTATTCTTTCTTTTGTTTCCATGTCTGAGGAGACTTATCCAGCCCCAAATTGTTGAGTCAAACTTCAAATATCTTGCCTATATTTTCTCCTAGAAATGTTATCCTTTGAGGTCTTGGCTTTAGTATTGCAAAAATTTGAGTTTATGCCTGTATATGGTGTTGAAAAGTAGTTCAGCATATAGCTATATAATAATTTTTAACAAGAGTGTCTTTTGCCCATTGCATATTCTTGCCTCCTTTGCTGTAGAATAATTGTCCACATCTGTGTGGGTTTACTACTGGATTCTCTTTTTTTCTATTGATTTATGTGTGTGTCTGTGTGTGCTAGTAGAACTATTTTGGTTGCAGTAGCTTTGCAGTATAGTTTAAAACCAGGCAGTGTGATATTTCCATCTTTGTTCTTCTTTTTCAATACTACTTTGGCTATTCAGAGTCTATTGTGTTTCCATACAAATTTTAAAATTATTTTAGTTCTGTAAAAATAATGCCATAGTGATATTTTGATAGGGAATGCACTGAATCTGTACATTGTCCAGTATATGAATAATAATTTGACATTAGTTTGTTCAATCAATGAGCACATTGAGTATTTCCATCTTTTTGTGTCATCTTAAGTTTGTTTCCTCAGTGCTGTTTTTCAAACTGCAGGTATTTGAAATCCTTAGTTAGATTTATTCCTAGATATTTTATTCCTTATAATGAAATCACTTTCTTAATTTTTCTGTCTGATAGGTTGTTACTATTGTGCAGACACATAAGAGATTTCTGCATATGAATTTTTCATCTTGAAATTTTCCTAAATTTTTGAATGCCTTCGACTAGAATTTACATGCTATCTTTCAGATTTTCTATGTATACTTATTACCATCTCTACACAACAACTATTTAACTTCTTTTGCGATTTAGAGGCATTTTATTTTTCTTTCTTGTTTGATTGGTGTGTCCAGGACTCCCAAAATTATACTGAGTAGAAGTGGTGAGAATGAGCATGCTTGTTTTGTTCCTGATCTTAGAAGAAATGCTTTCAACTTTTCATCATTAAGTATGATGTTAGCTTATCAGATATCACTTTTTTTTTTAATGTTGATGTGTGTTCTCTTAAACATACTTTTTGAGAGTTTTTTTTTTTTTTTTTAATGAAAAAGTGTTGAGGCTGTCCTAAGATGGTGGAGGAATAGGACGGGGAGACCACTTTCTCCCCCACAAATTCATCAAAAAAAATTTGAGTGCTGAGCAAATTCCACAGAAAAACTTCTGAATACTGGCAGAAGACATCAGGCACCCAGAAAAGGAGCCCATTGTCTTCTAAAGGAGGTAGGACAAAACATAAAAGATAAAAAGAGAGACAAAAGAGGTAGGGATGGAGATCTGTCCCAGGAAGGGAATCTCTTTTTTAAGAGAGAAGTTTCCAAACACCAGGAAACACTCCCATGGGTCTGTGCCCAGCCTTGGAATATCAGAGGACAAAATAACCAGGAGGAAAAATAAATACATAATTTAAACCCACAGCTTACGTGCCCAACAGCAACTCCCAGTGGAGAAACAGCCCAGACAGTGCAGATGCTCGCATCCCCCACTAGCAAGAGGGGGAGGGACAGGGAGGAGCAGGAGGCATTGCTTAGGATAAGGACCTGGCCTGAATGCCCTGAGGGCAATCTGAGGGAACTTACCCAGACTGGAAAAGTTATCCTGAGATCCATGGAAAAGCCCTAAACACCGCCAGGCATGCTCACAGAATAAAGGACTGAGCAGAGCCAGCCAGCTGTGGACTGGCCCATTCCATCACTCTCTACCCTGCCCCCTCACCAGAGACAGTGAGGCAAGAGCAGCCAGAGACGGAGAGGGCAATTGCTGCCCCCAGAGAGGCATCCTATACCAAACTGCAAGCAGACTTTGTTGCTAACCAAGACTTCTTGGGATTCTGGACGGCTGACATCCTTCAGGAGGGTCGCAGCCAGAGATAAACTTCTCAGAAGAGAGAAGGCATGGCCGATGTACACCCAGAAAACCCAGCAGCTGGGACAGGGGAGGGGATAAGTCACAGCCTTCAACTGGGGGCAACTATGAGCACCAAGGACCTGGTCACCTGAGCTGCTCAACCTGGGACTGGCACAAAACGCGTCTGTGCCTTTGTGGAGTACCTGAGAACCTGAACCTGAGCAGCTTAGACCTGGGAAGTGCATGCAAACCAGGACCCATATCAGACAGTTCCCGGAAGAGCAACCTAGAGTCTGAGCAGTGTACACTGGGAAAGCACACATGCCATGAGAGGGGGCAAAGCCAGTGAAGCTGAATCACTGTGAACACATGCCAGTGATAATTGTTTGCAGTGTCCCTCCCTCTCCAAAGCAGGACTGAACAAGCAAGCCAATAAATAAATAAATAAATAAATAAATAAATAAATAAAAGTGACCACCACTGCACCCCTTGTATAAAGGAGGAAATTAGATACTGAGATCAGTTCAGTTCAGTTCAATTCAGTCACTCAGTCATGTCCGACTCTTTGAGACCCCATGAATTGCAGCATGAAAGGCCTCCGTGTCCATCACCAACTCCCAGAGTTCACTCAGACTTATGTTCATCGAGTCAGTGATGCCATCTAGCCATCTCTTCCTCTGTCATCCCCTTTTCCTCCTGCGCCCAATCCCTCCCAGCATCAGAGTCTTTTCCAATGAGTCAACTCTTCTCATGAGGTGGCCAAAGTACTGGAGTTTCAGCTTTAGCATCATTCCTTCCAAAGAACACCCAAAGCTGATCTCCTTTAGAATGGACTGGTTGATTCTCCCTGCAGTACAAGGAACTCTCAAGAGTCTTCTACAACACCACAGTTCAAAAGTATCAGTTCTTTGGCGTTCAGCGTTCTTCACAGTCCAACTCTCACATCCATAGATGACCACTGGAAAAACCATAGCCTTGACTAGATGGACCTTGTTGGCAAAGTAATGTCTCTGCTTTTGAATATGCTATCAAGGTTGGTCATAACTTTCCTTCCAAGGTGTAAGTGTCTTTTAATTTCATGGCTGTAGTCACCATCTGCAGTGATTTTGGAGCCCCCGCCCCCCCCCAAAAAAAAGTCTGACACTATTTCCAATATTTCTCCATCTATTTCCCATGAAGTGATGGGACTGGATGCCATGATCTTTGTTGTCTGAATGTTGAGCTTTAAGCCAACCTTTTTGCTCTCTTCTTTCACTTTCATCAAGAGGATTCTTAGCTCCTCTTCACTTTCTGCCATAAGGGTGATCTTGTCTGCATATCCGAGTTTAATGATATTTCTCCTGGCAATCTTAATTCCAGCTTGTGCTTCTTCCAGCCCAGCGTTTCTCATGATGTACTCTGCACATAAGTTAAATAAGCAGGGTGACAATATACGGCTTGACGTGCTACTTTTCCAAATTGGAACCAGCCTGTTGTTCCATGTCCAGTTCTAACTGTTGCTTCCTGGCCTGCATACAGATTTCTCAAGATGCAGCTCAGGTAGTCTGGTATTCCCATCTCTTTCAGAATTTTCCACAGTTTATTGTGATCCACACAATCAAAGGCTTTGGCACAGTAAATAAAGCAGAAATAGATGTTTTTCTGGAAATCTCTTGCTTTTTCTATGATCCAGCGGATGTTGGCAATTTGATCTCTGGTTCCTCTGCCTTTTCTAAAACCAGCTTGAACATCAGGGAGTTCACAGTTCACGTATTGCTGAAGCCTGGCTTGGAGAATTTTGAGCATTACTTTACTAGCATGTGAGATGAGTGCAATTTGCGGTAGTTTGAGCATTCTTTGGCATTGCCTTTCTTTGAAACAGAGAGGAAAAAAGAAAAAAAAGAATTAAAAGAAATGAGGACAACCTCAGAGACCTCTAGGGCAATATTAAACACCCCAACATTCGAATCATAGGAGTCCCAGGAGAAGAAGACAAAAAGAAAGGCCATAAGAAAATACTTGAGGAGATAATAGTTGAAAACTTCCCTAAAATGGGGAAGGAAATAATCATCCAAGTCCAAGAAAACCAGAGAGTCCCAAACAGGATAAACTCAAGGCAAAAAACCCCAAGATACATATTAATCAAATTAACAAAGATCAAACACAAAGAACAAATATTAAAAGCACCAAGGGAAAAACAACAAATAACACACAAGGGGATTCCCATAAGGATAACAGCTGATCTTTCAATAGAAACTTTTCAGGCCAGGAGGGAATGGCACGACATACTTAACGTGATGAAAGAAAATAACCTACAGCCCAGATCACTGTACCTAGCAAGGATCTCATTCAAATATGAAGGATAAATCAAAAGCTTTAGAGACAAGCAAAAGCTGAGAGAATTCAAAACCACCAAACCAGCTCTCCAACAAATGCTAAAGGATATTCTCTAGACAGAAAACAGAAAAAGGATGTATAATCCCGAACCTTTTAGAAATAACATCCCCAAAAGATGCCCTTTTCATTATAGGGGAATGGAATGCAAAAGTAGGAAGTCAAGAAACCACTGGAGTAACAGGCAAATTTGGCCTTGGAATGCGGAATGAAGCAGGGCAAAGACTAATAGAGTTTTGCCAAGAAAATGCACTGGTCATAGCAAATCCCTCTTCCAACAACACAAGAGAAGGCTCTACACATGGACATCACCAGATGGTCAACACTGAAATCAGATTGATTATATTCTATGCANAGAAAAGGCAGAGGAACCAGAGATCAAATTGACAACATCCGCTGGATCATGGAAAAAGCAAGAGATTTCCAGAAAAACATCTATTTCTGCTTTATTGACTATGCCAAAGCCTTTGATTGTGTGGATCACAATAAACTGTGGAAGATTCTGAGAGAGATGGGAATACCAGACTACCTGAGCTGCCTCTTGAGAAACCTGTATGCAGGTCAGGAAGCAACAGTTAGAACTGGACATGGAACAACAGGCTGGTTCCAATTTGGAAAAGTAGCACGTCAAGCTGTATATTGTCACCCTGCTTATTTAACTTATGTGTAGAGAGATCAGAAATCCTGGGCTGGAAGAAGCAAAAACTGGAATCAAATTTGCCAGGAGAAATATCAATAACCTCAGATATGCAGATGACACGACCCTTATGGCAGAAAGTGAAGAGGAGCTAAGAATCCTCTTGATGAAAGTGAAAGAAGAGAGCGAAAAGGTTGGCTTAAAGCTCAACATTCAGACAACAAAGATCATGGATTCCAGACCCATCAGTTCATGGAAATAGATGGAGAAACAGTGGAAACAGTGGCTGACTTTATTTTTTGGGGCTCCAAGATCACTGCAGATGGTGACTACAGCCATGATATTAAAAGACTTTTATTCCTTGGTAGGAAAGTTATGACCAACCTAGACAGTATATTAAAAAGCAGAGACATTACTTTGTCAACTGAGGTCCGTCTAATCAAGGCTATGGATTTTCCAGTAGTCATGTGAGAGCTGGACTATAAAGAAAGCTGAATGCTGAAGAACTGATGCTTTTGAACTTTGGTGTTGGAGAAGACTCTTGAGAGTTCCTTTGACTGCAAGGAGATCCAACCAGTCCATTCTGAAGGAGATCAACCCTGGGATTTCTTTGGAAGTAATGATACTAAAGCTGAAACTCCAGTACTTTGGCCACCTCATGAGAAGAGTTGACTCATTGGAAAAAACTCTGATGCTGGGAGGAACTGGGGACAGGAGGATAAGGGGGCGACCAAAGGTGAGATGGCTGGATAGCATCACGGCCTCGATGGACATGAGTCTGAGTGAACTCCAGGAGATGGTGATGAACAGAGAGGCATGGTGTGCTGCAATTCATGGGATTGTAAAGAGTCAGACACGACTGAGCAACTGAACTGAAACCCAAACCCAAAACAACAAAGTAAATGGCAATGGGGTCATACTTATCAATAATTACCTTAAACGTAAATGTGTTTAATGTCCCAACCAGAAGACAAAGACTGACTGAATGAATAAGAAAACAAGACCCCTATATATGTTGTCTACAAGAGACCCACCTCGAAACAAGGGACACGTACAGACTGAAAGCGAAGGGCTGGAGAAAGGTATTGCACACAAATAGAGACCAAAAGAATGCAGGAGTAGCAATACTCATACTTGATAAAATACACTGTAAAACTAAGACTGTGAAAAGAGACAAAGATGGACACTACATGATGATAAAAGGATCAATCCAAGAAAAGATATAACAATCATAAATATATATGCACCCAACATAGGAGCACCACAATATGTAAGACAAATGCTAACGGGTATAAAAGGGGAAATTAACAATAACACAAATATCCACACCTATGGATAGATCAACTAAATGGAAAATTAACAAGGAAACACAAAGTTTAAATGATACAATAGACCAGTTAGACCTAATTGATATCTATAGGACATTTCACCCCAAAACAATGAACTTCCCATTTTTCTCAAGTGCACACAGAACCTTCTCCAGGATAGATCACATCCTGCGCCATAAATCAATTCTTGGCAAATTCAAAAACATTGAAATCATTGCAAGCATCTTTTCTGACACAATGCAATAAGATTAGATGTCAATTAAAGAGAAAAAATTATTAAAAATCCCAGCATATGGAGACTGAACATCACTCTGCTGAATAACCAAAAAAATCACAGAATACATCAAAATATGCATAGAAAGGAATGAAAATGAAAACAAAACAACCCCAAACCTAAGGAACACTGTAAAAGCAGTATTAAGGGGAAGGTTCATAACAATACAGGCTTACCTCAAGAAACAAGAAAAAAGTAAAAAAACAAAACAAAACAAAAAACAAACAAACAAACAAAAAACCACATAACTCTACACCTAAAGCAAATTGAAAGGGAAAAAACTTATGAACCCCAGTGTTAGCAGAAGGAAAGAAATATTAAAAATTAAGGCAGAAATAAATGCAAAAGAAAAAAGGGGAGAGAGAGAGACCATAGCAAAAATCAACAAAACCAAAAGCTGGTTCTTTGAGAAGATAAATAAAATTGACAAACTATTAGCCAAATTCATCAAGAAACAAAGGAAGAAAAATCAAATCAACAAAATTAGAAATAAAAATGGAGAGACCACAACAGACAACACAGAAATACAAAGGATCATAAGAGACTATATGCAAATAAAATGGACAACTTGGAAGAAATGCACAAATTCTTAGAAAAGTACTAGGAAAGAAATAGAAAAGAACCAGGAAGAAATAGAAAATCTTAACAGACCCATCACAAGCACGGAAATTGAAACTGTAATTATAAATCTTCCAAGAAACACAAGCCCAGGACCAGATGGCCTCACAGCTAAATTCTATCAAAAATTTAAAGAAGAACTAACACCTATCCTACTCAAACTCTTCCAGAAAATTTCAGAGGGAGGTAAACATCCAAACTCATTCTATGAGGCCACCATCACCTTAATACCAAAACCTGACAATGATACCACAAAAAAAGAAAACTACAGGCCAGTATCACTGATGAACATAGATGCAAAAACCCTCAACAAAATTCTAGCAATCAGATTCCAACAACACATTAAAAAGATCATACACTATGACCAAGTGGGCTTTATCCCAGGGATGTAAGGATTCTCCAATATCCACAAATCAATCAATGTAATTCACCACATTAACAAATTGAAAAATAAAAACCACATGATTATCTCAATAGATGAGAAAGCCTTTCACAAAATTCAACATTCATTTATGATAAAATCCCTCCAGAAAGCAGGAATAGAAAGAACATACCTCAACATAATAAAAGCTATATATGACAAACCCACAGCAAACATTATCCTCAATGGTGAAAAATTGAAAGTATTTCCCCTAAAGTCAGGAACAAGACAAGGGTACCCACTTTCACCACCACTATTCAACGTAGTTTCGGAAGTTTTGGCCACAGCAATTAGAGCAGAAAAAGAAATAAAAGGAATCCAAATTGGAAAAGAAGAAGAAAAACTCTCACTGTTTGCAGATGACATGATCCTCTAGATAGAAAACCCTAAAGACTCCACCAGAAAACTACTAGAGCTAATCAATGAATATAGTAAAGTTGTGGGATACAAAATCAACACACAGAAATCCCTTGCATTCCTATACAGTAACAATGAAAAAACAGAAAGAGAAATTAAAGAAACAATTCCATTCACCATTGCAACAAAACGAATAAAATAATTAGGAATATATCTACCTAACAAAAGGCATATATATAGAAATCTATAAAACACTGGTGAAAGAAATCAAAGAGGACACAAATAAATGGAAAAATATACCGTGTTCATAGATGAGAAGAATCAATATACTGAAAATGAGTATAATACCCAAAGCAACCTATAGATTTAATGCAATCCGTGTCAAGCTACCAACTGTATTTTTCAGAGAACTANGTATAATACCCAAAGCAATCTATAGATTTAATGCAATCCGTGTCAAGCTACCAACTGTATTTTTCAGAGAACTAGAACAAATAATTTCAAGATTTGCATGGAAATACAAAAAACCTCTAATAGCCAAAGCAACCTTCAGAAAGAAGAATGGAACTGGAGGAATCAGCTTGCCTGACTTCAGGCTCTACTACAAAAGCCACAGTCATGAAAACAGTAAGGTACAGGCACAAAGACAGAACTACATATCAATGGAACAAAATAGAAAGCCCAGAGATAAATCCACACACCTATGGACACCTTATTTTCGACAAAGGAGGCAAGAATATAAAATGGATTAAAGACAATCTCTTTAACAAGTGGTATTGGGAAAACTGGTCAACCACTTGTAAAAGGATGAAACTAGATCACTTTCTAACACCACACACAAAAATAAACTCAAAGTGGATTAAAGATCTAAATGTAAGACCAGAAACTATAAAACTCCTAAAAGAGACATAGGCAAAACATTCTCCGACATAAATCACAGCAGGATCCTCTATCACTCACCTCCCAGAATATTGGAAATAAAAGCAAAAATAAACAAATGGGATCTAATTAAATTTAAAAGCTTCTGCACAACAAAGGAAACTATAAGCAAGGTGAAAAGACAGGCTTCAGAATGGGGGAAAATAATAGCAAACAAATGAATGAACAGAAAAGAAATCTCAAAAACATACAAGCAACTCCTGTAGCTCAATTCCAGAAAAATAAATGACCCAATCAAAAAGTGGGCCAAAGAAATAAACAGACATTTCTCCAAAGAAGACATACGGATGGCTAACAAACACATGAAATGATTCTCAACATCACTCATTATCAGAGAAATGCAAATCAAAACCACAATGAGGTACCATTTCATGCCAGTCAGAATGGCTGTGATCCAAAAGTCTGCAAGCAATAAATGCTGGAGAGAGTGTGGAGAAAAGGGAATCCTCTTTCACTGTTGGTGGGAATGCAAATTAGTACAGCCATTATGGAGAACAGTGTGGAGATTCCTTAAAAAACTGGAAAGAGAACTGCCTTATAACACAGCAATCCCACTGCTGGGCATACACACTGAGGAAAGCAGAATCGAAAGAGACACGTGAACCCCAATATTCATCACACTGTTTATAATAGCAAGGACATGGAAGCAACCTAGATGTCCATCAGCAGATGAATGGATAAGAAAGCTGTGGTACATATACACAATGGAATATTCAGTTCAGTTCAGTCACTCAGTCATGTCCGACTCTTTGCGACCCCCCCCTTGAATTGCAGCACGTGAGGCCTCCCTGTCCATCATCAACTCCTGGAGTTCACTCAAACTCATGTCCATTGAGTCAGCGATGTGATCCAGCCATCTCATCCTCTGTTGTCCCCTTCTCCTCCTGCCTCCAATCCGTCCCAGCATCAGAGTCTTTTCCAATGAGTCAACTCTTTGCATGAGGTGGCCAAAGTACTGGAGTTTCAGCATTAGCATCAGTCCTTCCAATGAACACCCAGGACTGATCTCCTTTAGGGTGGACTTGTTGGAACTCCTTGCAGTCCAAGGAACTCTCAAGAGTCTTCTCCAACACCACAGTTCAAAAGTGTCAATTCTTCGGTGCTCAGCTTTCTTCACAGTCCAACTCTCATATCCATACATGAGCACTGGAAAAACCATAGCCTTTACTAGACAGACCTTTGTTGCCAAGTAATGCTTTTCAATATGCTGTCTAGGTTGGTCATAATTTTCCTTCCAAGGAGTAAACTTTTAATTTCATGGCTGTAGTCACCATCTGCAGTGATTTTGGAGCCCAAAAATATAAAGTCTGACACTGTTTACACTGTTTCCGCATCTATTTCTCGTGAAGTGATGGAACCAGATGCCATGATCTTCATTTTCTGAATGTTGAGTTGTAAGCCAAATTTTTCACACTCCTCTTTCCCTTTCATCAAGAGGCTTTTTAGTTCCTCTTCACTTTCTGCCATAAGGGTGGTGTCATCTGCATATTCCAGCCCAGCGTTTCTCATGATGTACTCTGCATGTAAGTTAAATAAGCAGGGTGACAGTATACAGCCTTGACGTACTCCTTTTCCTATTTGGAATCAGTCTGTTGTTCCATGTCCCATTCTAACTGTTGCTTCCTGACCTGCATATAGGTTTCTCAAGAGACATGTCAGGTGGTCTGGTATTCCCATCTCTTTGAGATTTTTACATAGTTTATTGTGGTCCACACAAAGTCTTTCACATAGTCATTAAAGCAGAAATAGATGTTTTTCTGGAACTCTCTTGTCTCTGATCCAGCGGATGTTGGCAATTTGTTCTCTGGTTCCACTGCCTTTTCTAAAACCAGCTTGAACATCAGGAAGTTCATGGTTCACGTATTGCTGAAGCCTGGCTTGGAGAATTTTGAGCATTACTCTACTAGCATGTGAGCTGAGTGCAATTGTGCGGTAGTTTGAGCATTCTTTGGCATTGCCTTTCTTTGGAATTGGAATGAAACCTGACCTTTTCCAGGCTTGTGACCACTGCTGTCTTCCAAATTTGCTGGCATATTGAGTGCAGCACTTTCACAGCATCATCTTTCAGGATTTGAAACAGCTCAACTGGAATTCCATCACTTCCACTAGCTTTGTTCATAGTGATGCTTTCTAAGGTCCACTTCACTTCACATTCCTGGTTGTCTCTCTCGAGGTGGATGATTGCAACATCGTGATTATCTGGGTCATGAAGCTCTTTTGTGTACAATGGAATATTACTCAGCCATTAAAAATAATACATTTGAATCAGTTCAAATGAGGTGGATGAAACTGGAGCCTATTATACAAAGTGAAGTAAACCAGAAAGAAAAACACCAATATAATATACTAATGCATATATATGGAATTTAGAAAGAATGTAATGATAACCCTGTATGTGAGACAGCAAAAGAGACACAGATGTATTGAACAATCTTTTGGATTCTGTGGAAGAGTTAGAGGGTGAGATGATATGGGAGAATGGCATTGAAACATGTAAAATATCATATGTGAAATGTATCACCAGTCCAGGTTTGATGGATGATACAGGGTGCTCAGGGCTGGTGCACTGGGATGACCTAGAGGTATGGGATGGGGAGGGAGGTGGGAGAGGAGTTCAGGATGGGGAACACATGTACATTCATGGTGGATTCAAGTCTATGTAGGGCAAAGCCAATACAGTATTGCAAAATAAAATAAGTAAATAATTTATTAANAATCATATGATTTTAATTTTCAGTTTATGTGATGTATCATTTTGATGAATTTGCATATTTTGAAGAATCATTTCATCCCAGGGATAAATCCCACTTGGTTATGGTGTACTATCACTTTTTGTTGAATTTGGTGTACTATTGCTATTGTTGAATTTGGTTTGCTAGTATTTTATATCTATTTTTATCAGTAACATTGGTCTGTATTTAAAATTTTTTTTCTAATATCTCTGGCTTTGGTAAGGAGGCAATGCTGGCCTCATAGCATGAGTTCACATTATTTCTTTCCCTGCCATATTTTGGGATAGTTTGAGAAGGAGAAGTGTTTACTCTTCTATAGATATTTAATAGATTTAACCTGTGGGCTCATTTAGTTCTTGATTTCATTTATTGGGAACTTTTGCTGTTACTGGTTCCATTTCTTTACAGGCAATTTGTCTATGCATATTATCCATTTTGTTTATTCCTTCAATAATACAGCTCTTAGTTTCATTGACCTTTCCTACTTTTGTTAGTCTTTATTTCATTTATTTATGATCTAATCTTAGATCCCTTTACTGACTTTGGGTTTTGTTTGATTTATATCTAGTTCTTTTTGGTTGTAAAGTTAAAATGCTTATTTGAGGTTTTTCTTATTTCTTGAGTTAGGCCTGTACAACTATGAGCTTCCTTCTTAGAACTACTTTTTTGTTTCTATAGATTTTGGGTAATTATGGTTTTGCTTTCATTTGTCTCCAAGTATCATTTTAATTTCTTTGCTATCTTTAGTGACTCATTTGTTGTTTGGTAGCATATTGTTAAACCTTCATGTGTTTATGTCTTTTGCAGTACCCCCCACCCCTTGTGGTTGATTTCTAGTCTCACAATCTTGTCTTGGAAAAGATAGTCAATATAATTTTAATCTTCCCAGTAGCTATAATTATTGAGAGTTGTTTTGGTCACTATACAATTTATCATGGACAACGTTCCATGTCCACTTGAATATGTATTTTATTGTTTTGGGGCAAAATGTTATATAATGACTTGGTGGCTTAGGGTTAAAGAAGCTGCCTGCCAATGCAGGAGACGTGGGCTTGATCTCCGGGTCAGGAAAATCCCTTGCAGAAGGAGATGGCAACCCAACCAGTATTCTTGCCTGAGAAATGTTATGGTGGGAAGAGCCTGATAGGCTACAGTCCATGGTGTCACAAAAGACTCAGACATGACTTTGTTGTTTAGTTGCAACAACTGTTTTCCATCTGGATGATCTGTCCATTTATGTAAGCGGGTGTTAGAGTCCCCTACTAATATTGTGTTACTGTCAATTTTTCTCTATTATATTTATTAATATTTGCTTCATTCCAGTCCACCAATGTTGGGTGAATATGTACTTCCAATTGTTTTATATTCTTACTGGATTGTTCTTTATCATTTTGTAATGCCCTTTTTTTGTATCTTATTGCATTATTTTTTAAGTCTACTTTATGTGATATGTTTTACTAGTCTGACTTTTCATTTCCATTTCTGGCGAATATTTTTTTCCATGAATTGACTCTCTTATCATTTTTGGTATTGTATGCATTCAGCAATTCTATCTTTTGTTTGGAGCATTTAGTTCATTGACATTAAATGTAATTATTGATAGGTATGTATATATTGCACTTTGTTAATAGTTTATTGGTTACTTTTGTAGTTTTTGTTTATTGATACTTTTGCTCTCTTCCTTTGTGATTTGATGACTATATTTAATATGACAT
>SJYQ01000891.1:287197-299327 GCA_006410935.1 Redunca redunca
TACATGTTCTTGAATAATGACTTATCTTTTATTTTTTAAATTGCTTTAAGTTGACACTGCATGACATTTACCATAAAACGCAACCCAAGAAAATGTTTAATAAAAAGAAAATGGCCATATATGTTTATTTAGCATATTTGTACTTCAGTTTAAACATAGCAAACTCCACAGATTTCCATAAGTTTAGGAATATAAATTAAAATAACCAAATAGTTTTGNCACATTGAAATATGTAGAAACATTTTGGTTGCTAGTTAGGATTAGCAGGTCTGTGAGATTGCAGTCTTAAACTATTCACAAGTTGTTATTTGTGAATTTGCTCCCCAGATATCCAAGGAAGCAGAGAGACTCTTAAAACAAAAACAAACTAAACAGACAAAAGCATAACTCTTGGAATTTTTAAAAGTTGTGAGGACACATTAAAACTATGTTAACAGATAAAAAAATAAAAATAAATAAAAGATAATGAGTACATTTGCCAAAGTTAAAAAAAAAAGTGTTGAGAGGAGCAACTGGCAGTGTACAAATGCATACTATTTGATGTAAACAGTTACATTGTAAAGGAATCAGAGAAGATGCAAGGATAATTAGAAAAAACTGATATTTTAGATAAGACAGGAATTTTTTCTTAATAGGGGGACCAAAAAAAAAAAAAAAGTAGAATCTAGATAGAATCTAAGTAAGGGAATCGAAAATATCCCAAATGTGTTTGCTCCATGAGTTTGAGAAAAACAAAGAAGCCAATGTAATTGCTGCAGAGTGAGCAGAGGATTGAGCAGGAAATGAGGTGAGAGCTAGTAGCTGAGTTACCATGGTGAACTTTCAGCCCATTTAGGCACATTTTGTTCTAGATGAGAGAGGAAACCATTGAAGAGACTAGAACAGAGGAGTGACATGGAAATTATTAGGTTTCATAGAATTTCTTCTACTACTCTGGGGGAAAAATAGTTAAAAATGGGCAATTTAATGTTATAGAGACAAGTTTATAAATCCTGGTAATAAAGCAGCTGAAGAAATTGGAAGTGGAGGCAGGGATAACTTACACACCTGGTATGTTTTGATGATTTTGAAAGTGTAGCTGACATGAATTGCAGTAGATTGAATATGAGGTGGAAAAGAACAAAACCTTTAATATTATCTGCTTTCCCCATAGTTCATTTATCCTCTAGTAACTCTTGCTTATTCACATTTTTACTACCTGAATTCTGTAACTCATTTCAAGTAAAAGTATAAAGCCAGCCAAGCACAAACAGAAAATAAAATACATAATCAGTTTTGTGCTTATTCTACTTTTCCCCACACAATTATTAATAATTCAATATCCCCATATAATCTTTCTGATAGATATTTATTTTATGAAATCTGAGAAAATAAAAAATTATCTTTGACATTATTCCATGTCTCTTCTCAAATGTCATTAACTTTGAATCTTTTCCTTTCCTAAAAGAATGGAGCTCTCCTTTTTCTATAACTAGTTACACACAGTCTCTTCACAAAGGCCACCTTGTTTAATCATGTCTACTGATCTAGGCAGTTAAATAGTTATTATATTCCAGGCATTCTTCTGTTATATAAGCCATATAACTTAAGTTCATTTTTATTCACATTTTATAGATAAGAAAACTAAGCAAAGGAGTGGTTTATTAGTTTGTTTGGCCTAACAACCCTAGTGAGAATAGATCAGAATTCACACCCTAGTAACCTGGATCTAGAGCTTGTTGTTTTAGCTTCCAAGCAATGGGACCTCATATATAACTCCTCTCCCAATTAGTAAAATTTACTAACTGTAAATTCCTCCAAGTCCAAGTTTTCTCGAGGAACACAAGCTTGGTGATTTTTTTTTTTTTTTTAGGTAAATTACATGAAGTAGTAGCTTATGATTTTCCAATTAAAAAGCAAATAAACAAGTGGAAAAACAAAGGAAAAGCTGTGCAACACTAATGCACTGCAATGTAACTAAAATGGATAAACTGTCAAAACACCATTCTAGTTAAAAATAGCACAGGTTATTGGATAACACTTTTTTTAAAATTACATGTCTTAATGTCTTTGTTTATTTGCAAGGAAAGAGAGCTCTTTTCAGCAAAACGTGAGACTATATTATAAACTATCAACATGCTTTGGTACCTAAGAAAAGGAAGCGTGTTGAGACCTCATTAGAACCCATCAACAGAAGTCCTAGAAAGCTTGTCTCTCAATCACCTTCTCTCCATAGAAGATACTGTGGACATTATTTCTGCATAGAGCATTTCCCCCTTTTTTTTCACTTCTCAAAGAAAAATGTGTTTGAGGAAATAATTGAAAAATTAGCTCAAAGGAAAATATATGTAACATTTCAGATGCCAACTAATAAAAGTTCAGCAGATTTTTTGTATCTGTGTGTGTATTTAGGACAGAAGATCAGTTCAGTTCTCTGAGCTGTGGTGACCTAGATGGGCCAAATGGGGTTGGAGGAAGGGAGAAACAAGAGGGAGGGGATATAATTACACATATAGCTGATTCACTTCATTGTACAGTAGAAAGTAACACAGCATTGTAAATCAACCATACCCAAATTTAAAAAATGAAGAAACACAGTCTTTTAGACCAGATGGGATGCAGGAGTGTATACATGGTAAATTACATGTTTTTATATGGTATTATATAGTATAGTTTTTATATAGTATTTTATTAGTGTTCCTATTAAGATACCATAAAGGTAATTTAACAGAAAACAAATTGTGCACTTGGACTATCCTCCACAAAATGTGAAACTCTTAGGTGAACACTTAACAAAACTCTTAAGTGAAATCACAAATGATCACAAATGAAACAAGTGAAAAAAATTACAAAAATACTGCAAAATATAAAGTTAGACAGAAATTAAAGGCCTGTGAGACCACCTTCCTTATGAAAAGTGGTCAAATTGCAGAAAGCATCTTTGTTTCCTGTATTGAGAAATCTTCAGAAAATTTAATTATAAACAATTAAAACACAGAAAATAATATTGTAGATATTCATATATTATGATACAAACATAGCAGAAAAATCTTTAAATGCTTGAATCATATTTTCATTTTAATTAGTCATTTCTAATCTGTCAAGTTGCTAGTTTATAAGAAGCCATTTATATGTTATTGAAATACTGCATACTACACATAGGTTTCATTTAGGCATTTAAACCATACCCTCAGTAAAATAACATAATTATTTTCCAATAAATTAAAGTAATCTAAAATAGATAAAATTTCAGGATTATGATTGCAAATAAGCACTAAACAGAGTGGTTTATATGACAAATAGTGTGGTCAATCAGAAGGGTTTAATATTAATATTATATTCACTTTCCTTTTAAATTATTATTTTCAATTAATTTTTATTGGAGTATCATTGCTTTACAATGTTGTTAGTTTTTGCTGTGCAGCAAGGTTAATCAGTTTTATGTATACATATATCCATTCTTTATCAGATTTCTTTTCTATTTAAGTCATCAGAAAGCATTGGGTAGAGTTCCTTATGCTACCCAGTAGGTCTTCATTAGTTATCTACTTTATATATAATAGTGTAAATATGTCAATCACAATCTCTCAATTCATTCCACTTCCCTATTTCTCCCTGTGGTTACCATAAATTTGTTCTTTATATCTGTGACTCTGTTTCTGCTTTGCAAATAAGTTAAGTCCCTATGAAGAACAGTATGGTGGTTCCTTGAAAAATTAAAAATAGAGCTACCAAATGAGACAGAAATTCCAATCCTAGGCATAAAACTGGAGAAAAAGAGAATTCAAAAGGCTGCATGCACCCTGCTGTTCATTGTATCACTGTTTACAATAGCCAGGACATGGAAGTAGTATATCTCTTTATCAATATCAGAAAATTGAATTTTCTCTTTTAGACATGGGTACATAACCATTAATAGCCACATATAAATTCTTAAGTTTATATGGTCTCTGTAAATAATCAGCAAAAACTAATCATGGTCTATAAACTCCACTTTTATATTATATTTTGGAGAAATATTCTATGATCTAAGCTAGAGTGAGGCAGACACCTACAGCATTATGTTATTTCAACATCAGTATCAGGTCTCTGTGCTGTGGAAAATTTCTAAAACANACATAATTTTAAAATAATGTTCATTTAAATTTATAATGAGTTGCTTTTCTTTTTTTAATATAAATTTATTTATTTTGGTTGGAGGCTAATTACTTTACAATACTGTGTTGGTTTTGCCATATGTGAATTGCTTTTCTTTGACTAAATTTGTTTCAAAAAGTAGAGCATGGATCTCACTCAGTAATATGATATGCTTATAAGCCCCATTCAACTAATATACCAATTTATTTATGTTTTTACTATGTGGCCAAGTAGAAGTTTGATTATTGCTAGGAATCAGAGTCATGTAATATGAACAAGAGTACTCTGCCTTGTAATGTTTCCTGTTTTCCTGTTCTGGTTTCCAATCATTTCTTCTATTTGGGATCAATCCCATAGTAAAATATAAAATCCTTGAAAAGTATTTTTGAATGTGAATATGGTAAACATAGAGCAAAGTAATAAATGAATAAGGCAATAATTCTATTGACATGAATCATATTGTTTGAAGGAACACGTCTGGGAATAATTGTGATCAAATGTTTTATTAAGGTGGTAAATAGAAATATTGAGAGCCTACATTTTAACAGTGTAACATGAAACTGTACTAGATTTTTAACTCAGTGGCATGTTACATGCATGAAGATGGTTGAATAATATATGTGCATAGAGCTATGCATGTGTGCATGAAGTTGCTTCAGTCATGTTCCACTCTTTGTGACCCTATGATTCTGTCCATGGAATTCTCTAGAGAACTGACCCAGGCATTGAACCTGACTCTCTTATGTCTTCTGAATTGGAGGTAGGTTCTTTACCACTAGTGCCACCTTGGAAGCCCACAGGCATATTTTAGAGATACTCCAAGTTTCGTTCCAGAACATCACAATAAAATAAACATCATAATAAAATGAATCACAGGAATATTTTGGTTTCTTAGTATATATAAAATTTATGTATCCACTATACTGTAGTCTATTAAGTCTATAATGTCTAAAAATTTTACATACCTTAATTTGAAATACTTTATTGCTAAAAAATACTAGCCATCACCCAAGTATTCAGCAAGTCACAATCTTCTATTTTTGGTGAAGGGTCTTACCTTGATGTTGAAAGCTGCTGACTCATCAGAATGGTGGTTCCTGAAGTTTGGCTGTGGCTATTTCTTAAAATAAGATAATAGTGAAGTTTGTCTATTGACACTACCTTTGAAGAAGGATTTCTCTCTAGCATACAATGTTGTTTAATACACTTTACCCACATTAGAATTTCTCTCAAAGTTGTGTTAATTTCTTAATTGCTTATGCTTACATACTATTCAAAATTATTTTCATCCCAACAATCTTCACAACATCTTTGCTAGGAGTAGATTCCATTTCAAAAAACTACTTTCTTTGCTTATCCATGAGAATAAACTCCTCATCTTTGAAAGTTTTATCATGAGATTGTAGCAATTCAGCTATATTATCAAGCTCCACTGCTACCTCTTATTCTCTTGGTATTTCCGCCACATATCTGTGTGAAAAATCCCTTTAGTCATAGCTGACTCTTTGCGATCTTATGGACTGTAGCCTGACAGGCTCCCCTGTCCATGAGATTCTCCAAGCAAGAATACTGAAATGTGTTGCCATGCTGTTCTCCAGGGAATCTTCCCAACCCAGGGATCAAACCCAAGTCTCTTGCATCTTCTGCATTGGCAGGCAGGTTCTTTACCACTAGCAACACCTGGGAAGCCCATTTATACCACACCTATAATCAACTTCCCCCATTGAGGCGTTGAATCCCTTAATATTGTCCATGAGAGTTAAAATCAACTTTTTCAAACTTTTGTTAATGTTGGTTTTATTTATTTATTTTTTTTAATGAGCAGGGCCAGTAGAGATTGAGCCTTGCCTCCCCTCAACCCCGCCCCTGTCAGTTTTGGGTCTGTTTGTCCTTCTGTCCAGCTGTGCTTCCTTTCTCTGCCCTTTCTTTCTTTCTTTTTTTTTTTTTTTTTTNTTTTTTTTTTTTTTTTTTTACTTTACAATATTGTATTGGTTTTGCCATACATTGACATGAATCCGCCATGGGTGTACATGAGTTCCCATTCCTGGACCCTGCTCCCACCTCCCACCCCATATCATCTCTCTGGATCATCCCCATGCACCAGCCCCAAGCTTCCTGTATCCTGTATCGAACATAGACTGGCAATTCATTTCTTACATGATAGTATACATGTTTCAGTGCCATTCTCCCAAATCATCCCACCCTCTCTATCTCCCACAGAGTCCAAAAGTCCGTTCTATACATCTGTCTCTTTTGCTGTCTCGCATACAGGGTCATCATCACCATCTTTCTAAATTCCATATGTATGTGTTAGTATACTGTATTGGTGTTTTTCTTTCTGTCTTACTTCATTCTGTATAATTGGCTCCAGTTTCATCCATCTCATTAGAACTGATTCAAATGTATTCTTTTTAATGGCTGAGTAATATTCCATTGTGTATATGTACCACAGCTTTCTTTTCCATTCATCTGCTGATGGACATCTAGGTTGTTTCCATGTCCTGGCTATTATAAACAGTGCTTCAATGAACATTGGGTTACATGTGTCCCTTTCAATTCTGGTTTCCTCGGTGTGTATGCCCAGCAGTGGGATTGCTGGGTCATATGGCAGTTCTATTTGCAATTTTTTAAGGAATCTCTGCACAGTTCTCCATATTGGCTGTACTAGTTTGCATTCCCACCAACAGTGTAAGAGGGTTCCCTTTTCTCCACACCCTCTCCAGCATTTATTGCTTGCAGACTTTTGGATCACAGCCATTCTGACTGGTGTGAAATGGTACTTCACTGTGGTCTTGATTTGCATTTCTCTGATAATGAGTGATATTGAGCATCTTTTCTTGTGTTTGTTAGCCATCTGTATGTCTTCTTTGGAGAAATGTTTCTTTAGTTCTTTGGCCCATTTTTTGATTGGGTCATTTATTTTTCTGGAATTGAGCTGCATAAGTTGCTTGTATATTTTTGAGATTAGTCGTTTGTCAGTTGCTTCATTTGCTATTATTTTTTCCCATTCAGAAGCTGTCTTTTCACCTTGCTTATAGTTTTCTTTGTTGTGCAGAAGCTTTTAATTTTAATTAGATCCCGTTTATTTTTGCTTTTATTTCCAGTATTCTGGGAGGTGGATCATAGAGGATCCTGCTGTGATTCATGTCGGAGAGTGTTTTGCCTATGTTCTCCTCTAGGTGTTTTATAGTTTCTGGTCTTACATTTAGATCTTTAATCCATTTTGAGTTTATTTTTGTGTGTGGTGTTAGAAAGTGATCTAGTTTCATTCTTTTACAAGTTGTTGACCAGTTTTCCCAGCACCACTTGTTAAAGAGATTGTCTTTACTCCATTGTATATTTTTGCCTCCTTTATCAAAGATAAGGTGTCCATAGGTGTGTGGGTTTATCTCTGGGCTTTCTATTTTGTTCCATTGATCTATATTTCTGTCTTTGTGCCAGTACCATACTGTCTTGATGACTGTGGCTTTGTAGTAGAGCTTGAAGTCAGGCAAGTTGATTCCTCCAGCTCCATTCTTCTTTCTCAAGATTGCTTTGGCTATTCGAGGTTTTTTGTATTTCCATATAAATCTTGAAATTATTTGTTCTAGTTCTGTGAAAAATACCGCTGGTAGTTTGATAGGGATTGCATTGAATTTGTAGATTGCTTTGGGTAGTATACTCATTTTCACAATATTAATTCTTCCGATCCATGAACATGGTATATTTCTCCATCTATTAGTGTCCTCTTTGATTTCTTTCATCAGTGTTTTATAGTTTTCTATATATAGGTCTTTAGTTTCTTTAGGTAGATATATTCCTAGGTATTTTATTCTTTTCGTTGCAATGGTGAATGGAATTGTTTCCTTAATTTCTTTTTCTACTTTCTCATTATTAGTGTATAGGAACGTGGAAGAAATGGACAAATTCTTAGAAAAGTACAACTTTCCAAAACTGAACCATAAAGCAATAGAAAATCTTAACAGACCCATCAGAAGCACGGAAATTGAAACTGTAATCAGAAATCTTCCAGCAAAAAAAAAAAAAAACACAGGTCCAGACAGCTTCACAGCTGAATTCTATCAAAAATTTAAAGAAGAACTAACACCTATCCTACTCAAACTCTTCCAGAAAATTGCAGAGTAAGGTCAACTTCCTAACATTTTATGAGACCACCATCACCCTAATACCAAAACCTGACAAAGATGCCACACAAAAAGAAAACTACAAGCCAATATCACTGATGAACATAGATGCAAAATCCCTCAACAAAATTCTAGCAATCAGAATCCAACAACACATTAAAAAGATCATACACCATGACCAAGTGGGCTTTATCCCAGAGATGCAAGTATTCTTAAATATCTGCAAATCAATCAATGTAATTCACCACATTAACAAATTGAAAAATAAAAGCCATATGATTATCGCAATAGATGCAGAGAAGGCCTTTGACAAAATTCAACATCATTTTTGATAAAAACTCTCCAGAAAGCAGGCATAGAAGGACCATACCTCAACATAATAAAAGCTATATATGACAAACCCACATCAAACATTATCATCAATGGTGAAAAATTGAAAGCATTTCCCCTAAAGTCAGGAACAAGACAAGGGTGCCCACTTTCACCTCTACTATTCAACATAGTTCTGGAAGTTTTGGCCACAGCAGTCAGAGCAGAAAAAGAAATAAAAGGAATACAAATTGGAAAAGAAGAAGTAAAACTCTCACCGGTTGCAGATGACATGATCCTCTACAGAGAAAATTCTAAAGACTCCACCAAAAATTACTAGAGCTATTTTTGGTATTTTGATCTCTTTTCACAAATTTCAAATATCCATGATGGCATCTGGAATGACAAATTCTTTCCAGAAGGTTTTTCACTTTACTTTGCCCTGATCCATCAGAAGGATCACTATTTGTGGTTGCAATAGCCTTATGAAATGTATTTTTTAATAATAACACTTAAAAGTTGAAATAACTCCTTGATCCCTGGGTTGCAGAATGGATGTTGTGTTAGCAGGTATGAAAATGAAAACAACATTCATCTCATTGTATATGCCCATTAGGTAACCAGATGCACTGCTAATGACTAGTATAACAATATTTTGAACAAAGTCTTTTCTTCTGAGCAGTAAATCTCAGCAATAGGCTTAAAATATTAAGTGTATCATGTTGTAAACAAAAGTATTATCATCCAGGCTTTGTTGTTTCACCTATAGAATGCAAGCAGAGTATATTTAGCAAAGCTCTTAGGTGTCCTAGGATTTTAAAATTGGTAAATGATCTCTGGCTTCAACTTCATGTCATCAACTGCATTAGCCCCTAAGAAGAGAGGCAGTCTGTCCTTTGAAATTTTGAAGCCAGTCATTGACTTCTCTTCTGTAGCCATAAACATACCAGATGACAGATGACATCTTCTTCCAATAAAATGTTGTTTTGCCTGCCTTGAAATGTTGTATAGTGAAACCACCTTTATTAATTACCTTAGCTAGATGTTCTGGATAACTTGCTGCACCTTCTAGGTCAGTACTTGCTGCTTCACCTTGTGCTTTTATGTTATGGAAATGAGTTCTTTCCTTAAGCTTCATGAACCTATATCTGCTAGCTCGAAGCTTTTCTTCTGCAGCCTCTTCACTTCTCTCAGCCTTCCTAGAATTGAAGTGAATTAAGTCCTTGGCCTAGATTAGGTTTGGGCTTAAAGGAATGTTGCAGTAGGTTTGATCTTCTATCTGGACCAGTCTTAATTTCTCCAAATCAGCAATAAGACTGTTTTACTTTCTTTTCATTTGCATGTCCTTTGAAGTAGCACTTTTAATTTCTTTCAAGAACTTTCCCTTTGCAATTGCAACTTAGTTGTTTCATACAAGAGACAATCTTTCAGCCTATCTTTTGACATGCCTTCCTCAATAAGTTTCAGTTCAGTTCAATTCGGTTCAGTCGCTCAGTCGTGTCCCACTCTTTGTGACCCTATGAATTGCAGTATGCCAGTCCTCCTTGTCCATCACCAACTCCCGGAGTTCACCCAAACTCATGTCCATCGAGTCGGTGATGCCATCCAGCCAAATCATCCTCTGTCGTCCTCTTCTCCTCCTGCCTCCAAGGTGATAGATGTGTGAGCCTTCTTTCACATGAATAGTTAAAAGCCATTTTAGGATTATTCAGTTCAGTTCAGTTGCTTAGTCATTTCTGACTCTGCCACCCCATGAACTGCAGCTCACCAGGCTTCCCTGTCCATCACCAACTCCCAGAGCTTGCTCAAACTTATGTCCATGGGGTCAGTGATGCCATCCAACCATCTCATCCTCTGTCATCCCCTTCTCCTCCTGCCTTTAGTCTTTCCCAGCATCACGGTCTTTTTCAATGAGTCGGTTCTTCACATCAGGTGGCTAAAGTATTAGAGTTTCAGCATCAGTCCTTCCAATGGACACTCAGGAATGATTTCACCCCCTACCCTAAAAAAATCTGTCACTGTTTCCATTGTTTCCCCATCTATTTGCCATGAAATTATAGGACCAGATGCCATGATCTTCACTGACTCGATGGATACCAGTTTGAGGAATCTTCTGGAATTGGTAATGGACAGGGAAGCCTCACATGCTGCAGTCCATGGGGTCGCAAAGAGTCAGACAGGGCTGAGCAACTGACCTGAACTGAACTGATTAGCTATATACCTGTGTTTATTTTTTGTATTCAAGAAATATGCATTGAAATTATCTACTAATGTATTTACTCAGAGAGGTGAATAAAGGAGGTTAACACAAAGCTAATTCTTGCCTCTATATGTTTGCTCTGCATTCTTATATGCTTTCATTTCTCAAAATGCCCTATTTTCCCTTTTCTCTAATTGAAATCTAAGTCAAGTAAAATTTTCACTATAGTGTGATGCTTTTCCTTCACTATCTCAATTTACGATTTTCCCCATAGCATGAAGCATAATGTTACATGCATTAACACTTCACAGGTTCCTTTACTAAAAATAACAAGAACTCAGTAAACATTTGGTGGATTAATTTACTGAACTAATAGTAAATATTTCTTTCTCCCTTTTTGAATTTTCATCCTATGATCTCTGACCTACTTTAGTATTCTCTTGTAAACTAACTGAATTCAGGATTATAGGAATTGTTACTCAAAAGTTCCTTTGATTCTGGATATTTCTGTTTCTTCCAACAGTGGCTTCTCAGATACTACATTATTTGATGGGGAACACACATGTATGTAGGACTTTATTCGGAGAAGGAAATGGCAACCCACTCCAGTACTCTTGCCTGGTAAATACCATGGATGGAGGAGCCTGGTAGGCTGCAGTCCCTGGGGTCGAAAAGAGTCAGACACGACTGAGAGACTTCACTTTCACTTTTCACTTTCATGCATTGGAGAAGGAAATGGCAACCACTCCAGTGTTCTTGCCTGGAGAATCCCAGGGACGGGGAAGCCTGGTGGACTGCCGTCTATGGGGTCTCACAGAGTTGGACACAACTAAAGCGACTTAGCAGCAGCAGCAGCAGGACCTTATTCCCAAACCAATTATACCCATGCAAATTATTCTTTGCTTCATCAATGGTAGATATTTGCATTACTTATAATGCATGTTTACATTTCTGCTTTATCCATAATAATTTAACACTTATATGTGTATACACCTCATAGAGTTTCTGAGATTCACATAATTTTGTTAGGGTACTTTTACCAAGAAAAAATGAAATCAATACTTTGCTATTGCCACTGTTACTTAAAAAGGTTTCCCTCCTCCGTTTTCCCATCACATTTGTGTAATAGGTTAAATAGACATTGATTACAATAAGTTTTTTGTTAACAATTAGAAGCTATTAGTATATGTATTTATTTTCATTCAATGTCATTTTTCTGATATGAGTTTCTTGTATATTTGTAGGGAAATTATTTCTCTGTAAGACTTTTAAACTATTTGTATTTCGTGTTCTTAAATTCTTCCTTATTTACAGCAAGTGTATCTTTTTCTTATCTAGTTTGCCTTGTACTTGACAAGAATTTTCAGTCTAAATTCTTACA
>SJYQ01000891.1:299410-320310 GCA_006410935.1 Redunca redunca
GATGTTTCTGACTCTACATTTCTAATATATATATTTTTAATACTGTTTACCTTTTTGTGTCTAATATGTTCCTTAAATCTTCAAGGTTTTTATTTCATTTATTGCAATTTTCATACTCAGTATTTCAACTTGATTTTCCTTACAACTTCTTGTTCCTATTTTATGTTTCCAATATCTGCTCATATCTCTTTCATTGTGTTTGGCACCTTGATTATAAATTTTTATTTTATTTGGTGAGTTAATACTAGTTAAGACTTCACAGATTGTTTCATTTTTAATATGTTTATATATCAGTTGAATACCTTAAATTTTCAGTTTTGTTTGTGAGGTCATATTCCCTGTACTCACTTGGCAATGTAAAAAGAGGTTTACGCTGACCATGATGACTTTTAGACATGGAAGAGAACCATTTGATGTAATAAAGTTAACCATTATATAAATCTACAAACACGGCCTCACAGATAACCTCCAATTCCCCGCCCCCCCCCACACACACCCACACAAGTGCTGTTTTCTAAGAGCCGTATCACCTGGTTGCAATCATCTAACCCTCTAGGTTTACATCTACACTATGATGCCTGAGTCTGTCAGAGTCCTGCATTAGTTGTACTTCTATCCCAATCTCAAGACAAGATTTATGTTTTTTATTCTATGTTACAGGCTAGAAATTAGTTGGTGATTTTTTTTTTTTCAATCTTGTACTGATGGTAGAATTTTTTAAGTCTTGTACTTGGACAGGGTACACCAAAAGCAATATTGGAACAGTATATAACTAAAATATCTGTTCTGTCCCAGCTGGGGCAGGCATACTATATCTGACCAAGAGATTACTAATCGATTCTCTGATTTTAACCTTCATTTTTCATAGTGTTGTCTTCCAATTTTTATATTAAAATTGTTTCCAAAATTCAGTTGAGAAGCTAAAGTCTAAGATCAATCAATCACACATACATTATTACACTATGACAATGAGCATGATTTATGAAGGTCAACAATCTGTTTCACATATATTTTAATATTATAAAATATGGGCTTCCCTTGTGGCTCAGCTGGTAAAGAATCTGCCTGCAATGCAGGAGACCTGGATTCAATCCCTGGGTTGGGAAGATCCCCGGGAGAAGGTCAACAATCTGTTTCACATATATTTTAATATTATAAAATATATATTTAAATATTAACAATATAGAAATGTAATGAGTTGATAGTTATAACATTGTACTCACCTCAAGTATCTCACACAGTGTCATTTCATTTTTAGATTAGAAATTTGCCTTTTTTAAATACCTTCTATTAGAAATTTGCCTTTTTTAAATACCTTCTCAGAAAATTAAATTAAATTACAATCATACATTTATACAATTTAAAAGATGGTTCTATGGTTGAGAATATGAAAGTTAAGTAAGCCTATGATAAAAGAATATAAAACAGATTTGTTGTTGTTCAGTTGTTCAGTCGTGTTCAACTCTTTGTGACCACATGGATTGCAGCAAGCCAGACTTCCCTGTGTTTCAACATCTTCTGGAGCTTACTCAAACTCATGTCCATTGAGTCGATGTCATCCAACCATCTGATTCTCTGTCATCCCCTTCTCTTCCTGCCTTCAATCTTTCCCAGCATCAGGGTCTTTTCCAGTGAGCTGGCTCTTCACATCAGGTGGCCAAAGAATTGGAGCTTCAGCTTCAGCAACAGTCCTTCAAATGAATATTCAGGATTGGTTTCCTTTAGGATTGACTGGTTTGATCTTGCAGTCCAAGGGACTCTCAATAGTTTTCTCAGCACCACAGTTCAAAAGCATCAACTTGGTGCTCTACATTCTTTATGGTCCAACTCTCCCATCCATACATGACTACTGGAAAAGCCATAGCTTTGACTATACAGACCTTTGTTGGGAAAGTAATGTCTGATTTTTAATAAGTTGTCTAGGTTTGCCATAGCTTTTCATCCAAGGAGCAAGAGTCTTAATTTCATGGCTGAAGTCACCATCTATAGTGATTTTGGAGCCCAAGAAAATAAAGTCTGTCACTGTTTCTATTGTTTCCCCATCTATTTGCCACGAAGTGATGGAACCTGATGCCATGATCCTAGTCTTTTGAATGTTGAGTTTTAAGTCAGCTTTTTTATTCTCCTCTTTCACCTTCATCAAGAGGCTCTTCAGTTCCTTCTCAGTTTCTACCACAAAACAGATTAAAATATTCTAATAACTGACTCTGAGCTCTTTAGATCCAGAGACTTTATTCTGGAGTGTTCAGTAATTATATTAGTCAGCGCTTGACCAACACTACTAATTACCTATTAAGATTTTCCTTTCCAGTATTTGTGTACCCCAAAAATTAAATAAATATTCAGAATATTGCTTATTTAGCAAAAATTCTAGCAAAGCAGATGGTTATTTTCATAAAAGATAAATCCTTTTCCTCAAGAGAAATACCTCCACTCTCAAATTTGATCACTGATCATGAATTTGAGTTTTTGCTTTTCTTCCTTGGAAAAAGTTGTATTCTGGACATTCACACACAGCCAACTCTTGTGGATATGTTACTGTAACTGTGCTTTCACTACTGATCATGTATTCTTAACTGACTTTCCTTACATATTTTTATACAGAGAAGCTTTCTTAATGTGTTCATGTGTTGTCTCTGTTAGTTTATTTCTAGGTCAGAGGAAGAATTACTATTTGGGAAATTAGTCGACAGTACCAGGCTGGGCTTCTCATGTTTTGACTTGTGTACTGCCATACCAAAAAAAAAAGAAAGAAAGAAAGAAAAAAACATTATCTGACTATTCAAGAAATCGACATTGAAATTCTGGCTTTATAATTAGGTTAAGTCATTAAACTTCTCTACCATTCAACTTCCTCTTGATCAAATATATCAGTATCTAAAATCCTCTTATTTCTAAGAAATTAATCCTCTGTGGATGTTCATTTAAAAATAGCTTATCAACATCTATCACAGCGATGAAGTCACATGAAAGTAGTGTACCCAATCATAATTATTCTCTGATAATTTCTCAACTTAGTAAATCTTAGGAGATATATATATATAATGAAAACATTACCATTGTATATATACTACAGACATTTATTAATTCACAAAATTTTGTAATGATATAGGAATTTTTATCAGGTTTATATTTTCATGTTTATTCCTATTTCACACTCATAGTTATTTCTAATATAAAGTAGTTTTATAACTTCAAAATACACTGGTAAAATGCTTTAGAGCAGCAGAAGCATCAGTAGGAGCAGCAGTATCACCTATGAACTTGTTAGAGATGCAGAATCTTGGACCCCAGACCCACTGAATCAGATTCTACATTTTAGTAAGATCCTCATTTAATTCTATACATATTAAAATAAGGATGCACAGTTTTTATTTGTGAATCTAGTATAGCAGCTGAAAAATAAATTACTAGTTGAAAGAAATACAAGATTAGATTGGTAAAGCCAACCTTAACCATATTTCATATCAGAGCTTCCTATTCAGGAAGTTCAACTCAGAAATACAATGGGTATGCAGATGTATTGATATCATTCAACTTTGAGTAGGTAAACCAATTGCCACAGCCCGACATTTTATTTTTACCCCATATGCTTTCTAATAACATTGCTGCAATTTTATCTATATCTTGAGAAAGGTTACATACTGCTCTATGCCATTTATGAATTATGTTATACATTTTGATATTAAATTGACATATATTATTGCAGGCTGTTTTATGTGTAGAAAAAAAAAGCTAAGGAATAAAAAGAGTACAAATGTGATTTATCTGTTCTTTGGTGGGCTTGATGTGGCAGAAAATGAAACAGATTCACTTTTTTCTCTAGTAGAATAACCTTAAAATTTCAGAAAATCACAAATATAAGAAAAATATTTAAATAGAACTGATATTTTGCAAAGAGATATAATGATGCAATTTACATGATATTCAATTATTAAATTATAAACTCACATACTCAACTCTGAGTAATTGTCCTTGCTTTGTTCTTAGATCAGCTCTTATGTCAACATCTTTATGTGTTGTGTAAGAAGAAAAACTTAGACATTATGCATTATAGATAATCATGTGTAATTTTTTAAAAGAGAAAATTTTCTAACAAATAGGAGATGAGTAAAATATTTGACGTGTATGTATATTTATAGAATGGAATTTTAACCAAAATCCTACCCTAATCAGTTAGTTTTGAATAAATTCATTGTCTTATTCATAGTTTAGACATTAAACACTGTTGGAAGAGCTTAAGTCTATACAATTTTCTAGGATTTCNAAATATACACGTACTTATCATTTTTTTCAAATTATTTTCTCGAGTTATTACAGAATAGGGAGCAGCATTCTTTGTGCTACACAGTAGGTCCTTGTTGGATATTTATTTTAAATATTGTGGTATGTGGAGAAGGCAATGGCAACCTACTCCAGTACTCTTGCCTGGAAAATCCCATAGACAAAGGAGCCTGGTGGGCTGCAGTCCATGGGGTCGCTAAGAGTTGGACACGACTGAGTGACTTCACTTTCACTTTTCACTTTCATACATTGGAGAAGGAAATGGCAACCCACTCCAGTGTTCTTGCCTGGAGAATCCCAGGGACGGGGGAGCCTGGTGGGCTGAGGTCTATGGTGTTCATTGTGTATATGTACCACAGCTTTCTTATCCATTCATCTGCTGATGGACATCTAGGTTGCTTCCATGTCCTGGCTATTATAAAGAGTGTGCGATGAACATTGGGGTACATGTGTCTCTTTCAATTCTGGTTTCCTCCATGTGTATGCCAAACAGTGGGGTTGCTGGGTCATATATGATACTGGATGCTTGGGGCTGGTGCACTAAGATGACCCAGAGGGATGGTATGGGGAGGGAAGAGGAAGGGGGATTCAGGATGTGGAACACCTGTATACCTGTGTTGGATACTTGTTGATGTATGGCAAAACCAATACAATATTGTAAAGTAATTAACCTCCAATTAAAATAATTAAATTTATATTAAAAAATAAAGACTGAGTAATATTCAATTATACATATGTACCACGTCTTCTTCATTCATTCACCTGTTGATGGATACTATGTTGCTTCCACATTATGGCTATCATAAACAGTGCTGCAATAAGCAATGTGGTGCATATGTCCATTTGAATCATGTTTTTCTCTGAATGCCCAGTAGTGGGACTACAAGTCTTTTGTCTCCTTGGGTAGATTTATTCCTAGATATCTTATTCTTTTGATGTGATAGCAAATGGGGTTGTTTCTACAATTTCTCTTTCTGATCTTATGTTAGTGTGCATAAGAATGCAATAGATTTCTGTGTATTAATTTTATATCCTGAAACTTTACCAAATTGATTGACAAGCACTAGTATTTTTCTGGTGGCATCTTTTGAAATTTCTATGTGTAGTATCATGTCATCTTCTTTTCAAACTTGTATTATTAATAATTTTATTTCTTTTTCTTCTCTGATTGCCATAGCTAGGACTTCCAAAACTATGTTGAATGAAAGGGGAGAGATTAGGCATCATTGTCTTGTTCCTGATCTTCGAGGAGATGCTTTCATTTTTGTATGATTTAGGTCATCTATTGCCTTTATTATGTTAAGATGTTATTTATATGCCCACATTCTGGAGAGTTTTTATCATATATGAGTGCTGAATTTTATCAACAGCTTTTTCTGCCCATATTGAGTGATCTTACTGTTTTTATTTTTCAACTTGTTCATATGGTCTATCACATTGATTGATTTGTAGATATTGGAAGATCCTTGCATAATTATGATAAATCTGAAATAATCATGTGTATGACCCTTTTGTTAAGCAGTTAGAATGGGGAAACAGGGTCAAAGATGGCAGTCAGAAGAACTGGTGACCAAAAAAGAGGGGAAGCCACAGACCAGACTGAGACACTTTAGAGGGAAAACACACTCCCTTCCCTGATTGGTTCTGGCTATAACCAATCAGGCAAATGCTGATACAATCATTTATTTGCAGAAGGCATAAACCAATTAGACCCCTGGGAGAGTGCAATCCCTTATTTTCATAGGGCATAAGCAATCAGGTCCCGGGAAACTGCTCAAGGGTGAAACAAGGGATATAGAAGAGGGAAGCCCAAATGGGACAGGGTCCCCCTGCCTTGGCTCATCTGCTCTCACACCTTGATGATGTACTGTTTGCTCCCTTGCCCAATGAATCTTGCCTGCTTGAGCTGTAACAACTGGCCTGTCATTTCAATTCTTTGCTAAGATGAGACAGAACCAAAGAAGAAGAACCAACTTGGCATCTTGGTGCAGCAACTCAGATTACCTAGCTTGCATCAGCAACGGTAAGGGTCTTCACCCCTATGGCTTGAAGGACCTTAACCTCCTTTCCTCCTTCTTCTCCAAAGCCCCTGCCCCCCTGCCCCGCCACCCATCTATCTACGCTGTGTAACACATTGGGAAGGTTTCTGCCTCTAATGCCTCCTCCACAGTTTTTCATCTCTTATGTCCTTGAAGCTTCTGCAAATACACGAGTGGCAGTGGGAGTGATTGAGGAACTCTAGCCAGGATTACTCTCTGATGTGTTCCCAAGGCCCCAGTAGCTGCTGCCCGAGTGGATGAGGGTTCTCCTTTTTTTTTTTTTTCTGTTTCTCCTTTAAACTGAAGATTAGGCCAATTGAAATTGTACAGGCATGGATCGTGCATTTAACAGCTAAAAAGCAGAGACATTACTTTGCCAACAAAGGTCCATTTAGTCAAGGCTATGGTTTTTCCTGTAGTCATGTATGGATGTGAGAGTTGGACTGTAAAGAAAGCTGAGCACTGAAGAATTTATGCTTTTGAACTGTGGTGTTGGAGAAGACTCTTGAGAGTCCCTTGAACTGCAAGGAGATCCAACCAGTCCATTCTAAAGGAGATCAGTCCTGGGTGTTCTTTGGAAGGAATGATGGTAAAGCTGAAACTCCAGTACTTTGGCCACCTCATGCGAAGAGTTGACTTATTGGAAAAGACTCTGATGCTGGGAGGGATTGGGGGCAGAAGGAAAAGGGGACAAAAGAAGACGAGATGGCTGGATGGCATCACCGACTTTATGGATATGGGTTTGGGTGAACTCCTGGAGTTGGTGATGGACAGGGAGGCTAGGCATGCTGCAATTCATGGGGCTGCAAAGAGTCAGACACGACTGAGCGACTGAACTGAACTGAATTGAACTGAATTGAAGGTGCCTGCTGTTGAAAGATTCCTGTGACAGGAAAAGGGGGGCACGGAATGTACCAAACACTTAATGTCTACCCCCAGCAAGACAACTTCCATGCAGCTGAGGCACATATTGGTATAAGCAAAACACTGAGACCACTTCCTCTTGGGCGCCACCTTCTGCATAGGACTACAAATTGGAGTTCTTAGTTTCTTTTTCCTATCTGGTTTGACTCTCTGCTCAGCATGTCTTGGTCCCCTGCTCCTCCTGCTCCTTCTTCCCTCTATGCTATGTTGCAAGTGATTTGGGGAAGTTGGACAGTATTTTCCTAAAGACCTGTATATTCCAGGAGGCCTATGGAAATGCGTGTTGCTTTTGTGGTTTCTTTGGAGGTCAGCTGGACAGGTCGCTCCCAGAAACTTCTGAGAAAATTCTCCCAGGCTTCAGGGTCTCTATTGTGCCTAACAGATCAAAAACCTTGGTCCTCTACCTCCCATATCTCTTAAGACATTTGAGAGCACAATGTATGCCATGCTGCAAATGATCCACAAGCACACAAACCATCCTAGAAATTCACCTGTTAAAAGCTTCTCTGAGGGGGCAATTCTGCTCATCCAAGCAGCCCTCATCACTTTGGGAATTCTGCCTATGTGCCATTTAGGTCCAAGTTTTACAGGTATATCTCTCACACATGGGGAAATTCCCCCTAGACCAAAATGTCATCCCCCTACTTTGAGCCTCTGGAGCACTTACCATATTCCTTTTGAGTAAATCCCTTTCCCCTGGTCTATAAGAATCCTACTGACAGGCCTCTCGTGGCCTTGGACATGTACCCTTTGCAGACAAGGACTCTTTAACCAGGTGGAGGCGATTCTCAGGCCTTTAAGTGAGTCAACAAATTTGTTTTTTTATCCCTATTTCTGTTATCAATTAGATCCCAATTGGCTCATATATGGGATTTAATGAACATGAACTCGGGCAAACTCTGGAAGATGGTGAGGGACAGGAAAACCTGGTCTGTTGCAGTCCATGGGGCCATGAAGAGTTGTGCATGACTTAGTGATTGAACAACAGCATAAATGGTATAATCCCACTATCGGAAATTCCTATCCTGCTACTATGTCAGGTTTTGGGATCCCCATGATATAGTAAAGATGGACCTCCCAGTTTATAGATGTTGTCTTGGGTGGGTCTACACCATGGCATTTATTCCCTTTATGGCTGGATGGCCCTGATTCTTACCCAATCAAATACTCATCACCACTAATGGATGGAGAACTGCTTTATGACCCAGCAATCCCACTGCTGGGCATACACACCGAGGAAACCAGAATAGAAAGAGACATATGTACCCCAATGTTCATCGCAGCACTGTTTATAATAGCCAGAGCATGGAAACAACCTAGATGTCCATCAGCAGATAAATGGATAAGAAAGCTGTGGTACATATACATAAAATTATTTTAAGTTGATGTGAGGATTAAGGTCATATGCGGTGGCATTAAGGCTACTATTAGTAATTTTAATTACATCTGAGTGTGTCTTTTGCCATATAAGTCAATGTAATCCCATAAGTAATTAGATGTGTCTTTTATAGGGGCAAATATATTGTCTGCCTCAGAAAGTAACTGTGACTGTGGATACAGAAGATTTCATTAATAAACATAACAAGAATATAATTCTTTACACATGCAATGCTTTTAGGTTGAAATATTATAATATTTTTATTTTTAATGTCTTTCATGTGAGAAATAAATCGTGACAAATCTGGCAATTTATAAATTTCTTAAATGTTAGTCAAATTAACAAATGAAATAAGATATGTATTAAAGATTTTAACTAAGTTAGCTCTCTGTTCAGTTCAGTTCAGTTCAGTCACTCAGTTGTGTCCGACTCTTTGCGACACCATGAACTGCAGCACACCAGGCCTCCCTGTCCATCACCAACTCCTGGAGTTCACTCAAACTCAAACCCATTGAGTCTGTGATGCCATCCAGCCATCTCATCCTCCATTGTCCCCTTTTCCTCCTGCTCCCAATCCCTCCCAGCATCAGCGTCTTTTCCAGTGAGTCAAGTCTTCACATGAGGTGGCCAAAGTACTGGAGTTTCAGCTTTAGCATCATTCCTTCCAAAGAACACCGAGAACTGATCTCCTTCACAATGGACTGATTGGATTTCCTTGCAGTCCATGGGACTCTCAAGAGTCTTCTCCAACACCACAGTTCAAAAGCATCAATTCTTCGGCACTCAGCTTTCTTCACAGTCCAACTCTCACATCCATACATGACTACTGGAAAAACCATTGCCTTGACTAGATGGAGCTTTGCTGGCAAAGTAACGTCTCTGCTTTTGAATATGCTATCTAGGTTGGTCATAACTTTCCCTCCAAGGAATAAGCATCTTTTAATTTCATGGATGCAATCACCATCTGAAGTGATTTTGGAGCCCAAAACAATAAAGTCTGACACTGTTTCCACTGTTTCCCCATCTATTTCCCATGAAGTGATGGGACCAGATGCCATGATCTTAGTGTTCTGAATGTTTAGCTTTAAGCCAACTTTTTCACTCTCCTCTTTCACTCCATCAAGAGGCTTTTTAGTTTCTCTTCACTTTCTGCCATAGCTCTCTGTAGATAAGGTAAATTATGCCAATTTTTTTTTACACCAGGCAGATGCTTGTTGTTGTTCAGTTGCAAAGTCATGTTCAACTCTTTGTGATCCCATGGACTGCAGCACACCAGGTTTCCCTGTCCTTCAGTATCTCCCAGAGTTTCCTAAGACTCAGGTCCATTGAGTCAGTGATATTATCCAATCATCTCATTCTTTCCCTGTGTCAGGGTTTTTCCAGTGTGTTAGCTCTTCTCATCATGTTGACAAAGTACTGGAGCTTCAGCTTAAGCATTGGTCATTCCAATGAATATTCAGAGTTGATTTCCTTTAGGATTGATTGGTTTGGTCTCGCTGCATCAAAGGGAATCTAAAGAGTCTTCTCCAACACCACAATTCAAAAGCATGAATTCTTCAGTGCTTAACCTTCTTTATGGTCCATATCTCACATGTATACATGACTACTGGAAAAGCTATAGCTTTGACTATAAGGACATTTGTCAGCAAAGTGACATCTCCCCTTTTTAAATCACTGTCTAAATTTGTCATAGCTTTCCTTCCAAAGAGCAAGTGTATTTTAATGTCATGGCTACAGCCACCACCTGCAGTGATTTTGGAGCCCAAGAAAATAAATTCTGTCACTGTTTCCACTTTTTCCCTACCTATTTGCCATTAAGATATTGGACCAGATATAATGATCTTAATGTTTTAAGTGTTGAGTTTTAAACCAGCCTTTCCACTTGTCTCTTTCATCCTCATAAAAAGGCTCTTTAGTTCATATTCCCATTTTGCCATTAGAGTGTTATCATCTACATATCTGAGGTTGTTTATATTTTCCCCACAATCTTTTTTTTCTTAATTTATTTTTTAATTGAAGGATAATTGCTTTACAGAATTTGTTGTTTTCTGTCAAGTATCTACAAGAATCAGATCATAGGTGTACCCATGTCCTGGCAATCTTGATTCCAGCTTGTGAATCATCCAGCCTGGCATTTCATGTGATTTGTTCTGCATATGAAGGGGCTTCCTAGGTGGCTCAGCACTAAATAATCCAGAGTGACAATGTATAGCCTTGACATACTCTTTTCCCAATTTTGAACCAGTCTGTTGTTCCATGTCCAGTTCTAACTGTTGCTTCTTGATCCAGATGTTGGTTTTTCAGGAGACAGATAAGGTGGTCTGGTATTCCCACATCTTTAAGAATTTTCCACAGTTTGTTGTGAGCCACATAGTCAAAGGCTTTTGCATAATCAATGAAGCAGATGTTTTTTCCGGACTTCCTTAGCTTTCTCTATGATCCAATCAGTTCAGTTCAGTCTCTCAGTCAGGTCCAACTCTTTGAAACCCCATGGGCTGCAGGCCTCCCTGTCCATCACCAACTCCTGGAATTTACTCAGATTCATGTCCATTGAGTTGATGATGCCATCCAACCATCTCGTCATCTGTCATCCCTTTCTCCTCCCATCCTCAATCTTTCCCAGCATCAGGGTATGTTTTAAATGAGTCAGTTCTTTGCATCAGGTGGCCATAATTTTGGAGTTTCAGCTTCAGCATCAGTCCTTCCACTGAATATTCAGGACTGATTTCCTTTAGGATGGACTGGTTGGATTTCCTTGCAGTCCAAGGGACTCTCAAGAGTCTTCTCCAACACCACAGTTCAAAAGCATCAACTCTTCGGTGTGCCAATGAACCAACGAATGTTAGCAATTTGATCTCTGACTCCTCTGCTTTTTCAAATGCTTAGAGGTGTAATTTTTGTGATTATCTAACCCATTTGGGTTTCCCATATATTTTTATTTGTTTCATGAAACTTCAAAAGAAAAACCTACATGCTGTATTTAGTATACATTTAAAATGTCTCTAGTCTTGTGATGATTATCTTAATTGTCAACTTGACTGGTTAAGAGTTGCTCAGACAGTAGGTAAGACACTATTTCTGGGAATTTCTGTGAAGATATTTGAGGAAGAGATTAGCATTTGAATCCTATCTTTTGGATTTGAACTGGTACTATGCCATTGGCTTTGCTGGGCCACCAGCTTTTGGAGAGAGGATCATGAGATTTCTCAGCCTCCAAGATCACATGAGCCAATTCTTCATGATAAATGAATCTTTTCCTATATCTATTCACATATCTTCTATTGGTCTGTTCTTCTGGAAATCTCTCCTACATACTTGTTATAAAATAGAAAAAATGAGATGGGGTGATGTAAAAAATTGCTTTCTCTCTTAGAGACTATAAGAAATTTTTCAGCCAATGACTTCTCTTTATACTTAAAAAAGAGATTATAACTCCTTTCAATATTTCCTGGCTCTAAAATGAGGAAATTTCACAGGAAATAAGAATAAATAGCATTTTTATTTTTAAATTTAATTGAAAATATATTCGTTGGAAAAGATCCTGATGCTGGGAAAGATTGAAGGCAGGAAGAGAAGGGGATGACAAAGGATAAGATGGTTGGATGGCATCACGGACTTGATGGACATGTGTTTGAGTAAGCTCCAGGAATTGGTGATTGTCAGAGAATCCTGGTGTGTTGCAGCCCATAGGGTCACAAAGAGTTGGACAGGACTGAGAGACTGAACTGACAAATGTATTAGCAATATCATATTTTTATCAATAGATCAACAATAAAAATCAAAATTTGAATTTTTATTTAGAAAGGTTATCACAAGGTTCTAGTCATTTCTTATGTTAGTAGTGAGAATCCTTGTGTGTTGCTCAGCTTTTAATATCTACATACTTAATCTATCTTACTTTGTCTCATCAATCTTGCAGTGCGGTCTGCAGGAAGATCTGATCCATGATAATTCAGACATGAGAACATCTCATGTACACAAAGCTTGATATTTCTGTTGTGACTTGTACTAGCTGACCATGGAATTTTTTTAGCCCAGAAGCACCTTATTGGTACCGCTCTGGCACACAGGAAAAGTCATGCTTTTATTACATTTTTAAATCACACAAATATAGTTTAAGTTTTTCATTTAGAGTATTATATTAAGTGCAGAGTAATAGTTAAGGTGTTTTGGATGCCTAATGCATTTTCTTTATTTTTTAAAAAATTATTTATTTTTAGTAGAAAGGTAATTACTTTACAGTAGTGTGTTGGTTTCTGCCAAACATCAACCTGTATTTGCCATAGGTATACANAAGCATTACTAGTTGGGGTATATACTTGGATACTATGATATTGAATGGTTTGCCTTGGAAATGAACAGAGATCATTCTGTCATTTTTGAGATTGCATCCAAGTATTGCATTTTGGACTCTTTTGTTGACCATGATGGCTACTCCATTTCCTCTAAGGGATTCCTGCCAGGAGTAGTAAACATAATGGTTATCTGAATTAAAATCACCCATTCCAGTCCATTTTAGTTCACTGATTCCTAGAATGTCAACATTCACTCTTGCCATCTCCTCTTGATCACTTCCAATTTGCCTTGATTCATGGACCTAACGTTCCAGGTTCCTATGCAATATTGCTCTTTACAGCATTGGGTCTTGCTTCTATCACCAGTCACATCCACAAATGGGTACTGTTTTTGCTTTGGTTTCATCCCTTCATTCTTTCTGGAGTTATTTTTCCACTGATCTCCAGTAGCATATTGGGCACCTAAGACCTGGGGAGTCCCTCTTTCATTATTCTATCATTTTGTCTTTTCATACTGTTCATGGGGTACTCAAGGCAAGAATATTGAAGTGGTTTGCCATTCCCTTCCCCAGTGGGCCACATTCTGTCAGACCTCTCCACCATGACCCGACCATCTTGGGTGGCCCCACAGGGCATGGCTTAGTTTCACTGAGTTAGATCAGTCTGTGGTCCATGTGATCAGATTGACTCTTGATGAAAGTAAAAGAGGAGAGTGAAAAAGTTGGCTTAAATCTCAACATTCGGAAAATGAAGATCATGGCATCCGGTCCCATCACTCCATGGGAAATAGATGGAGAAACAGTGGAAACGGTGTCAGACTTTATTTTTGGGGCCTCCAGAATCACTGCAGATGGTGATTACATCCATGAAATTAAAAGATGCTTACTCCTTGGAAGAAAAGTTATGACCAAACTAGATAGCATATTCAAAAGCAGAGACGTTACTTTGGCGACTAAGGTCCGTCTAGTCAAGGCTATGGTTCTTCCAGTAGTCATGTATGGATGTGAGAGTTGGACTGTGAAGAAGGCTGAGTGCCAAAGAATTGACGCTTTTGAACTGTGGTGTTGGAGAAGACTCTTGAGAGTCCGTTGGACTGCAAGGAGATCCAACCAGTCCATTTTGAAGGAGATCAGCCCTGGGATTTCTTTGGAAGGAATGATGCTAAAGCTGAAACTACAGTACTTTGGCCACCTCATGTAAAGAGTTGACTCATTGGAAAAGACTTTGATGCTGAGAGAGATTGGGAGCAGGAGGAGAAGGGGATGACAGAGGTTGAGATGGCTGGATGCCATCACTGACTCGATGGACGTGAGTCTGGGTGAACTCCGGGAGTTGGTGATGGACAGGGAGGCCTGGCGTGCTGTGATTCATGGGGTCACACAGAGTCGGACACGACTGAGCGACTGAACTGAACTGAACTGTGATTATGGTTTCAGCGTGTCTGCCCTCTGATGCCCTCTCACAAGACTTACCGTCTTACTTGAGTTTCTCTTACCTTGGATGTGGGGTATCTCTTCATGGCTGCTCCAGCAAAGTGCAGCCACTGCTCCTTAACTTGGATGATGGGTATCTCCTCACTGTCGCTGCCCCTGACTTCAGGTGTGGGATAGCTCCTCCTGGCTGCTGCCCCTGGCCTTGGGCGTGGGGTAGTTCCACTTGGCTGCCTCCCCTGACCTTGGACTTGGGGTAGCTCCTCTTGACCACCGCCCCTGACCTTTTAGAACTAACACCCCAAAAAGCTGTCCTTTTCCTTATAGGGGCTTGGAATGCAAAAGTAGGAAGTCAAGAAACACCTGGAGGAACAGGCAAATTTGGCCTTGGAATATGGAATGAAGCAGTGCAAAGACTAATAGAGTTTTGCCAAGAGAACACACTGGTCGTAGCAAACACCCTCTTCCAATAACACAAGAGGACACTCTACAAATGGACATAGCCAGATGGTCAACACTGAAATCAGATTGATTATATTCTTTGCAACCAAAGATAGAGAAGCTCTATACAGTCAGCAAAAACAAGACCATGAGCTGACTGTGGCTCACTCAGATCATGAACTCCTTATTGCCAAATTCAGGCTTATATTGAAGAAAGTAGGGAAAACCGCTAGATCATTCAGTTTCATTCCATTCCCAAAGAAAGGCAATGCCAAAGAATGCTCAAATTACCACAAAATTGCACTTATCTCACACACTAGTAGAGTAATGATTAAATTCTCCAAGCCAGGCTTCAGCAATACGTAAACTGTGAACTTCCATATGTTCATGCTGGTTTTAGAAAAGGCAGAGGAACCAGAGATCAAATTGCCTACATCCACTGGATCCTCAAAAAAGCAACAGAGTTCCAGAAAAACATCTATTTGTGCTTTATTGACTATGCCAAAGCCTTTGACTGTGTGGATCACAATAAACTATGGAAATTCTGAAAGAGATGGGAATACCAGACGACCTGACTTGCCTCTTGAGAAACCTATATACATGTACGGAAGCAACAATTAGAACTCCACATGGAACAACAAATAGGAAAAGGAGTGTGTCGAGGCTGTATATTGTCACCCTGCTTATTTAACTTCTATGCAGAGTACATCATGAGAAACGCTGGGCTGGAAGAAGCACAAGCTGGAATCAAGATTACTAGGAGAAATATCAATAACCTCAGATATGCAGATGACACCACCCTTATGGGAGAAAGTGAAGAGGAACTAAAAAGCCTCTTGATGAAAGTAAAAGAGGAGAGTGAAAAAGTTGGCTTAAAGTTCAACATTCAGAAAACGAAGATCATAGTATTTGGTCCCATCACTTCATGGGAAATAGATGGGGAAACAGTGGAAACGGTGTCAGACTTTATTTTTTGGGCTCCAAAATCAATGCAGATGGTGACAGCAGCCATGAAATTAAAAGAGACCCACTCCTTGGAAAAAAAGTTATGACCAACCTAGATAACATGTTAAAAAGCAGAGACATTACTTTGCCAACTAAGGTCCCTCTAGTCAAGACTATGGTTTTTCCTGTGGTCATGTATGGATGTGAGAGTTAGACTGTAAAGAAGGCTGAGCGCCAAAGAATTGATGCTTTTGAACTGTGGTGTTGGAGAAGACTCTTGAGAGTCCCTTGGACTGCAAGGAGATCCAACCAGTCCATTTTGAAGGAGATCAGCCCTGGGATTTCTTTGGAAGGAATGATGCTAAAGCTGAAACTCCAGTACTTTGACCACCTCATGCGAAGAGTTGATTCATTGGAAAAGACTCTGATGCTGGAAGGGATTTGGGGAAGGGGGAGTAGGGGACGACAGAAGATGAGATGGCTGGATGGCATCACGGACTTGATGGACGTAAGTTTAAGTGAACTCCAGGAGTTGGTGATGGACAGGGAGGCCTGGCGTGCTGCAATTCATTGGGTTGCAAAGAGTCTGGCACGACAGAGTGACTGAACTGAACTGAAGTGATAGCTAAGTTTACATTGTTTTTCAAACAATTCAGAATTCATCTGCTAAAAAATTCTATAAAACTTGAAAATATGATCCTTTTAATAGTAAATCTATAAATTTTTAGAGGAACTTAACTTATTGCATTGCTTGTCTTTCATTAAGTAAACAATGTTTGATTTTGTCAAATAGTATTGTTTGCTTATAGTATGTCAGAAACTATGTTAAATTTACTGCTTTCTAGGTATTTATAATTAGTTAAAATATTTAGACACAGAAACTAATTTCTTTAAACCTAATATAATAAGATTAAGAGCTATTCTTTGCAGGTGAAGATGCAGAAACTCTATACAGTCAATAAGAACCACACCTGAAATTGACTGAATCAGATCATGAAGTCCTTATTGCAAAATTCAGGCTTAAATTGAAGAAAGTAGGGGAAAAAAATCTAGACCATTCAGGTATGACCTATAATAAAATCATTTACGATTGTACAGTGAAAGTGACAAAGAGAATCAAGGGATTAGATCTGGTCGACAGAGTGCCTGAAAAACTATAGATAGATTCTCATAATATTGCACAGGTTGTTCAGTTGTCAAGCCAAGTCGTGTCATACACTTTACAACCACAAGGACTGCAGGACACAAGGCTTACCTGTTCCAGCCCATCTCCTGGAGTTTGTCCAGGTTCATGTCCTTTGAACCGGTGACATCCAACCATTGTAAAGGACCAATGACTAAAACCCTCCCACCAAAAAGAAATGGAAGAAAGCAAAGTAATTTTCTTAGGAGGCTTTTCAAATAGTTGAGAACTGAAAGGCAAGGCAAAGAGATGGCAGAGTTCCAATGAATAGCAAGGAGAGAAAAGCTGACTTTCTTAAATGAATGATGTGAAGAAATAGAGGAAAACAATAGAATGGAAAAGACTTGAGATGTCTTCAAGAATATTAAAGATAACAAGGGAGCATTTCATGAAAGCATGGGTACAATAAAGGACAGAAATAGTAAGGAACTAAAGGAAGCAGAAAAAATTAAGAAGAGGTGGAAAGGACACACAGAAAAACTCTTGAAAAAAGATCTTAATGGCTCAGATAACCACAATAGTGTGGTCACTCACCTAGAGCCAGACATCCTGGAGTGTGAAGTCAAGTGGGCCTTAGGAAACATCACTACAAACAAAGTGATGGAATTCCAGCTGAGCTATTAAAAAAAAAGGAGGGGGGGCACTGTTAAAGTGCTGCACTCAATATGCCAGCAAATTTGGAAAACTCAGAGCTGATCACAGGACTAGAAAAGGTCAGTGTTCATTCCAACCTAAAGAAAGGTAATGTTCAAATAATGTTCAAACTACCATACAATGGTCCTCATTTTATGTACTAGCAAGATTGTGTTCAAAATTCTTCAAAAAATTTTTCTAAGCTTCAACAGTATGTGAACTGAAAACTTCTAGATGCATAATATGGATTTTAAAAAAGGCAGAGGAACCAGAGATGAAATTGCCAACATTCACTGGATCATAGTGAAAGCAAGGAAATTCCAGAAAAAAAGAAAAAAAACTACTTTTGCTTCATTGACTATGCTAAAACCTTTAACTGTGTGAATCACAACAAAGTATGAAAAGTTTTTAAAGAGGTGGGAATATCAGACCACCATATCTGCCTCCTGAGAAACCTGTATGAGAATCAATAAGAAACAGAACAGGACATGGCACAACTGACTCATTCAAAATTGGGGAAAGGAGTACAACAAAGCTATATATTGTCACTTTGCTTGTTTAACTTAAATGTGGACTACATCATGTAAAATACTGGTCTGGATGACTCAAGCTGGAATAAAGATTGCTGGGAAAATACCAACAATCTCAGATATGTGGAAGATAACCCTCTATGAGCAGAAAAGTTACAGGAACTAAAGAGTTTCTTCATGAGGGTGAAAGAGAGTGAAAAATTGGGCTTGAAGCTCAATTTTAATAAAACAAACAAGCAAACAAAGATCATGGTATCTACTCCGATCACTTCATGGGAAATAGAACAGGATAGCAGTGACAGATTTTATTTTCTTGGTCTCTAAAATCACCACAGATGTGGACTGCAGTCATGAAAATAAATGACACTTGCTCCTTGGAAGAAAAGCTATGACAAACCTAGACAGCATATTGAAAAGCAGAGACATCACTTTGCTGACAAATGTGTGTATAGTCAAAGCTATAGCTTTTCCTTTAGTCATGTATGGTTGTGAGAGTTGGGCAAGAAAGAAGGCTGAGTGGCAAAGAATTGATGGTTTTGAATTGTGGTGCTAGAGAAGACTCTAGAGAGTCCCTTGGACTGCAAGGAGATCAAACCAGTCAACCCTGACTATTCACTGGAATGACTGATGCTGAAACTGAAACTCCAATACTTTGACCACCTACTGTGAAGAATTGACTCATTGGAAAAGACATGATGCTGAGAAAGATTTAAGGCAAAACGAGAAGGGGCCAGCAGGGCAAGATATGGTGAGATAGCATCATGGACTCAATGGACATGAATTTGAGAGATAATGTAGAATAGAGGAGCCTGGTATGCTTCAAACCATGGGGTCTCAAAATGTTGGACATGTTATCAACTGAACAACAACAAGGATTATGATAAGCATTATTTAGGAAAGAAGAGAATTACAAAATTTAGAGGAATTAAACTGGAAAGGTTGATTACTGATGGAAAATTTGCAATTGACTAGTCTGCACAAATTTAGAGAGAGGGAGAATTTTAGTGAGCAGAAGAAGGTTGCACTAGAACAAGATGATGTCACTGGTGGGACTAACAAAGCTCAGAATGTGGAGGCCATAAGTGCTAAGAGGAATGAAATATCACTAAACATTTGGAAGCTGGAAAATGACAAAGCAAAATCAGAGATTTAGATTGCTCATAAAGTGTCAAGTAGCTCAAGGCTATGAACAAGGGAAAGCAATGTAGAGGCTATGCAACAGCTTAAGTGGCATGTTACTGTATTTTCAAACAAACACAAGCAAGAAAAATTTTGCCAAAGAGACACAGAGGAAGGCAGGAATGAAGAAAAGGCCCAAGTGTTGATTTGTTATAGGAAGTGAACAAGAAGAAAATAAAAATGAAACACTTCTAGATTTCTGGTTTGGTTGGTTACTCAGATGTGATACATAGGAAATAGATATTCTCATTAAGATAACTATATATGGGAAATAAGAGTGGAGATGCTGTTTTGTATTTTGGACTTGATTGTGTGTTTTTGGGGGTTTTACAATGTTNNNNTTTTACAATGTTAGAGTAGAATTTTTCACCAGATCATATTTAAGTATAATGGAGACATTTTGAAACAGAATGATACAGTACTGAAAGTACAAGACTAATTATTTTCTCTTAAGTAAGCTCAGCATCTTATATTGAAGGAAAACATTATATTCTGCCTCTTTTACATGTTGGGAACAGTCATCTATATGACCATAGACTTGTATTACATCTCATAGAAGAAAGTAAATTAGTATTCTCTACTCTCTAAATCTGATGGCTTTCATGGTGGTTCAGACTGTAAAGAGTTTGCCTTCTATGCAGGAGACCCAGGTTCAATCCCTGGGTTGGGAAGATCCCTTTGGAGAAGGGAATGGCTACCCACTACAGTATTCTTGCCTGTAGTGTTCCATAGACAAAGAAGCCTGGTGGGCTACACTCCATGGAGTTGAAAGTTATTTGACTGAGCAACTAACAATTTCAGTTTTTTCTCAACCTATTTGTGCCTCAGCTGCCTCATCCTAAACCTTGAGGGCAATTTAACAGGATCAAATAAATTAATATAGTATATAAATGCAATATATTAAATATTAGGCAAATATAGCTATTGCAATAAAAAGAATAAGAAGGTGTTGCTGTTGTTCAGTCACTCAGTTATACAATTCTCCATTAAAAAGTTGTTTAAGAAGCAGACATTCTGTTTCCTTCTTTAAGGGAGAGTTTCCCCTTTTCCTGGAAGTAGGAAAAAGAATATTTTTTCTAATCACCAACCTGAATTCTTTCTTAGACATAAATTAAAGTATAAGGGGCAAGTGTCTGGAGGAAGTCACATTCTGCTTATACACAGTCAGTAAGCAAGAGCAAAATCTATTAATACTTAATGTGAGTTGTGTCACTGTTTTTTGTGGAAAGGGAAAACAATTATACTTTCAATAATTATGAACAAACTCATTGCATAAAAACATATTTTTCCTTCTTTTCCATATAAGAACTATCCATTCATATGTGATTGGTAAAGCTAAAATTGATAATGCATTTGTAACATACTTGTCTATGTTCCTTTTGATCCTGAGTGATGAGAAGAAGTGTTCTCTTAGGGTTTAACAATTTTCCAAGATGTATATAACATGTGTTTGAACTGTTTTCTGAAACATTCTGTCCTGATGACTGTTACTGATTGATTGTTGGGTTTTCTAATACTTCCCATGTCTTTGAACTAAGCTGTGTGAAAAAAAAATTATGAAGACTCACAATTCAAGTATTTCTGGAGAAAAAATACAACACCAGCATGAGACATTCATATTTATCAGCCAATACTTGTT
>SJYQ01000891.1:331278-348688 GCA_006410935.1 Redunca redunca
ATTTATTTTTGCTTTAATTTCCAGAATTCTGGGGGGTGGATCATAGAGGATCCTGCTGTGATTTATGTCAGAGAGTGTTTTGCCTATGTTCTCCTCGAGGAGTTTTATAGTTTCTGGTCTTACATTTAGATCTTTAATCCATTTTGAGTTTACTTTTGTGTGTGGTGTTAGAAAGTGATCTAGTTTCATTCTTTTACAAGTTGTTGACCAATTTTCCCAACACCACTTGTTAAAGAGATTGTCTTTACTCCATTGTATATTTTTGCCTCCTTTATCAAAGATAAGGTGTCCATAGGTGTGTGGGTTTATCTCTGGGCTTTCTATTTTGTTCCATTGATCTATATTTCTAATATAGATCATGTTCTAATTAATGTAAGAGTTTCAGTTCAGTTCACTCAGTCGTGTTCAGCTTCTTGCAACCCCACAGACTGCAGCATACCAGGCTTTGCCAACCTTTACCAACTCCCAGAGCTTGCTCAAACTCATGCCCATCAAGTTGGTGATGCCATCCAGTCATCTCATCATCTGTCATCCCCTTCTCTTCCTTCCTTCAGTCTTTTATAGCATTATGGTTTATTCTAGTGAGTCAGTTCTTTGCATCAGCTAGCCAAAGTATTGGAGCTTCAGCTTCAGCGTTAGTCTTTCCAATTCAGGACTGATTTCCTTCAGGATGGACTGATTGGATCTCCTTGCAGTCCAAGGGACTCTCGAGGATCTTCTCCAACACTACATATCAAAAGCATCAATTCTTCAGTGCTCAGCTTTCTATATGGTCCAACTCTCACATATATACGTGATTACTGGAAAAACCATAGCTTTGACTATAAGGACCTCTGTAGGCAAAGTAATGTCTGCTTTTTAATATACTGTCTAGGTTTGCCTTAGATTTTCTCCCAAGGAGCAAGTGTCTTTTAATTTTATGGTTGCAGTCACCATCTGCAGTGATTTTGGATCTCAAGAATGTAAAGTCTGTCACTGTTTCCATTGTTTCCTCTTCTATTTGCCATGAAGTGATGGGACCAGATGCCATGGTCTTAGTTTTTCGAATGTTGAGTTTTAAGCCAGCTTTTTCACTCTCCTGTTTCACTTTCATCAGTTTAAGTGTTGATATATGAATAGATTAATTTTTGTTCAAATTTTGACCTATTACAATTAGTTTAAAAATGTATTAGCCACTTTAATAGTCCATGTTTATAATGTTCATAATATTTACNATGTTTATAATGTTCATAACATTTACATTTAGTAGCCTATTTTAATAATATTCATCATATTGATAGCATATTTATAATAACTTATATTCATTTGTTCAGGAACTGTGTTGAAAAAGATAAAATGAAAACTGAAAATAATTGCTTTGAAAAACATAGTCCAATAGGGGTTTTTGTTGAAATATTGAATACATCTCTTTGCACGGCCAAATTTTGTCTTGGTTATACCTTGTAGCACCCATATAAATAAAAATTAAACCGACTAGTTCAATTCAAGAAAGATTTTTAAGTTTGTTTTTCCCCTATGTTCTGTCTTGTATCAATAAAGTGACATGGCTCTCAATCTCAACCAATTGATGATCAGTATTACCAATTTATACACTGATGGTATAATTTTCAAATCCAAGGCTAAATACTTTCATTAGATGATAAAGGGAAGGGGTATTTATATATGTATATATGACATTAAAAATAAAATCTTAGTAGAAAGTAAAATCAACTATTTATTTTAAATTAGGTTAGCTCTATTTATGGCTATTTATCAACAAAAGCATATCAACATATTGTCACAGCAAAAATTTCCCTCTACAGATTTAAGCTGGCAAGGAAGACTTTGTACATGATGATTATAACAGAGGAAATAAACCAAAAATAAGATTGAGCTCAACTGTATCGTAAAAAGGGCAGGAAAAGATTTTAAAAAGCTAGAAAGAGCTATTCAAAATAGAGAAAAGTCCTGAATTGGGGAGGGGTGGTTGATCAGTGGGATGTATCTAGAACCCTGAATTATTACTCAGTTTGCAGTGTGTTTCCCTTTGGTTATGCCACCTCGGTTTGCTAGTTGGCACCATTCAGTTAGGCCTCTACCCTTTGATAGAGACTGCAAGATAATTGTAGTGTCTTTTTTGATGGTCATATTTCAAAGAGACAGTTTTCAGGACTTTAAGAAAGACATTCCTGGCTTGTAAAACTGAAGAGACTTTAAAAAATATTTACGTCTTAAAGGATCAGAGAAAGACTGTATTTCTTTATACATTCTAAAGTAAATGCTCTAAGAAAAGAAAGGTCAGGGGCCCAGATCTAGTCAGGAAAATTCCAGTGTGAAGTTCAGTTAGTCAAGCTGAGAGGAGCTTTCAGGATGTCTTGGTTAGTATCTTACGAAATGCAAGAATGAAATTTGAATTCATTAAGCCTTTTATTTTACATCTTAGATTCAGTTAGATTCAAAATTTCAATGTGCAAACAGTTAATATCCATGCATAGAGTTTTATCAATCCAAACTTTTATTGATTAACCATAAGGTATAAGATAATGAATATATTTTCTGATTTAGTGAGTATGTTTATTGAGTATCTAGCATGGTATTAGAGATGCTAGTTTTCTCTTGCTCCAAGTGGGTGCCCAATACAGATAAAACATGAGGAGAATATGGATGATTTGGATTGAGTTGAAAAGAAAAATCTTACAAGACAGAAAAAAAAATCTATTAATTCTAAACTTACCCATTGCAACGTATGATGTAACAATTTTACATAGAAAATGTGAATATTGCATATATAAATGGCATGAAGCACTTTTCTACCACCATTCAGGATTTTTGAGAATCTGATATTGTGATATATATATATAACCTGATATATATTGTGTCACAATATATAAATGGTGAAGAGCAGCATAAGTCTGGAAAAGTAGAGCATGTAAAGTGTTGGTCTATATACATACATAATTACAGTTAGTTCTAACCAAAACCGATGAAATTAGGCTTGACTTTGTACATAACAAATAAAAAATTCCAAATGTGAGTTCTAATTCCAAGGTCATGTAGCTTATAACAGAGCTAAGATACAAACAAAATGTATTTAAATGCTAAATCTGTGTTTCTCCCTCTACACAGTACTGTCTCCAAAGATTGGTTCCATTATGAACACTAAAAACTCATTCAGTTATCTGCTTTAATACTGAAGTCAACTGTGAAGTGAACTACTGACTCTTTTTGAAAGAAAGTGTCAAGATTTAAAGATTACTTTTTCTAACTCTTCATCAGATAGCTTGAGAAATAATGACTAAAACAGAACTCATCACAAAACCAAGGCCTGATAAAGAGTTACTGTGTTCACTTCAGTTCAGTTCAGTCGCTCAGTCATGTTTGACACTTTGCGACCCCATGGACTGCAGCACACCAGGCTTCCCTGTCCATCACCAACTCCCTGAGCTTACTCAAACTCATGTCCATTGAGTTGGTGATGCCATCCAATCATCTCTTCCTCTGTCAACCCCTTCTCCTCCCATCTTCAGTCTTTCACACCATCAGCGTCTTTTCCAAGGAGTCAGTTCTTCGCATCAGGTGGCCAAAGTATTGGAGTTTCAGCTTCATCCTGAGTCCTTCCAATGAATTATCAGGACTGATTTCCTTTAGGATTGATTAGGTGGATCTCCTTGCAGTCGAAGGGACTCTCAAGAGTCTTCTGTAACACCACAGTTCAAAAGAATGAATTCTTCAATGCTCAGCTTTCTTTATAGTCCAACTCTCACATCCATACATGATGACTGGACAAATCATAATTTTGAATAGATGGACCTTTGTTGGCAAGGTAATGTCTCTGCTGTCTAGGTTGGTCATAACTTTTCTTCCAAGGAGTTAAATTAAGTTCAGTTCAGTCGCTCAGTCGTGTCAGACTCTTTGCGACCCCATGACTCGCAGCATGCCAGGCCTCCCTGTCCATCACCAACTCCCAGAGTTCACTCAGACTTACAACCATCAAGTCAGTGATGCCATCCAGCCATCTCATCCTCTTCATCCCCTTCTCCTCCTGCCCCCAATCCCTCCCAGCATCAGAGTCTTCTCCAGTGAGTCAACTCTTTGCATGAGGTGGCCAAAGTACTGGAGTTTCAGCTTTAGCATCATTCCTTCCAAAGAAATCCCAGGGTTGATCTTCTTCAGAATGGACTGGCTGGATCTCCTTGCAGTCCAAGGGACTCTCAAGAGTCTTCTCCAACACCACAGTTCAAAAGCATCAGTTCTTCGGCGCTCAGCCTTCTTCACAGTCCAACTCTCACATCCATACATGACCACAGGAAAAACCATAGCCTTGACTAGACGGACCTTTGTTTGCAAAGTAATATCTCTGCTTTTGAATATACTATCTAGGTTGATCATAACTTTCCTTCTAAGGAGTAAGCGTCTTTTAATTTCATGGCTGCAGTCACCATCTGCATTGATTTTGGAGCCCAAAACAATAAAGTCTGATACTGTTTCCACTGTTTCCCCATCTATTTCTCATGACTTTTCTTCCCATAACTTTTCTTTCAAGGAGTAAGCGTCTTTCAGTTTCATTTTTGTGGTCACCATCTGCAGTGACATTGGAGCCCAGGAAAACAAAGTCTGTCACTCTTCCATTATTTCCCCATTTATTGCCATGAAGTGATGGGACTGGATGTCATGATCTTTGTTTTCTGACTGGTTAGTTTTAAGCCAAATTTTTCACTCACCTCTTTCAGTTTCATCAAGAGACTCTTTAGTTCTTCATCGCTTTCTGCCATAAGGGTGATGTCATCTACATATCAAGTTTATTGATATTTCTTCTGGCAATCTTGATTCCAGCTTGTACTTCATCTAGTCCAGCATTCCTCATGATGTACTCAGCTTTTAAATTAAATAATCAGGGTGACAATATACAGACTTGATGTACTCATTTCTCAATTTTGAACTAGTCTGTTGTTCCATGTCCAATTCTAACTGTTGCTTCTTGACCTGCACACAGATTTCTCAGGAGGCAGGTCATGTGGTCTGGTGTTCCCACCTCTTGAATAATTTTCAACTGTTTGTTGTGATCCACACAGTCAAAGGCTTTGGCATAGTCAATAAAGCTGAAGTAGAACTCTCTTGCTTTTTTTATGATCCAACAGATGTTGACAATTTGATCTCTGTTCCTTTGCCTTTTCTAAATCCAGTGGAACATATGGATGTTCACAGTTCACAAACTATTGAAGTGTGACTTGGACACTGTTGAGCATGACTTTGCTAGCATGTGAGATGAGTTCAATTGTGTGGTTGTTTGGGCATTCTTTGGCATTGCCCTTCTTTGGAACTGAAATGAAAACTGACCTTTTCCAATCCTGTGGCCACTGCTGAGTTTTCCAAATTTGCTGGCATATTGAGTTCACCACTATCAGAGCATCATTTTTTAGGATTTTAAATAGCTCAACTGGAATTCCATCACCTCCACTAGCTTTATTCATAGTGATGCTTCCTAAGGCCCACTTGACATCGTGTTCCAAGATGTCTGGCTCTAGGTGAGTGACCACAGCATTGTGGTTATCTGGGCCATTAAAATCTGCTTTGCACAGTTCTTTTATGTATTCTTGCCACATCTTCTTAATATCTTCTGCTTCTGTTAGGGCCATACTGTTTCTGCATTTTATTGTGTTCATCTTTGCATGAAGTGTCCCCTTGGTATCTCTAATCGTCTTTAAGAGATCTCTAGTCTTTTCCAGTCTATTATAACATATTTTTTAAAGACTTCAAGATGGTGGAGTAGAAGGATGTGAACTCATCTTCACCTGCGAGGACTCCAAAATTACAACTCACTGCTGAATGTCCATCAACTGAAGGATGCTGAATACCACCAGAAAAAGATACCCAACATCCAAGGGCACAGAAGAAGCCCCAGCGAGTAAGTATTAGGGGTTAAATCTCATTTGGAATCAAACCCATACTAGCCAAAGATACTTGGAGGGCTCAAACAAAGCTTGTGCACACCAGGATCCAGAGAACACACAGAGACTGAGCCAGAACTGTTTGAGTGTCTCCTATGGAGGTAAGGGTCAGCAGTGGACTGTTTCAGGGGCAGGGTATCTGGGTGCAGTAGACCTGGGTATGGCATAAGCCCTGTTGGAGTTGATCTCCATTGCCCCACTATAGAGCTGCCAGAGCTTACACAGAAGTGGAGAAACAGACTCTTGGAACTCTTGGAGGGCACAAACAAAACCGTATACACAGCAGAACCAGGGAGAAAGGAGCAGTGTACCACAAGACACTACCCAGACTTGCCTCTGAGTGTACAGGAGTCTCTAGCAGAGGCGTGGGTAGGTGGTGGCCTGCTGCAGGGTTGGTGGCACTGAATGCAGAAGTGCAGTCATGGGACTTTTTGAAGGAGATCACCAATATCTTCATTACCACCACCATAGTTTGGCCTCAGGTCAAACAACAGGGAGAGAACACAGTTCTGCCTATCAACAGAAAATTGGATTAAAGATTTAATGGGCATGGCTTCCCACATCAGAGAAACACCCAGCTTTCCCCTTGGTCAATATCTCCCATCAGGAAGTTTACATAAGCCTCATATCTTTCTCCATCAGAGGGCACACAGAATGAAACCAGAATTACAGAAAACTAACCAATCTGATCTATGCCCCAACCAGTAACACTGAAGAAGCTGAAGTTGAACGGTTCTATGAAGACCTACAAGACTTTTTAGAACTAACACCCAAAAAAGATGTCCTTTTCATTATAGGGGACTGGGATGCAAAAGTAGGAAGTCAAGAAACACCTGCAGTAACAGGCAAATTTGGCCTTGGAATACGGAATGAAGCAGGGTAAAGACTAATAGAGTTTTGCCAAAAAAATGCACTGGTCATAGCGAACACCCTGTTCCAACAACACAAGAGAAGACTCTACACATGGACATCACCAGATGGTCAACACTGAAATCAGATTGATTATATTCTCTGCAGCAAAAGATGGAGAAGCTCTCTACAGTCAACAAAAACAAGACCACGAGCTGACTGTGGCTCAAACCATGAACTCCTTATTACCAAATTCAGACTGAAATTGAAGAAACAGGGAAAACCACTAGACCATTCAGGTATGATCTCAATCAAATCCCTTATGATTATACAGTGGAAGTGAGAAAAGATTTAAAGGACTAGATCTGAAGATAGAGTGCCTGATGAACTATGGAATGAGGTTCGTGACATTGTACAAGACAGAGATCAAGACCATCCCCATGGAAAAGAAATGAAAAAAAGCAAAAGGGCTGTCTGGGGGAAGCCTTACAAATAGCTGTGAAAAGAAGAGAAGTGAAAAGCCAAGGAGAAAAGGAAAGATATAAGCATCTGAATGCAGAGTTCCAAAGAATAGCAAGAAGAGATAAGAAAGTCTTCTTCAGTGATCAATGCAAAGAAATAGAGGAAAACAACAGAATGGGAAAGACTAGAGATATATTCAAGAAAATTAGAGATACCAAGGGAACATTTCATGCAAAGATAGGCTCAATAAAGGACAGAAATGGTATGGACCTAACAGAAGCAGAAGATATTAAGAAGAGGTGGCAAGAATACACAGAAGAACTGTACAAAAAAGATCTTCACCACCTGGATAATCATGATACTGTGATCACTCATCTAGAGCCAGACATCCTGGAATGTGAGGTCAAGTGGGCCTTAGAAAGCATCACTATAAACAAAGCTAGTGGAGGTGATGGAATTCCAGTTGAGGTCTGTCAAATCCTGAAAGATGATGCTGTGAAAGTGCCGCACTCAGTATGTCAGCAAATTTGGAAAACTCCGCAGTGAACACAGCACTGGAAAAGGTCAGTTTTCATTCCAATCCCAAAGAAAGGCAATGTCAAAGAATGCTCAAAGTACTGCACAATTGCACTCATCTCACACGCTAGTAAAGTAATGCTCAAAATCCTCCAAGCCAGGCTTCAGCAATACGTGAACCGTGAACTTCTGGATGTTCAAGCTGGTTTTAGAAAAGGCAGAGGAACCAGAGTTCAAAATGCCAACATCCTCTGGATCATGGAAAAAGCAAGAGAATTCCAGAAAAATATTTACTTTTGCTTTATTGACTATGCCAAGGCCTTTGACTGTGTGGATCACAATAAACTGTGGAAAATTCTGAAAAAGATGGAAATAACAGACCACCTAACCTGCCTCTTGAGAAATCTGTATGCAGGTCAGGAAGCAACAGTTAGAATTGAACATTGAACAACAGACTGGTTCCAAATAGGAAAAGGAGTACGTCAAGGCTGAATACTGTCACCCTGCTTATTCAACTTATATGCAGAGTACATCATGAGAAACGCTGGACTGCTCTACACATGGACATCACCAGATGGTCAATACAAAAATCAGATTGATTATATTCTTTGCAGCCAAAGATGGCGAAGCTCTAAACAGTCAGTAAGAACAAGACCAGGAACTGACTGTGGCTCAGATCATGATCTCCTTATCACCAAATTCAGATTTAAATTGAAGAAAGTAGGGAAAACCACTAGACCATTCAGGTATGACCTAAATCAAGTCCCTTACGATTATACAGTGGAAATGACAATTAGATTCAAGGGGTTAGATCTGATAGAGTGCCTGAAGAATTATTGATGGAAATTTCTAACGTACAGGAGGCAGTGATCAAGATCATCCCTGTTATGGTTTTTACAGACCGTGACCTGGGGACTGGAGTCAACGAGAGGAGGGATGCAGGGGACCCAAGCCTCGAGTGAAACAAGGGTGCTTTATTTGCAGAAATGCATGTTTATATATGTTCATTCAAGGGAGCTTTAGGCAGTAAAAAAAACTGAGAAAAAACAAAGCTAAGCAAATAACAATCTTCAAAGGGCCAGAAAGCATTCCATATCCTGAGTAAGGGATATAACTGAATAGATTACCTTTAAGTAAAACATTTATTTCTGCTTTATTGACTATGCCAAAGCCTTTGACTGTGTGGATCACAATAGACTGTGGAAAATTCTGAAAGAAATGGGAATTCCAGACCACCTGACCTGCCTCTTGAGAAATCTGTATGCAGGTCAGGAAGCAACAGTTAGAACTGGACATGGAACAACAGACTGGTTCCAAATAGGAAAAGGAGTATGTCAAGGCTGTATATTGTCACCTTGCTTATTTAACTTCTATGCAAAGTACATCATGAGAAACGCTGGACTGGAAGAAACACAAGCTGGAATCAAGATTGCCGGGAGAAATATCAATAACCTCAGATATGCAGATGACACCACCCTTATGGCCAAAGTGAAGAGGAGCTAAAAAGCCTCTTGATGAAGGTGAAAGAGGAGAGTGAAGAAGTTGGCTTAAAGCTCAACATTCAGAAAACAAAGATCATGGCATCTGGTCCCATCACTTCATGGGAAATAGATGGGGAAACAGTAGAAACAGTGTCAGACTTCCATTTTTGGGGCTCCAAAATCACTGCAGATGGTGACTGCAGCCATGAAATTAAAAGACACTTACTCCTTGGAAGAAAAGTTATGACCAACCTAGATAGCATATTCAAAAGCAGAGACATTACCTTGCCAACTAAGGTCCGTCTAGTCAAGGCTATGGTTTTTCCTGTGGTCATGTATGGATGTGAGAGTTGGACTGTGAAAAAGGCTGAGCGCCGAAGAATTGATGCTTCTGAACTGTGGTGTTGGAGAAGATTCTTGAGAGTCCCTTGGATTGTAAGGAGATCCAACCAGTCCATTCTGAAGGAGATCAACCCTGGGATTTCTTTGGAAGGAGCGATGCTGAAGCTGAAACTCCAGTACTTTGGCCACCTCATGCGAAGAGTTGATTCCTTGGAAAAGACTGATGCTGGGAGGGATTGGGGGCAGGAGGAGAAGGGGACGACTGAGGATGAGATGGCTGGATGGCATCACGGACACGATGGACATGAGTCTGAGTGAACTCTGGGAGATGGTGATGGACAGGGAGGCCTGGCGTGCTGCAATTCATGGGGTCGCAAAGAGTCGGACACGACTGAGCGACTGAACTGAACTGAACTGACAACAGATCATTTAAGTTAGCAGTGGTATTTATATCCTAAGGGAAAAACATAAAGGATCAGATGGCCTAACAAAAATATAAAACAAATAAAACAATTTTCTTGGTGGATTTTGATATATTTTAATTTTATTGTTATGGTTTGGAGTTAGTGCAAATGTTTCCAAAGGTATTTGTAAATCAGAACAATTGTTGACTTCCAAAATGTGTGTGTGTGTGTATGTATACATACATACATATATATGTGTATATATATATATGTAAAGACAAGAAAATGTGGAGAAAATGGTCCTGATTCTTTTTGATTATCTTAATGGAGATTTTTCATACACAGACACACACCCTACACACCTGTTCAGAAAAACTTACTATACAGCATGAGAAATTTTCACTTTCATGTGAACACATAAAATAAGATTGGTAACAGAGTGTTAAAGAATTAATGAATTTATGAAGGGTTACATCATCCCTTAGCTGATTCAGTTTAGGTTTTTTTTCCTGCTATAGCCAAAGGGATTCAAAAAATTGGTCATTTAGAATAACTTTTAGGAATCATTCACTGTTACATTCTGCTTTCTTGTATCAAAAAGGATACATACCTCTTTTATTAAAGCACTGATGCTGGGAAAAATTGAGGGCAGGAGAAGAGGGCAATATGGAGAAAAGATGAAATGGATGGATGGCATCACTAATTCAAAGAACATGAACTTGGGAAATCTCTGGCAGATGGTGAGCGACAGGGAGGCCTGGCATGCTGCAGTGCATGGGGTTGCAAAGAGTCAGATACAACTTGTCGACTGAACACAACATACAAAAGGAATATATATATCCTCAGTTATTTGTAGGTTATTGCTGTGCTGATTGGTAAGGAGTAAAATTTTTCCAAGCCAAAAATTGATAGGAGATTAGAAATATAAATTGTTTTGTTGCTGAAAATGAGGAAATATATTCAATTATTTTCCCAGCAGGAAATTTAATTCATCATAGAACCATCATCTAGTCACACCATTTTGATTTTCTCTCTGATGCTAGAAGTACAGGTCAAGATAGAGGCTGACCTTTCCTCAGGAAGACCCATGAAGCAGAGCCACAGTTGACTCTAGCGAACATGTAACAAAAGCAAGAAATAAAACTTAATCTTGGAAACAACGGCACTTGATTTGTTGTTTTACCACAATATAACCTATAGAAAAAAATTATAATATATAAAGTATACTTTTGAAATAGCTTTGGAAGTCATAAAACTTATGAAATGTGTTAGGTAATGTTGAAATACTTGATAATGCTATCAAAAGAAATAACATGGAATAAAGTAATACATAAAATGAGCTTCTCAGGTGGCACAGTGGTAAAGATTCCACCTGTCATTGCAGGAGAAGCAAGAGATGAGAAGTTGATCCCTGGGTTGGAAATACTCCCTGGAGTAACAAATGGCAACCCACTCCAATATTCCTGCCTGGAAGATGCCGTGAACCGAGGAATCTAGCAGGTTTCAGTCCACAGAGTCACAGAGTCAGACATGACTGAACATGCACATTCATGATATAGGCTGCATTTAGCAAGGTAGTATAAAAAGAGATAAGTTGAGATAACAATTGGCAAATGGGTAAACAAATGAAAGGAAAATATGAGAAATTCTAATACTTTGGGATTGAAAGGTACAATCGTTGTTATTGTTATTCAGTCTCTAACTCATGCCCAACTATTTGTGATCCCATGGACTGCAGCATATCAGCCTCCTCTGTCTTCCACTATTTCTCTGAGTTTTCTCTAATTCATGTCCATTGAGTCAGTGATGCTACCTAAACATCTCATCCTCTGCCACCACTTTCTTCTCCTACCCTCAATCTTTTCCAGCATCAGGGTCTTTCCCAATGTGTCAGCTCTTTGCTGACCAAAGTATTGTAGCTTCAACATCAGTCCTTCCAATGAATATCCAGGGTCAATTTCCTTTAGGATTTACTGGTTTGATCTTGCAGTCAAAAGGACTCTCAAGAGTCTTCTCCAGCACCACAATTTGAAAGCATCAATTCTTCGACACTCAGCCTTCTTTATGGTCTAACTCTAACACCTGTACATGACTAATGGAAAAACCATAGTTTTGAATATATGGACTTTTGTTGGCTAACTGATGTCTCTATTCTTTAATATACTTTTTAGGTTTATTATATTTTTCTTTCCAAGGAACAAATGTCTGTTAATTTCCTGGTGGTGATCAAAATCCAAAGTGATTTCAGAGCCCCCCAAAAGAAAATCCGTCAGTGCTTCCACTTCCTCCTCTTCTATTTGCTATAAAGTGATGAGACTAGTTACCAAGATCTTTGTTGTTTTTCTGTTGTTTAATTTTTATTTTTACTTTATTTTACTTTACAATACTGTATTGGTTTTGCCATACATTGACATGAATATAGTTTCAAGCCAGATTTTTCAGTCTCTTCTTTCACCCTCATCAAGAAGCTCTTTAATTCCTCTTCACTTTCTGCCATTAGAGTGGTATTTTCTGCATATCTGAGGTTGTTGATATTTCTTCTGACTATCTTGATTCCAATTTGTGATTCACTGAGCCCTGCATTTCACATGATGTACTCTGCATAGAAATTAAGTAAACAGAGTGACAGTATACAGCCTTGTCATACTCCTCTACCAATTTTGAACCAGTCAGTTGTTCTATGTCTGGTTCCAAGTATTGCTTCTTAATTTTCATACAGGTTTCTCAGGAGATAGGTAAGATGGTCTGGTACTCCCTTATCTTTAAGAATTTTCCACAATTGTTACTCAATGTAAACCAATTAAAGACAAAAATCTAGTGTCAGAAGGTCGCTATATAATCAGTTTCATGGAGTAGACAAAATCTAATTTCTGATCATGGAATCCTTTGTTAAATCTCAGAGTTTGTTTAGTTGACTCTCAGAAAGTCTTTTAACCAAGACAAGAGGTTTAGAGAAATGAGACTGTAGATATTGCATTTCTATAGATGACTGATAAAGTACCTAAGAATTAGTCTAGCACAAAAAAATATCAACAAGAAAATTCTATGAACTATTGATATGTGAATCAAAAATAAGATCTCTATTGAACTGTATCTCCCCAAAAGCTATGTTGAAATCTTATTGGTGCCTCATAATGTGACCATGTACAGGAATGGGCTCATTGAAAATGTAGTTAATTAAGATAAGGTCATCCAGGAGTATAGTAGACCCTTAATCTGGTTTATGGAGAAAACAATGGCACCCCACTCCAGTACTCTTGCCTGGAAACTCCCATGGATGGAAGAGCCTGGCGGGCTGCAATCCATGGCTTCACTAAGAGTCAGACATGACTTCAGTTTCAATTTTCACTTTCATGTACTGGAGAAGGAAATGGCAACCCACTCCAGTGTTCTTGCCTGGAGAATCCCAGGGACAGGGGAGCCTGGTGGGCTGCTGTCTATGGGGTCGCACAGAGTCGGATATGACTGAAGCGACTTAGCAGCAGCAGCAGCAACAGTCCGGGTTAAGGACTGATTCCTTATAAGAAGAGTGAAATTTGGACGCAGACACCAAGGCAAGACACAAGTGTGTAAAGACAAAGGCAGAGATTGGACTTATGCTGCCACAAGCTGAGAAACAGAGTTACCAGAAGCTGAAAGACACAGGGAAAGATCCTCTCCTACAGCCTGCCCAGGGATCATGACCCTGACAATACCTTAACTTTGGGCTCTAGACTTTATAATTGTGAAATAATACATTTCATTTGTTTTAAAACATGCAATTTCTAAATTCCATATATATGCGTTAGTATACTGTATTGGGCTGGAAGAAGCACAAGCTGGAATCAAGACCGCCAGGAGAAATATCAATAACCTCAGATATGCAGATGACACCACCCTTATGGCAGAAAGTGAAGAGGAACTCAAAAGCCTCTTGATGAAAATGAAAGAGGAGAGTGAAAAAGTTGGCTTAAAGCTCAACATTTAGAAAACGAAGATCATGGCATCCGGTCCCATTGCTTCATGGGTAATAGATGGGGAAACAGTAGAAACACTGTCAGACTTTATTTTGGGGGCTCCAAAATCACTGCAGATGGTGACTGTAGCCATGAAATTGAAAGACGCTTACTCCTTGGAAGGAAAGTTATGACCAACCTAGATAGCATATTCAAAAGCAAAGGCATTACTTTGCCAACAAAAGTCTGTCTAGTCAAGGCTATGGTTTTTCCAGTAGTCATGTATGGATGTGAGGGTTGAACTGTGAAGAAAGCTGAGCACCAAAGAATTGATGCTTTTGATCTGTGGTGTTGGAGAAGACTCTTGAGAGTCCCTTGGACTGCAAGGAGATCCAGCCAGTCCATTCTGAAGGAGATCAGCCCTGGGATTCCTTTGGAAGAAATGATGCTAAAGCTGAAACTCCAGTACTTTGGCCACCTCATGTGAAGAGTTGACACATTGGAAAAGATTCTGATGCTGGGAGGGATTGCGGGTAGGAGGAGAAGGGGACGACCGAGGATGAGATGGCTGGATGGCATCACTGACTCGATGGATGTTAGTCTCAGTGAACTCCGGGAGTTGGTGATGGACAGGGAGTCCTGGCGTGCTGTGATTCATGGGGTCGCAAAGAGTCGAACGTGACTGAGTGACTGAACTGAACTGAACTAATACTGTATTGGTGTTTTTCTTTCTGGCTTACTTCATCTGTATAACAGGCTCCAGTTTCATCCACCTCATTAGAACTGATTTTAGAAAGATGGTAATGATAACCCTGTATGTGAGACTGCAAAAGAGACACAGGTGTATAGCAGGGTGGGATGATTTGGGAGAATGGTATTGAAACATGTATAATATCAAACACGAAATGAATCACCAATCCAGGTTTGATGCATGATACAGGATGCTTGGGGCTGGTGCACTGGGATGACTCAAGAGGGATGGTACAGGGAGAGAGGTGGGAGGGGGGTTCAGGAAGGGGGACATGTGTATACCCGTGGCGGATTCATGTTGATGTATAGCAAAACCAATACAATATTGTAAAGTAATTAGCCTCCAATTAAAATAAATAAATTTATAATTAAAAAAAACACGCAATTTATGTTTCTTGTTATAGCAACCCTAGAAAACCAATACAGTCACAAAACCTGACTAACATAATGGTACTTGACAGTGTCCAGACGAAATTTCAGTATTAAATATTCAAAACTCTGTATTTTAAATCCAGGTATTTCAAATCAAATATATATTCTTACCAAAACACATGGTATTCACACTTGCATACTTTTCTCTTAGTTTGTGACAATACTATCCAGTTATCATGCAAATCAAATGTCTGGAAGAAGAATCTCAACTCTTCTCCCTACTTTTTTTTCATTCACATATAATACACTTTTAATATCACCTCTTAAAATTATCTTAAATCCATCACTTGAAATTTTGCTTTGGTTTCTGAGTTTATCCTCTTACAAATGGGCAGTTAACTTGATATATTAGATAATTCCAGTCTTTTCTCTTAACCATCATTACCACACTTTAATACTCAGAGTGTTTATTATCATTTTCTTTTAAAGTCTTCTCTTCTCTTCTGTTGCTTGTCACATTAAGTTCAGTAATATCTAGTTTTTTTTTTCCCTTTAAACCTGTAATTTTATTATCACATGCATGATTACCAGGTGATTTCACTTACTTTCACAGTAATTTTCATATTTTGTACACTTCCTACCTGCTGTTTAATACTCTGGAACCAAATAGACACAGACAATAAAAGATTCTTTACTATTCAAATTTGCAATACAAAATCTCACTATTTAATCTGTCTCAAGAGAAAGTCAGAAATTGTAACTCAGACAATTGGGGTAACTTGCTAATATACAGGAGCAAATTATTTTCTGAGCTCAAAAACCACTTTTTCAGCTCTTTCTATGATCTCTATAACTGAATGGGTGAGGACACCTTTAATTTCCTATGTTCCAAAACAGACTTCTCTCCCCTGATTTCCTATTTGCTTATTTATGTTTCCCCTCATTCCAAATAATATTTTGAATTAATGGATATTTAACCATCTTGTAACTAAAGTTTAAAGCTTTAGAATTATTCTTTATTGTTCCTTATTCCCAACCTCAATATTGAGCTCTTTACCAAGTTCTTCATATTTTTCTTTCTAATAAGCTGATTTTGTCTTTTTAAAGAAAGTTCCAAATTTCTTTATTAACTTGCAAGAACCTAAATGATCTGGATCTTATTTAATTTCCTAATGATATTCAATCACTTACACCATATCCACTCAAATATGTTTTGCTTTGTTTTGTTCTGTTTTTTACTGAAATTTGTCACTTATGTTACCTCTCTCATTTTTGAAACAAGTTTTCTTGATACTGATTTATCAGTTGATTATTCTTCCAAATATGTCTAATTGTTGGTTTGGTTGAATTTCTTGGTTGAACTGTTTATAATTATCTCACTGTATTATTTTCCATTTTTATTATTTCCTAATACTCCTTTGGTTTAATTGGTTGTCATTTTTGCTGCTGTCTTGATATGGATGTATCAGTTCAGTTCAGTTCAGTCGCTCAGTCGTGTCCAACTCTTTGCAACCCCATGAATCACAGCAGGCCAGGCCTCCCTGTCCATTACCAACTCCCAGAGTTCACTCAGATTCACGTCCATCGAGTCAGTGATGCCATCCAGCCATCTCATCCTCTGTCGTCCCCTTCTCCTCCTGCCCCCAATCCCTCCCAGCATCAAAGTCTTTGCCAATGAATCAACTCTTCGCATGAGGTGGCCAAAGTACTGGAGTTTCAGCTTTAGCATCATTCCTTCCAAAGAGACTCAGATCTATAGAGTGAACTTTTGGACTCTGGGGGAGAGAGAGAGGGAGAGGGTGGGATGAGATGGGAGAATGGCATTGAAACATGTACACTATCATGTTAGAAACGAATTGCCAGTCGATGTCCAATGCAGGATGCAGGATGCTTGGGACTGGTGCATGGAGAGGACCCAGAGAAATGGTATGGGGTGGGAGGTGGGAGGGGATTCATGTTTGGGAACGCATGTACACTCGTGGTGAATTCATGTCAATGTTTGGCAAAACCAATACAGTACTGTAAAGTAAACTAAAGTTAAAATAAAAATTAAATAAATAAATAAATAAAAACTATAAAAAATTCATTGCTAAGATAAAAAAAAAGAAAAGAAAAGAAAAGAAATCCCAGGGCTGATCTCCTTCAGAATGGACTGGCTGGATCTCCTTGTAGTCCAAGGGACTCTCAAGAGTCTTCTCCAACACCACAGTTCAAAAGCATCAATTCTTTGGTGCTCAGCTTTCTTCACAGTCCAACTCTCACATCCATACATGACTACTGGAAAAACCATAGCCTTGACTAGGTGGACCTTAGTTGGCAGAGTAATGTCTCTGCTTTTGAATATGCTATCAAGGTTGATCATAACTTTTCTT
>SJYQ01000891.1:368917-416101 GCA_006410935.1 Redunca redunca
TATAGTAAAAAAGAGTTGATGAATTGAACTATATTTAAAATAAAACCAAAGGAAAAATTCCTGATATATTTGATAAAAAACAACATGAAGAACAAACTTGTGTGGGAAGCATAAGCAATATCAAAGAGAAATAGTTATTGTAAAATTCCTATATCAAGAAAAATTGTGTTCTCAAGTTTCATATGTTGAAGAGTTAACCTTCAATTCTTCAGATAGAAATATTTTTCAGATTGGGTCTTTAAAACATTAACTAAGAGTTAACCCTTTTTCGCTTCATGGAAAATAGATGGGGAAACAGTGGAAACAGTGTCAAACTTTATTTTTTTGGGCTCCAAAATCACTGCAGATGGTGATTGCAGCCATGAAATTAAAAGACACTCCTTGGAAGAGAAGTTATGACCAACCTAGATAGCATATTCAAAAGCAGAGACATTACTTTGCCAACAAAGGTCTGTCTAGTCAAGGCTATGGTTTTTTCTGTGGTCATGTATGGATGAGAGAGTTGGACTGTGAAGAGGGCTGAGCGCTGAAGAATTGATGCTTTTGAACTGTGGTGTTGGAAAAGACTCTTGAGAGTCCCTTGGACTGCAAGGAGATCCAACCAGTCCATTCTGAAGGAGATCAGCCCTGGGTGTTCTTTGGAAGGAATGATCCTGAAGCTGAAACTCCAGTACTTTGGCCACCTCATGTGAAGAGTTGACTCATTGGAAAAGACTCTGATGCTGGGAGGGATTGGGGGCAGGAGGAGAAGGGGACGACCGAGGATGAGATGGCTGGATGGCATCACGGACTCGATGGACATGAATCTGAGTGAACTCCTGGAGATGGTGATTAACAGGGAGTCCTGGCATGCTGTGATTCATGGGGTCACAAGGAGTCGGACACGACTGAGCGACTGAACTGAACTGAACTAACCCTTTTGAGAATTAGGTGATTAATACAGATTCTAATCTAATCTGACTAGTGTCCTTGGAGATTAGGGCATATATAGAGCTATCAGGATTCTCCACACACTAAAAAATCCATGTGAAGATATAGGATGAAGGCAGTGGCCTGAAAACCAATGAGAAGGATCCCAGGAGAAACTAAACCAACAAACCTTGACTTTGGATTCCTAGCTTCCAGAACAATTAGGAAAAAAAAAAATCCATTTTTTAAGACACACAATTTGAGATATGTTGTTATGTCAACTAAAAAAAAAAAGATAGAATTTCTCTCTCTTACATAAAAAGTGAGAGAAATGAAAAAAAAAGACATTAAAATACAGTTTATGGAAGATGTACACATATTACTTAAACTGATGAAATGTAGTTTAGACTTATTCATAATAAAAAATAATGTACATAAGGCTACAATCAAGTTTACGAGAAAAATTCCCCCTCTATCTTTCTTGAGTTTTTGTGGCTGGACTCATAATGAAATTGACACAAGACAGATAATAGGGGGGATAATTTGTGCTCATGGAAGTCTCACAGAAATGACACCTAAGATGTGACCAAAACAGGCAGCTTTTATAATTTTTAAACAACAAAACAAATTTGTGAGGGGACATATTTGCACCCAAATTTGTGAGGGGACAAATTAAGCTCCCAAACACTCTGGTTTTGTGAGCTTACTTAGTGAAGAATATAAATAGGGGTTGGGCTTTGGGCAGTGAATTAAAGCAAGATTTATGTATCTGTCCTCCTCTCCCAGAATTCCATCTTATGGAATCCCCTGCCTCCAAAATGAAAAAGATGCATTTTCACAAGAGAGATTTTGCTTTCAGGGAAACAGAGAGGAGAATCAGAGTCAGATCCTTCTTGTAATGGCCATTTCTTAAGTAATTTTAGTGCAAAACATTCAATACGCCATTGAAGAATATTTTGGGATGGCCTAGCCTGGTTCCCAACAATGTTCAGATCAGCAGGAACACTAAAAAGGTGGAGAAACTTTGGTTTCTCTAACAAAAGTCAGATGTCCATACAAAATTATGAAGGTTCCTTACTGTGCTTACATAGGCATGTCTGGCAGTTCTAAAAGTAAAGTTTATTCAAACTCAACTTGCCATTTTATGCAAATAAGTGGGTAAAAAATGGAAACAGTGGCAGATTTTATTTTCTTGTGATCCAAAGTCACTGAAACCAGTGAATTTAAATTAAAGATGCTTACTCCATGGAAGAAAAGCTATGACCAACCTAGTCAGCATATTAAAAAATATAGATGTCACTTTGCAACAAAAGTCCATGTAGTTAAAACTATGGTTTTTCCAGCAGTTATATATGGATGTGAGAGCTGGAACATAAAGAAGGCTGAGTACTGAAGGATCGATGCTTTCAAACTGTGGTCCTGGAGAAGACTCTTGAGAGTCCTTCGGACTGCAAGGAGATCAAATCAGTCAATGTTATAGGAAATCAACCCTGACTGATGCTAAAGCTGAAGCATCATTCCCTGATCCTGGGAAAGATTGAGGGCAGGAGGAGAAGGGGATGACAGAGGATGAGATGGTTGGATGGCACCACCGATGCAATGGACATGAGTTTGAGTAAACTTTGGGAGTTGGCGATGGACAGGGAGGCCTGGTGTGCTGCGGTTCATGGGGTTGCAAAGAGTCGGATATGACTGAGTGACTGAACTGATACTGATACAATAGCAAAAGATGTTTATCAGTTTTCACTATCAGTAGCCAGAGAAAAAACTAAAGATAATTACAGTTCCAAGTAATAATGGGAACCTGATTAACCTATCAATGTAAAATAATTAAATACAATTTAGGGATCAAGCAGAGATATTTGGTAACTGGAAATGCATACATGCACATGTTTTCATCAACCCAGTCAGTCTATGTCTTTTGTTTGTTGCATTTAATCATTTACATTTAAAGTAGTTATTGATATGTATGATCCTATTACTTTTTTCTTAATTGTTTTGGGTTTATTTTCTGTAGGTCTTTTCCTTGTCTTGTGTTTCCTGCCTACAGAAGTTCCTTTATCATTTGCTATAACGCTGATTTGGCAGTGCTGAATTCTCTTAACTTTTGTTTGTCTGGAAAGCTTTTGATTTCTCCATCAAATCTGAAAAACGGTCTTGCTGGGTAGAGTATTCTTGGTCATACATTCTTCCCTTTCATCACCTTAAACATATGTTGTTCTCTTCTGCCTTGTGGAGTTTCTGTTGAGAAATCAGCTAATAGCCTGATGAGAGTTCCCTTGTTTGGTATTTGTCATTTTCCCCTTGTTACTTTTAATCATTTATCTCTGTCTTTAATTTTTGTTGGTTTGATTACTATATGCCTCAGTGTGTTCTTCCTTGGGTTTATCCTGCCTGGGACTCTCTGTGCTTCCTGCACTTGGTTGACTATTTTCTTTCCCGTGTTAGAGAAGTTTTCAGCTGTTATCTCTTTGAATAGATTCTCAGGTCCTTTTTCTCTCTATTCTTCTTCTGGTACCTCTATTATGCAAATGTAGGTGTGTTTAATGTTGTCCCAGAGGTCTCTTAGGCTGTCTTTAATTTATTTACATTCTTTATTTTCCCTACATTCTGTTCTGTGGCAGTGATTTCCATCATCCTGTCCTCCAGGTCATTTGTCCATTCTTCTGCCTCAGTTATTCTGCTATTGATTCCTATTAGTCTATTATTTATCTCTGTTTGCTTGTTCCTTAGTTCTTGTAGGTCTTTGTTAAACATTTTTTGCATCTTCTCCATTGTTTCCCTGAGATCCTGGGTCATCTTTACTATTTTTATTCTGATTATTTTCCTGGAAAGTTGCCTATCTCCTCTTTAGTTGTTTTCTGAGGGTTTTATCTTGTCTTCTTCCAGGACACTTTTTTTCATCATGATTAACTTTCTATAATGTGATTTTTGCTTTAGCATCTGTAGGACTGTGGTTCTGGCTTCTTCTGTCTTCCCTCTGATGGGGGAGTATAAGAAGCTTGTGTAAGCTTCCTGATGGCAGGGAATGAAAATGGGAAAAACTGAGTCTTGATCTGCTGGACAGGACCTTGCTCAATAAAGGTTTAATCCAACTATCTGCTGGTGGGTCCCTGGTAGTTGTTTGGCCTGGTTGCTCTAAGGTAGGGTTCATGCTGACCTTCAAAAGGGTTCATGCAAAGGAGAACTTTCCCAGCTTTCTGCTGCCAGTGCCCTCATCACTGTGGTGAGTCCCTGCTTACCTATGCTTCCACAGGAGCTCTTCAAACACAAGTAGGTAGTTTTGCTTCAGTCTCCTTTGGGATTGCTTCTCCTTTCCTCTGGGTCTTGGTGCATGTAAATTTTTGTTTGTGCCCTCCATGACTGTAATCTTTGTTTCCCCCAGTCCTACAAAAGTCCTATAATCAAATCCCACTGGCCTTCAAGGTCAGATTTCCTGGGGATTCCCAGTCCTTTTGTCATATTCCCAGACTGGGAAGACTGATGTGGGGTTCAGAACCTTCACAACAGAGAGAGAAGTTCTTTGGTATTATTTTTCTCCAGTTTATTGGCCAGCAGGTATGGGGTTTGCCTTTATCAAGATTATGCCCCTCCTCCAGTATCACTGCAGCTACTTCTTCACCTTTGGAAATGGAGTATCTTTATTCATTGGGTTCCTGTGTCCTCCGGTCCATGGTTGTTCAACAGCTAGTTGAAATTTGGGGACTTTCACAAGAAGAGATGGGTACATGTCCTTTTTCTCTACCATGTTGAACCACAAGTCTCATTAATGTCATTTTACAATCATAAAGTGGACTTTGTTTTAATTGTTATATGTGCAAACACTGATTTTCTAAAAGTGTTTGCCTTTGCATTCTAAGAAACTATCTTATGACATAGTTTCTTTAAAAACTTGCTTTCCTGGTGACAGTAAATAATCTGCTTGCAATGTAGAAGAACCAGGTTCATCCCATGAGAATAGAATGGCTACCCTCTTCAGTATTCTTATCTGGAGAATTCCTTGGACAGAGGAGCTGGGTGAGCTACAGTCCATGGGGTAACAAAGAACTGCATATGGGTTAGCTACTAACATTTTCACACTTTAGATCTCTTATCTAATCTTTAAAGCCTTATTTTTCTTCCAAGTGGCACACTCATACTCTTTCCATCAGTTCAGTCCCTCAGCCTTGTCTGACTCTTTGTGACCCCATGCGCTACAGCACACCAGGCCTCTCTGTCCATCTCCAACTTGAAGAATTTACTCAAACTCATATCCATTGCGTCAGTGATGCCATCCAACCATCTCATCCTCTGTTGTCCCCTTCTCCTTCCACCTTCAATCTTTCCCAGCATCAGGGCAGTTTCAAATGCGTCAGTTCTTTGCATCAGATGGCCAAACTATTGGAATTTCACCTTCAACATCAGTCCTTCTAGTGAATATTCAGGACTGATTTCCTTTAGGATGGACTGGTTGGATTTCCTTGCAGTCCAAGGGACTCTCAAGAGTCTTCTTCAATCCCAGCATTCAAAAGCATCAATTCTTCGGCACTCAGCTTTCTTCATAGTCAAACTGTCACACTCAAACATGACAGCTGGAAAAAAACATAGAATTGACTAGATGGACCTATATTGGCAAAGTAATGCCTCTGCTTTTTAATATGATGTCTAGGTTCGTCATAATGTTTCCTCCAAGGAGTAAGCATCTTTTAATTTGAATGGCTTCATCGCCATCTGCAGTGATTTCAGAGCCCCCAAAATTAAAATCTGCAGATGCCATGATTTTAGTTTTCTGAATGTTGTTTTAAGCCAACTTTTTCACTTTCCTCTTTCATTTTCATCAAGAGGCTTTTTAGTTCTTCTTCACATTCTGCCCTAAGTGTGTGTCATCATATATCTTAGGTTATTGATGTTTCTCCCAGCAATCTTGATTCCAGCTTGTACTTCTTCCAGCCCAGTGTTTCTTATGATATATTCTGCATATAAGTTAAATGAGCAAGATGACAGTGTACAGCCTTTATGTACTTCTTTCCCTTTTTGGAACCAGTCCGTTGTTCCATGTCCAGTTCTAACTGTTGCTTCCTGATCTGCATACAGATTTTGCAAGAGGCAGTTCAGGTGTTCTGGTATTTGCATGTCTTTAAGAATTTTCCACAGTTTGTTGTGATTCACACAGTCAAAGGCTTTGGCATAGTCAATAAAGCTGAAGAAGATGTTTTTCTGGAACTCTCACTTTTTCAGTGATTCAGTGGATGTTGGCAATTTAATCTCTGATTCCTCTGACTTTTCCATATGGACGTTGAACATCTGGAAGTTCTCAGTTCATGTACTGTTGAAACCTAGCTTGGGCAGATTTGAGTATTGTTTGTTAGTGTGGAAGATGAGTGCAATTGTGGGCCAGTATGAACATTCTTTGGCATTGTCTTTCTTTGGGATCGGAATACAAACTGACCCTTTCCATTCCTGTGGCCACTGCTGAGGTTTCCAAATTTGCTGGTATATTGAATGGAGCACTTTCACAGCAATGTTTTTTTAGGATTTGAAGTAGCACAGCTGGAATTCCATCACCTCCACTAGCTCTGTTCGTAGTGATGCTTCCTAAGTGCCACTCGACTTCACACTCCAGGATGTCTGGCACTAGGTGAGTGATCATACCATCGTGATTACCTGAATCATGAAGATTTTTGTGTATAGTTCTTTTGTGTATTCTTGCTACCTCTTCTTAATATCTTCTGCCTCTGTTAGGTCCATAACACTTCTTTCCTTTATTGATCCCATCTTTGCATGAAATATTCCCTTGGTATCTCTAATTTTCTTGAAGAGATTTCTAGTCTTTCCCATTCTATTGTCTTCCTCTATTTCTTTGCATTGATCACTGAGGAAGGCTTTCTTTTCTCTCCTTGCTCTTCTTTGGAACTCTGCATTCAAATGGGTATGTCTTTCATTTCCTCCTTTGCCTTTCACTTCTCTTCATTTCACAGTTAGTCGTAAGGCCTCCTCAGAGAACCATTTTGCCCTTTTTCATTTCTTTTTTTTGAGGATGATCTTGATCCTTGCCTCCTGTACAATGTCAGGGACCTCTGTCCATAGTTATTCAGGCACTCTGTCTAACAGATCTAATCCCTTGAATCTATTTCTCGTTTCCACTGAATAATCATAAGGGATTTGATTAAGGTCATACCTGAATGATCTAGTCATTTTCTCTACTTTCTTTAATTGAAGTCTGAATTTGGCAATAAGGAGTCCATGATCTGAGCCACAGTCAACTGCTGGTCTTGTTTCTGTGGACTGTATAGAGCTTCTTCATCTTTGGTGTAAATTTGATTTCGGTATTCACAATTTGATGATGTCCATGTGAAGAGTCTTCTCTTGTGTTGTTGGAAGAGGGTGTTTGCTATGATCAGTGCATTTCTTGGCTAAACTCTATTAGCCTTCTCCTCCTTCATATTGTACTCCAAGACGAAAGTTTTATTACTCCAGATGCTTCTTGACTTCCTACTTTTGGATTCCAGGCCTCTATAATGAAAAGGACATTTTTTTGCATGTTAGTTCTAGAAGTGCTTGTAGGTCTTCATAGAACCATTCAACATCATTTTCTTCAGCATTACTAGTCAGGGCAGAGTCTTGGATTACAGTGATATTTAATAGTTTGCCTTGGAAACGAACAGAGATCATTCTGTCGTTTTTGAGATTGCATCCAAGTACTGCATTTCAGACTCTTTTGTTGACTATGATGGCTACTCCATTTCTTCTACAGGATTCTTGCCCACAGTAATGGATATAATGGTCATCTGAGTTAAATTCACCCATTCCCTTTCATTTTACTCTGTTGATTCCTAAAATGTCGACATTCCCTCTTGTTATCTCCTGTTTGATCACTTTCAATTTGCCTTGATTCGTGGACTTAATATTCCAGGTTCCTATGCAATATTGCTCTTTACAGCATCGGACTTTACTTCTATCACTGGTCCCATCGACAACTGCGTATTATTTTTGCTTTGTCTCTGTACCTTCATTCTTTCTGGAGTTATTTCTCCACTGATCACCAGTAACATATTGGGCACTGGGGAGTTCATCTTTCAGTGTCCTGTCCTTTTGCCATTTCATACTGTTCATGGAGTTCTCAATGCGAGAATACTGAAGTGGTTTGCCATTCCCTTCTCCATTGGACCACATTTGTCAGAACTCTCCACCATAACCTGTCAATCTTGGGTGGCCCTACATGGCATGGCTCATAGTTTCTTTGAGTTAGACAAGGCTGTGGTCCATGTAGTCAGACTGGTTAGTTTTCTTTCCATAGATTTAATTTTTTCTTGCATTTCTTTATTGACATCAGTTTATTACAGGTGTGATAATGCAAAAATATTTTCAATAAGGGAGCCATGATTTTCACTCTAGAGTGAATATTTTTATATTTTTAGTTTAAATGAAGGAGATAAAAATATAGACTTATAAACATCTTATTTTGGAGTATTATCATTGTTTTGCCAAGAATCCTGAATTTAAAGAAACTTCTAGTTTTGGATATTCTGTTTGTCAATTTATATTAGTGCTTATGGTCTGAATAAATGTTTAAGAACCTTTCATTTGTATCCAGTGTGTTGGGAATGTGTAAATTCAAAGCTAGTGAACCTCTGAACATTGTCACACAATGGTATTATTTTGTAACAACCTGTTTTAATCAGAAAGAAATATATAATGATTTGGTCATGAATTCACTTTGATTCTTAGAAGTTTCAGAATAGAATACTTTGACACTTTCTAATGTTTAATAAACAGCTACTTTTTGTTTCATTGGTGAGTAAATACTTTCATTTTTGTAAATGAAAATGAAATCATAAAATGTAACATTTCTATTGTTCTTTCTTTGAAATAAGGTGGTTCATATAAATACTTAGATTCTGTGTACATTAGTTACAGTCATGATAAAATAGTAATAAGTAAAATTAAGCACTCTACATTTTCAGCTTATGGAGTTACCAAAAGTGTGAGCAACCACTTGAAGCACACCTTCAATCCTGTCTGGACTGACTTCTTTTCTTCACTTGCACTCTGCCTCATACTTGTGGATGTCCTCCTCCATATAGACCCCTCTCTGGGACACAGCATCTCTCTTCTGCACTCTAGAACACATACACTGTATTTTCTTATGAAATTAAGCATTCAGAAAGGGGAGGGAAGGTGAAGGAAGGAAAAGGAATGATGAAACAAGAACATGTTGAAAGGGAAAGTGAAAAGAGAATTAATAATGCAATTTTAAATTCATATTTTATAGCTAAAGAATTGACGGTTTGAGTGTAGAAGAGATGTGGACTAGAACAAGACACAAAAGACAGACATAGACATCTGTGTTTTGGAGCGGAGGAAACATCGTGGCCCTACGTGGGCCTGCAAGGCCCCTCATGTGGGGTCATAGTCTGTCTAAGTAGAAGAGGACATGCACACCAGTGGGGTCAACCCAGGCAGAATGATGAGTGTATTCACATAAGAGGGAGCATGTGGTATGGGGATCAATGTGCGGTGGCTATCCAGATTGTATATGTGTGTGATGTTGGAAGGCTTAGAATGAAATATGTGGTGTGTCCTGAAATGTCAGATTATGGAGGACAAAGATTATGGTAAGGAGTTGGGATCTGAACTTGACTCAAGGGTACAGATCACAGCAGGAGTTTAATAAGATTAGATTTACAATTTTTGTTGTTGTTGTTAAAGTTCAGTCTGCTTCAAGTGTGATGAGGGCTTAGCAGGGGACAAGAATGAAGATTGTAAGAATGCTTAGTAGGTAGGTTTATTTGTGTAGGTGTGAGAAAATGATGATTTGGGTGTGGTTTCTTGAAACAGAGATGGCAAAACTTACTCACACTTGGGATATATTTTACTTGTATTTGACATATACTTGCAGTAACTACACAGTCATTTTTGTCCTAGGAAAAACATTTGACAAAAAAAAAAAAAAACACAAAAAACCAGAAAGAAGAAGATATAAACTATTTTCATATTTTCCTAGATATAGGTCTAGGCTTAAGTCAAATTTAGATCTTCCCTGGTGGCTCAGAGGTTAAAGCGTCTGCCTCCAATTCGAGAGACCTGGGTTCGATCCCTGGGAAGGAAATGGTAACCCACTCCAGTATTCTTGCCTGGAGAATCCCATGGATGGAGAAGCCTGGTAGGCTACAGTCCACGGGGTAGCAAAGAGTCGGACATGACTAGCGACTTTTAAGTCAAACTTAAAATGTGTAAAGCATATATATTTCCTTGTTATATTATTATATTGTCTCTTCATATAATTGATTCCCCAGAGTCCCAGCCATACACTGTTCTCAGGTTATCTTAATTTCTTCTTTATGACATTAAAGAAGAAAAGAAAAGAAAAATTTCCAGGGCCCCAGTTTTTTTTTTCTTTATGTAATTTCTGAAAATATTTGTTACTCTGGGCAGGAAAATAAATTATTAAGTAAATGTATGGGATGGAAAATATATATATATATTGCAATTTCTGAAGGATTGACAGATCAATACTCTTACAAAGAACATTTTTATTTCATTTATTATTACAAAAGAACCCTAAACTGAAACAGAAGAGCAAGATATAAACCAGCTANTTATTGATGATGAAGTCAAATTCAATTTCTGTAACCTGACACCGAAGTAAATCTCTGACACGAGGTTTGGCATAAGTAGAATATGACAATTTTTTGTTGTTGTTGTTTTGCAAGGCAAAGTAGGTTACAGTGGGCTAATTCTTTCAAAAGTAGATGTCCCACCCTGGAAGGAGTAGTGAGAACTCTTACAGTAATGGTTCAAAGAGAAGGGCATGATCAAATCATGGACATTCTTCTGATTGGTTGGTGGTGAGGTAACTGAGAGTCAGAATCATCAACCTTCTGGTTCCAACCTGTCTATGTCTACATACCTGTGGGCAGCATACAGTTAACTTCTGCTACCTGGTGGGGGTTCAGTAACTGCAAAAGGGCTCAAGATTTTATATATACCCTTTGAAAGTGAAAGTGAAGTTCGCTCAGTCATGTCTAACACTTTGTGAACTCCATGGACTATATAGTCCATGGAATTCTCTAGGCCAGAATACTGGAGTGAGTAGCCTTTTCCATCTCCAGGGGATCTTCTCAATTCAGGGATCAAACCCAGATCTCCCACATTGCAGGCAGACTCTTTACCAGCTGAGCCACAAGGGAAGCCTAAGTATACCAGAGTGGGTAGTCTATTCCTTCTCCAGTGGATCTTCCCAACCCAGGAGTCAAAGGATCAATATGCAGGGTCTCCCACATATCCATTGAGGGGTATAGAAAAAGACCCAGTTTCCCCCACAGTCAGTCTCATCCAACATGAACCTTTCAGAAGCCTCTTATCCTTATCCTTCAAAGGACAGACAGAATGAAAACAACAATCACAGAAAACCAATCAAACTGATCACATGGACCACAGCCTTGTCTAACTCAATGAAACCATGAGCCAAGCCATACAGGGCCACCAAAGACAGATGGGTCATTGTGGAGAATTCTGACAAAATGTGATCCACTGGAGAAGGGAATGGCAAACCACTTCAGCATTCTTGCCTTGAGAACCTCATGAACAGTATGAAAAGGCAAACAGATATGACACTGAAAAGCAAACTCCTCAGGTTGGTAGGTGCCCAATATGCTATGGAGATCAATGGAGTAATAACTCCAGAAAGAATGAAGAGATGGAGCCAAAGTGAAAACAATGCCAGGTTGTGGATGTGACCGATGATGGCAGTATAAGAACATGGAATGTTAGGTCCATGAAGGAAGGTAAACTGGAAGTGGTCAAACAAGAGATAGCAAGAGTGAACATCAATATTTTAGAAATCAGTGAACTAAAATGGACAGGAATGGACAAATATAATTTAGATGAAGATGGTATCTACTATTGTGGGCAAGAATCCCTTAGAAGAAATGGAGTAGCCCTCAGAGTCAACAAAAAGAGTCTGAAATGCTGTACTTGGTGCAGTCTCAAAAATAACAGCATGATTTCTGTTCCTTTTCAAGGCAACCATTCAATATCACAGTAGTCCAAGTCTATGCCCAAAAGTAATGCTGAAGAAGCTGAAGTTAAATGGTTCTATGAAGACCTACAAGATCTTCTATAGCTAACACCCCAAAAAGATGTCCTTTTCATCATACAGAACTGGAATGCAAAATAGGAAGTCAAGAGGTACCTGGAGTAATCGGTAAATTTGGCCTTGGAGTACAAAATGCAGCAGTGCAAAGCCTAAAAGGGTTTTGCCAAGATAACTCACTAGTCATAGCAAATACCTTCTTCCAACAACACAAGAGAAGACTGTACACATGGACAATGGTACATGGTCAATATCGATTGTATTTTTGCAGCCAAAGATGGAGAAGCTCTATAGAGTCAGCAAAAACAAGACTGGGAGCTGACTGTGTCTCAGATCATGAACTCCTTATTGCATAATTCAGACTTAAATTAAAGAAAGTAGGGAAAATCACTAGACCATTCAAGTATGACCTAAATCAAATCCCTTACAATTATACAGTGGAAGTGACAAATATATTCAAGGAATTAGAACTGATAGAGTGCCTGAACAACTATAGACAGAGGTTTATGACACTGTACAGGATGCAATGCTCAAGATCATTTTCCCCAAAAAAAGAAATTCAAAAAGACAAAATGATTGTCTGAGGAGGTCTGAGAAAAGAGAAGTGAAAGGCAAAGAAGAAAAGGAAAGATATACCCACTTGAATTCAGAGCTCCAAAGAATAACAAGGAGACATAAGAAACTCTTTCTCAGAGACCAATGCAATTAAATAAAGGAAAACAATAGAAAGGGAAAGACTAGAGATCTCTTCAAGAAAATTAGAGATACCAAGGGGAGATTTCATGCAAAGATGGGCTCTATAAAGGACAGAAATGGTATGGACCTAAGAGAAGCAGACGATATTAAGAAAAAGTGGCAAGAATACAGAAGAACTATACAAAAAAGATATTCATGACCCAGATAATCACGATGGTGTCATCACTCACTTAGTGCCATACATCCTGGAATGCGAAGTCAAGTGGGCCTTAGGAAGCATCAGTATGAATGAAGCTAGTGGAAGTGATGGAATTCCAATTGAGCTACTTCAAATCCTAAAAGATGATGTTGTGAAAGTGCTGCACTCTTTGTGCTATCAAATTTAGAAAACTCAGCAGTGGCCACAAGACTGGAAATGGTCAGTTTTCATTCCAATCCCAAACAAAGGCAATGCCAAAAAATGTTCAAACTACCACACGATTGCACTCATCTCACCTCACACACTAGCAAAGTAATGCTCAAAATTCTTCAAGACAGGCTACAAAAATTAGTGAACAGTGAGCTTCTAGATGTTTACACTGGATTTAGAAGTGGTAGAGGTTTTAGAAAAAGATTTAGAAAAGGCAGTGGATTTATAAAAGGTAGATCAAATTGCCAACATCCATTGGATGATCAAAAAAGGAAAAGAATTCCAGAAAAAACATCTACTTGTGCTTTATTGATTACACTAAAGACTTTTACTGTGTAGATAACAACAAACTGTGGAAAATTCTTACAGAAATGAGAGTACCAGACCACCTTACCTGCCTCCTGAGAAATCTGTATGCAGATCAAGAAGCAAGAGTTATAATCAAACATGGAACAATAGACTGGTTCCAAATTGGGAATGGAGTATGTCAAATTGTGTATATTTTCACCTGGCTTATTTATCTTATATGCAGAGTGTATCATGTAAAATGCCAGACTGGAAGAAGCACAAGCTGGAGTCAAGATTGCTGGGAGAAATATCGATAACCTCAGACACACAGATGACACCACGATTATGACAGAAAGCATAAAAGAACTAAAGAGCCTCTTGAAGAAAGTGAAAGAAAAGAGTGAAAAAGCTAGCTCAACACTCAACATCCAAAAAAAATGAAGGTCATGGCATTTGGTTCCATCACTTCATGGCAAATAGAAGGGGAAACAATGGAAATGGTGACAGACTTCATTTTGGAGGGTTCCAAAATGATTGCAGATGGTGATTGCAGCTATGAAATTGAGAGACACTTGCACGACAATGGAGAAACAGCATATAGAATAGACCTATGGACATGGGGAGAGGGGAGGAGAGGGTGAGAAGTATGGAAGGAGTAACATGGGAAACTTCTATTACCGCATGTAAAACTGATAGCCAAAAGGAATTTGCTGTATGGCTCAGGAAACTCAAACAGGGGCTCTATATCAACCTAGAGTGGGAGGATGGAGAGGGAGATGGAAAGGAGCTTCAAAAGGGAGGGGATATATGTATACCTATGGTTGATTCATGTTGAGGTTTAACAGAAAACAACAACATTCAGTTAAGCAACTATCCTTAAATAAATTAATTAATTAATTAAAAAAAAGGCACTTGCTCCTTGGAAGAAAAGTTGGAACCAACATAGACAGCATATTAAAAAGTAGACATTACTTTGCTGACAAAGAACCATCTAGTCAAAGGTATAGTTTTTCCAGTAGTCAGGTATGGATGTAAACGTTGAACTATAAAAAAAGCTGAGTGCCGAAGAACTGATGCTTTTGAACTGTGATTTTGGAGAAGACTCTTGAGGGTTCATTGGACTGCAAGGAGATCAAACTGCTCAATCCTAAAGGAAATCAGTCCTGAATAATCATTGGAAAGACTGATGCTGAAGCTGAAGCTTTGGCCACCTGATGTGAAGAACTGACTCAATGGAAAAGACCCTGATGCTGGGAAAGATTGAAGGCAGGAGGAGAAGGGGATGATAGAGGATGAGTTGGTTGGATGGCATCACTGACTCAGTAGAGATGAACCTGAGAAAACCGGGAGATGATGAAATACAGGGAAGCCTTGAGTGCTACAGCCCGTGCAGTCACAAAGAGATAGATATGACTGAGCAACTGAACAATGAAAAATAGCAAGCTGTGTGATCCTAAAGAGACAGAATTACCAAACAGTTATAAAATGTAATATTCTAATTAAAATAGAAAATTAATGAAAATTAACTTTCTACAGCTTAAGCTATAAGGTTAACAGTAGGTCAGTACTAGAGTGAATAAGCAAGACTCTGTGCCTGAGAAACCTTCTGTTGTGGAAAAGGAAGCCTTGGGGTCCATGTAATGCAGACATATCAGAAACATGAGATCATCCAGATAAATGCATTTTGTCAGACTTCATGTAGTGAAGAATTTACTTCACAGCAAAACTGGTTCACTGAGGGAAACAGGTGGGAGGTGAGAGGTTCAAGAAGTGAGTCACTTTGGATAAAACACAAACTGCCCCCAAACAAACACAGTAAGCAAACAATAAAAAGTTCCTTTGGTCATCTCCCACTCTTTAAGACCCTGTAAGCCTTTAAGACTGTAGCCTGCCAGGCTCCTCTATCAATGGGATTTCTCCAGGAAAGTGTACTCAAGTGGGTTTCCATGCCCTCATCCAGGGGATCATCCCAACCCAGGGATCAAAGATGTATCTCTTACGTCTCATCTCCTACATTGGCAGGTGGGTCCTTTACAGCTAGTGTCACCTGAAGAAAATACATTAAATCTTCCCTTTTAAAAGGGAATGGTCAGTTCATTGGGGCTTCCCAGGTGGTGGTAGTGGTAAACAAACAAACAAACAAACAAACAAACAAAAAAACCCTGCCTTCCAATGCAGGAGATATAAGAGTTGTGGGTTCAATTTCTGAGTCAAGAAGATCCCCTGGAGGAGGGCATGTCAACCCATTTTAGTATTCTTTTCTGCAGAATCCCATTGACAGAGGAGCCTGGAAGGCTACAGTCCCATAGAGTCACAAAGAGTCAGACACGACTGAAACAGCTTAGCATGAATGCACATACAGATAGTTAATGCCTTATTTCTTATGGATCATGGATACTGTTTTAAAAAATATCTCGTGACCAAGCTACTAGAAGTTAGGATTTTTTTTTTTTTTTTTTTAGTGTAGAGTATCTTTTATTTATTTTTTTTTCCTTTTTCTTTTTCTTTTCTTTTCTTTTACTTTACAATACTGTATTGGTTTTGTCATACATTGACATGAATCCACCATGGGTGTATATGAGTTCCCATTCCTGAACCTCCTTCCCACCTCCCACCCTGTATCATCTCTCTGGATCATCCCCGTGGACCAGCCCCAAGCATCCTGTATCCTGTATCGAACATAGACTGGTGATTCGTTCCTTACACGATAGTATACATGTTTCAGTGCCATTCTCCCAAATCACCCCACCCTCTCTCTCTTCCACAGAGTCCAAAAGACTGTTCTATACATTGGTGTCTTTTTTGCTGTCTCGCATACAGGGTCATCATCCCCATCTTTCTGAATTCCCTATATGTGCATTAGTATACTGTATTGGTGTTTTTCTTTCTGGCTTACTTCACTCTGTATAATTGATTCCAGTTTCATCCATCTCATTAGAACTGATTCAAATGCATTCTTTTTAATGGCTGAGTAATACTCCATTGTGTATATGTACCACAGCTTTCTTATCCATTCATCTGCTGATGGACATCTAGGTTGTTTCCATGTTCTGGCTATTACAAACAGTGCTGCAATGAACATTGGGGTACATGTGTCCCTTTCAATTCTGGTTTCCTCAGTGTGTATGCCCAGCAGTGAGATTGCTGGGTCATATGGCAGTTCTATTTGCAATTTTTTAAGGAATCTCCACACTGTTCTCCATAGTGGCTGTACTAGTTTGCATTTCCACCAACAGTGTAAGAGGGTTCCCTTTTCTCCACACCCTCTCCAGCATTTATTGCCTGCAGATTTTTGGATCGCAGCCATTCTGACTGGTGTGACATGGTACCTCATTGTGGTCTTGATTTGCATTTCTCTGATAATGAGTGAGGTTGAGCATCTTTTCATGTGATTGTTAGCCATCCATATGTCTTCTTTGGAGAAATGTCTATTTAGGTCTTTGGCCCATTTTTTGATTGGGTCATTTATTTTTCTGGAATTGAGCTGCATAAGTTGCTTGTATATTTTTGAGATTAGTTGTTTGTCAGTTGCTTCATTTGCTATTATTTTCTCCCAGTCAGAAGGCTGTCTTTTCACCTTGCTTATAGTTTCCTTTGTTGTGCAGAAGCTTTTAATTTTGATTAGATCCCATTTGTTTATTTTTGCTTTTATTTCCAGAATTCTGGGAGGTGGATCATAGAGGATCAAGCTACCAGAGGTATTTTTCACAGAACTAGAACAAATAATTTCAAGATTTGTATGGAAATACAAAAAAACCTCGAATAGCCAAAGCAATCTTGAGAAAGAAGAATGGAACTGGAGGAATCAACTTGCCTGACTTCAGGCTCTACTACAAAGCCACAGTCATCAAGACAGTATGGTACTGTCACAAAGACAGAAATATAGATCAATGGAACAAAATAGAAAGCCCAGAGATAAATCCACACACATATGGGCACCTTTGACAAAGGAGGCAAGAATATACAATGGATTAAAGACAATTTCTTTAACAAGTGGTGCTGGGAAAACTGGTCAACCACTTGTAAAAGAATGAAACTAGATCACTTTCTAACACCACACACAAAAATAAACTCAAAATGGATTAAAGATCTAAACATAAGACCAGAAACTATAAAACACCTAGAGGAGAACATAGGCAAAACACTCTCCGACATAAATCACAGAAGTTAGGATCTTAAAGTATTCAATGTTCTAAGTAATTTAAAACTCAAATGAAATTTAGTATTATTATTTAGCAGGAAAATGTATTAATAGAACTATTATAAAAATGAAAAGTTTTTATTGTTGTTAATAAAGCAAATCTTAGCTAAAAATGTCAATTTCAGGAGACTAAGGCACTATCTCACCAGTCTATCCAATGTATGTTTTCTTATGAGAGATTCATAAAATCATAAAATTCTTATCATAACATAAAAGAAACTAGGCATGAAATTGTGACTTACAGTAATCTGTTTTCTTCCCTATTCCTGTGTTTCCTATAAAAATATTTCTAGCAACATGAATCTCAAGTTATTAAAATAGTAATGTGCAATTATATATGTGAAAAAGTGAATTAATATTTTATTTACAAAGGTAAATTATAAAATCTAATCTGCATCATTTTATTTTTTTCTAAAAGCAGGTTAAAGTGCTCATCATTCCTATGTCTAAACTACCCCCTTTGTAAAATACATTAACATTATAATTTTGTTAAAAAAAAATAAAAATGAAATCCTGGAGTAGATTAAATTGTAAAGAAATACTAATTTGAAAGACAAGGTGAACTGATAGTAGTGTGCATGACACAGAACACAAATGAGACTGGGTCTGTTCTATAGCTGTTAGCAAGGAAGTGTGCAAATCTGGGAACACTAGAAGAGCAGAAACAATAAAACTATCTTTCTTCAAAATACATCCTAGTCCATCAAAGCATGTTTCTGACCACACTACATCCTAATAATAACATCTTTTGCTGCTAATTTTTTCAATTAATTATTCTTTGTCTGCTCTTTGAAATAAGACTTTGCACTTAACATTAAGTTACCAGAAATTTATTTAAATGCCAACCAATGAAATAACCATCTACCCAAAAACTTTGCAAGTAACATAACTCAAAATGGAATAATCAGATAAGAGATTATAGATTAGAAAAAGATATCTTTATGGGATCATCTTGACTGATTGCCTTAGCATTGAACTTTGAATCTGCAAAATATCCATGGGAAGTTTAGAATTATAAAATTTCTAACATGATTTTTTATATCCTTATGGATCATGTTAATAGTCAGCTCATCATTTAATAATTCATCATTGATCCATATGTTACAGTAATTGTTATTTAATCTTTATAAAATTGGACACTTTACCTTTAACTAGATTGATTTATTAAATTTTCTTGATAATGGTTAAACAGAATGTTTTAGAAGTAAAACATACCTTTAAAGAAAACATAGCTCTAGGTGAAAGAACTTAAAATGGTGGAAATATTTCTATTTTCAAGGTGATAAAATTATATTTAACATTACCATTTCTTTGCAAGTTTCATATAAAGAGTCATTTTAAATAGAAATCTTATCCTTTTTCTAACTTTTTGTTTTATATTAGAGTATAGCCAATTAGCAATGTTGTGATAGTTTCAGGTGAACAACAAAGGCAGTCAGCCATACATATACATGTATCCATTTCCCCCCAAACTCCTTTCCCATTCCGGATACCACATAACATTGAAAAGAGTTCCTTGTGCTGTATAGTAGATCCTTGTTTGTTATCTATTTTAAATATAACAGGGTGTACATGTTGATACAAAACTCTCTAATTATTCCTCTCCATCATTTTTTTTTAACTAGTAATCATAAATTTGTTCCCTAAGTCTGTGGGTCTGTTTTTGTTTTGTAAATAAGTTAATTTGTATTACTTCTTTTTAGATTCCACATATAAGCAATATCAAATGGTATTTCTCTTTCTCTGTCTGACTTACTTCATACAGTATGACAATTTCTAGGTCCACCATGTTGCTGCAAATGGTATTCATTAATTCTTTTTCAGTTCAGTTCAGTTCAGTTCAGTCGCTCAGTCATGTCTGACTCTGTGACCCCATAAATCCATTGTATATATGTACTATACCTTCTTTATCCCTTCCTCTCTCAATGAGTATTGAGGTTGCTTCCATGTCTTGAGTATTGTACACAGTATTGCAATGAACATCAGGGAGCATGTGTCTTTTCAGATCATGCTTTTATTTTGATATACTCCTAAGAGTGTGTTTTCAGGGTCATATGGTAGCTCCATTTTTAATTTTGTAAGGAATATTCATACTTCTCTCCCTAGGGGTGGTTCAGTTCAGTTCAGCTCAGTCGCTCAGTCCTGTCCGACTCTTTGCAACCCCATGAATCGCAGCATGCCAAGCGTCCCTGTCCATCACCATCTCTCGGAGTTCACTCAGACTCACGTCCATCGAGTCCGTGATGCCATCCAGACATCTCATTCTGGGTCGTTCCCTTCTCCTCCTGCCCCCAATCTCTCCCAGCATCAGAGTCTTTTCCAATGAGTCAACTCTTTGCATGAGGTGGCCAAAGTACTGGAGTTTCAGCTTTAGCATCATTTCTTCCAAAGAAATCCCAGAGCTGATCTCTTTCAGAATGGACTGGTTGGATATCATTGCAATCCAAGGGACTCTCAAGAGTCTTCTCCAACACCACAGTTCAAAAGCATCAGTTCTTCCATGCTCAGCCTTCTTCACAGTCCAACTCTCACATCCATACATGACCACTGGAAAAATCATAGCCTCGACTAGACGGACCTTAGTCGGCAAAGTAATGTCTCTGCTTTTGAATATATTATCTAGGTTGGTCATAACTTTTCTTCCAAGGAGTAAGCGTCTTTTAAATTCATGGCTGCAGTCACCATCTGCAGTGACTTTGGAGCCCCCAAAAAATAAAGTCTGACACTGTTTCTACTGTTTCCCCATCTATTTCCCATGAAGTGATGGGACCAGATGCCATGATCTTCGTTTTCTGAATGTTGAGTTTTAAGGGGCGGTACCAGTTTGCATTCGCACCAACAATGTAGGAGGGTTCCCTTTTCTTCACCCTATCTGGTGGTTCAGCTGAAAAGAATCTGCCTGCAAAGCAGGAAACTTTCCGGAGATATGGGTTTGATCCCTGGGTTGGAAAGGTCCCTTGGGGAAGGGTAATTGTGACCCACTCCATTATTCTTGCCAGTGAAATACCATGGACTATGGCCCATGAGGCTTCTCTGTCCATGTGTTGAAAAAGCTTCAGACACAACCTAAACGGCAATAAAGATTTTTTGACGATGATCGTTCTGACCAGTGTGAAGTTACACCTCATTGTAGTTTTGATTTGCATCTCTCTAATAATTAGAGATATTGAGCATCTTTTCTGTATTTGTTAGTCATTTTTGTCTTCTTTGGAGAAATATCTATTTAGATCCCCTGCCTATTTTTTTTTTTAATTGGTTTCTTCTTTTTATATGGAGCTTCATGGGCTGTTTGTATATTTTGAAGATAAATGCCTTGTCAAGTTGCTTCATTTGCAAATATTTTCTCCTAGTCTGTGAGTTCGGTCAGAAGTATTTTCCTTAAGGATCTTGTGGGTTCTTTGGCATAAGAGCTTTATGTGTCCCCCATTTTTTCCTTACAGGAAATAGGCTTCATTCAGCCTCCAAGACCTTCCCTGAGCTCCAAAGGGTGGGTTCAAACAGTTGCTAATTAGAGAAAAGAGAAGATACAGAGACAAGAGAGGAACAGGCAAGAAACAATAGTACAGCTTTGAGGCAGGGACTTGCTACCCCTTCAAGACATATGCATAACAAAATCTTTTTGCCCTTTTGCAGGTGCTGAAATCTCCATCTCCTGTTCAATGTAATAAACTTCCTTCAATAGTTCTTCAGGCACTCTATCTATCAGATCTAATCTCTTGAATCTATTTGTCACTTTCACTGTGTAATTGTAAGAGATTTGATTTAGGTCATACCCAAATTGTCTAGTTTTCCCTACTTTGTTCAATTTATATTTGAATTTGGCCATAAGGAGTTCTTGATCTGAGCCACAGTAGGATCCTGGTCTTATTTTTGCTGACAATATAGAGCTTCTCCATCTTTGGCTGCAAATAATATAATCAATCAGATTTCAGTATTGACATTCTGGTGATATCCATGTGTAGATCCTTCTCTTGTGTTGTAGGAAGAGGGTATGACCAGTGTGTTCTCTTGGCAAGCCTTGTTCTCTTTCCCTGTAAGCCACTTCCCTGCTTCATTTTTTACTCCAAAGCCAAACTTGCTTGTTACTCCAAGTATCTCTTGACTTCTTACTTTTACATTCTAGTCCCCTATGATGAAAAGGACAACTTATAGAAGGTCTTTATGTATTAATTCAACTGATGTTGAAGCTGAAACTCCAATAATTTGGTCACCTTATAAAAGAGCTGACTCATTTGAAAAGACCCTGATGCTGGGAAAGATTGAAGGCAGGAGGAGAAGGGGATGACAGAAGATGAGATGGTTGGATGACATCACTAACTCAATGGACATGAGTTTTAGTAAACTTCTGGAGCTGGTGATGGACAGGGAGGCCTGGCGTGCTGCAGTTGTGGGGTCACAAAGAGTTGAACACGACTTTGCAACTGAACTGAACTGAGGGTGAACTGAAATGAAAAACAGTGAGTCAAAACAAACAAACAAACAAACAAACAAACAGTGAGTCAGGCAGTAGTTTGCCTAAGATTATACTCTTGGTACAGAGCATATACACAGTTGAACATTCAGTTTATTCTGAATTTTAATCTCTCCCATGTTATACATATCTAATATTTTTTACTTAACCTTGACCCCCAAAGCAGAGAAAACCCACATTTCTTAGAAGGGAATAGTTGAGAATAAACTTCATTATCGCCTACGTAACATACCCTGTCAGAATGATGCACATGAAGTAATCATGTAATCAGATAAATATTATCTGCACCCCATCATATCCCTGCATCTAGACTTGTAGCTTCAGTTATTTCTTTTACTTTATTTTTCCATTTTTTTGGTATAGTGAGCCATTGTTCAGGCTTTTTTCTTTTTTATTCTACTCTATAATATTCAGTTTATTACTATTACTGAAAATAATTGTGTGTATGATTAATGTTCTTCCTTTCAGCTTCCTTTAAATACAAAAATCTTAAAATGATGAGTCTTTATGCAATAATTTTTATTTATTTATTTTGTTTTTAAATAAACTTCTCTTGAGATAGAGCAAAATATGGAGTGACTTTTACTTTGAAAATTTATTTGTCTTTGTCATGATATTCTAATGTCAACTTTAAAAATAAAATAGCCATTTATTTTACCAGTAAAATGATTTTAGTTTGGAATACCAGAGGAATTGCAATTAAATAAATAAAACTATGTTGACTGGTAGGCAAGTCTGAAAAACAAAGGAGGACAGAGGTCTTTTATGGAGAAAAGGTAGGAGTTTCAAAGGCATGTTTCTGAACAAAGTCCATTGGTGGAGTTCAGGATTGTGGATGAATCTCTTTGGCTGAGTAGTTATGCTTTTTCATTGGCTGGGCTGTTGCTGGAGTATGTGAAGTAAGCTTCCTATTGCTACTAGCATCATCCAATGGTGAAATGTGAGAGCACCATATAAAACTTACTCCATTTTATTTTTTTAACTTGTAATATATATTGGAGTACAATTGCTTCCCTGGTGGCTCAGAGGTTAAAGCATCTGCCTGGAATGTGGGAGACCCAGGTTCGATCCCTGGGTCGGGAAGATGCCCTGGAGAAGGAAATGGCAATCCACTCCAGTACTCTTGCCTGGAGAATCCCATGGAGGGAGGAGCCTGATAGGCTACAGTCCATGGGGTCACAAAGAGTCGAACACGACTGAGCGACTTCACACACATAGTTGCTTAACAATGTGTTAATTTCTGCTGTATACTAAAGTAATCAGCTGTATGTACATATACATACACTCTTTTTCAGATTTCTTTCCCAATTACATGGAGCAGATCATAGAGTAGAGTTCCGTATCCTAAACAGTAGGATCTCATTCAGTTCACTTCAGTATCTAAATATCAGTATCAGTTCAGTCACTCAGTCGTGTCTGACTGTTTGCAACCCCATGAGCCGCAGCATGCCAGGCCTCCTTGTCCATCATCAACTCCCGGAATTTACCCAATCTCATGTCCATTAAGTTGGTGATGCCATCCAACCATCTCATCCTCTGTCGTCCCCTTCTCCTGCCTTCAATATTTCCCAGCATCAGTGTCTTTTCAAATGAGTCAGCTCTTCGAATCAGGTGGCCAAAGTATTGGAGTTTCAGCTTCAACATCAGTCCTTCCAAAGAACACGCAGGACTGATCTCCTTTAGGATGGACTGGTTGGATCTCCTTGCAGTCCAAGGAACTCTCAAGAGTCTTCTCCAACACCACAGTTCAAAAGCATCAATTCTTCGGTGCTCAGCTTTCTTGATAGTCTGGCTCACATCCACACGTGACCACTGGCAAAACCATAGCCTTGACTAGATGAACCTTTGCTAACAAAGTAATGTCTCTTTTTTTTAAATGCTGCATAGGTTGGTCATAACTTTCCTTCAAAGGAATATGCGTCTTCTAATTTCATGGCTGCAGTCAACAACTGCAGTGATTTTGGAGCCAAAAAATAAATAAATAAAAAAATAAAGTCTGACATTGTTTCCACTGTTTTCCCATCTATTTGCCATGAAATGATGGGACCAGATGCCATGATCTTTGTTTTCTGAATGTTGAGCTTTAAGCCAACTTTTTCACTCTCCACTTTCACTTTCATCAAGAGGCCTTTTAGTTCCTCTTCACTTTCTGCCATAAGGGTGGTGTCATCTGCATATCTGAGGTGATTGATATTTCTCCTGGAATTCTTGATTCCAGCTTGTGCTTCCTCCAGCCCAGCATTTCTCATGATGTACTCTGCATATAAGTTAAATAAGCAGGTGACAATATACAGCCTTGACGTACTCCTTTTCCTATTTGGAACCAGTCTGTTGTTCCATGCCCAGTTCTAACTGTTGCTTCTTGACCTAAAAATTGGTTTCTCAAGAGGCAGATCCGGTGATCTGGTATTCCCATCTCTTTCAGAATTTTCCATAGTTTATTGTGATTTGGCATAGTCAATAAAGCAGAAATAGATGTTTTTCTGGAACTCTCTTGCTTTTTCCATGATCCAGAGGATGTTGGCCATTTGATCTCTGGTTCCTCTGCCTTTTCTAAAACCAGCTTGAACATCTGGAAGTTCATGGTTCACGTATTGCTGAAGCGTGGCTTGGAGAATTTTGAGTATTAGTGTACTAGCCTGTGAGATGAGTGCAATTGTGCGGTAGTTTGAGCATTCTTTGGTATTGCCTTTCTTTGGGATTGCAATGAAAATTGACGTTTTCTAGTCCTGTGGTCACTGCTGAATTTTCCAAATTTGCTGGCATATTGAGTGTAACACTTTCACAGCATCATCTTTTAGGATTTGAAAGAGCTCAACTGGAATTCCATCATCTCCACTAGCTTTGTTCATAGTGATAGTTCCTAAGGCCCACTTGATTTCACATTCCAGGATGTCTGGCTCTAGGTGAGTGATCACACCATCATGATTATATGGGTCGTGAAGATCTATTTTGTACAGTTCTGTGTATTCTTGCCACCTCTTCTTAATATCTTCTGCTTCTGTTAGGTCCATACAATTTCTGTCCTTTATTGAGCTCACTTTTGCATGAAATATTCCGTTGGTATCTCTAATTTTCTTGAAGAGATCTCTAGTCTTTCCTATTCTATTGTGTTTCTCTTTTTCTTTGCATTGATTGCTGAGGAAGGCTTTCTTATCTCTCCTTGCTATTCTTTGGAACTCTGTATTCAAATGGGTATATCTTTCCTTCTCTCCTTTGCTTTTCACTTCTCTTCTTTTCACAGCTATTTGTAAGGCCTCCTCAGACAGCCATTTTGCTGTGTTTGCATTTCTTTTTCTTGGGGATGGTCTTGATCCCTGTCTCCTGTACAATGTCATGAACCTCCATCTATAGTTCATCAGGCACTCTGTCTATCAGATCTAGTCTGTTAAATCTATTTCTCACTTTCACTGTCAGTCTCACAGTCATGTCCAATTCTTTGTGACCTCATGGACTACAGCTCACTAGCCTTCCCTGTCCATCACCACCTTCCAGAGCTTGCTCAAATTCACTTCCATTGAGTCAGTTATGTCATCTAACCATCTCATCCTCTCATCTCCTTCACCTTCTGCCTTCAATCTTTTCCAGCATCAAAGTTTTTTACAGTGAGTCACTTCTTCACATCAGGTAGCCAAAGTATTGGAGTTTCAGCTTCAGCATCAGTCCTTCCAATAAATATTCAGGAATGATTCAATTTAGGATTGACTGGTTTTATCTCCTTGCAATCCAGTATAATCTCAAGAGTCTTCTCCAGCACTACAGTTCAAATGCATTAATTCCTTGGCACTCAGTTTCTATATGGTCCAATTTTCACATCCATATCATGACTACTGGAAAAACTATAGCTTTGACTAGGTGGGAAGTTCTTGGCAAAGTGATGTCTCTGATTTTTAATATGCTGTCTAGGTTGGTCATAGATTTTCTTCCAAGCATCACGTGTCTTTTAATTTGATGACTGCAGTCACAATCTGCAGTGATGAGAAAAGAAATTCTGTCATTATTTTCATTGTTTCCCCTTCTATTTTCCATGAGGTGATGGGAGAAGATTCCATGATCTTCACTCTTTTGAATATTGAGTTTTAAGCCAGCTTTTTCACTCTCCTCTTTCACCTTAATCAAGAGACTCTTTCATTTCTCTTCAGTTTCTGCCATAGGGTGGTGTCATCTGCACATCTGACATTACTGATATTTTCCTGGCAATCTTGATTTCAGCTTGTGCTTTATTTAGCCCAGCATTTTGCATGATGTACTCATCATATAAGTTAAATAAGCAACGAGACATTATATGGCCTTGACATACTCCTTTTCCAAGTTGGAACTGGTCTGTTGCTACATGTCTGGTTCTAACTGTTTCTTCTTGAACTGCATACAGATTTCTTGGGAGGTAGGTAAGGTGGTCTGGTATTCCCATTTCTTGAAGAATTTTCCACTTTTTGTTGTCACCCACACAGTCAAAATTTTAACAGTCAGTAAAGCAGAAGTAGATATTTATTTGGAACTCTCTTGCTTTTTCTATGATTCAACGGTTATTGGCAATTTGATCTCTGGTTCCTGTGCCTTTTCTAAATGGACCTTGAACATCTGGAAGTTCTCAGTTCATGTACTATTGAAGGCTAGCTTGGAGAAAAATGAGTATTGCTTTGTTAGTGTGTGAGATGAGTGCAATTATGGGCTAATTTGAGCATTCTTTGGCATTGTCTTTCTTTGGGATTAGAATGAACACTGACCTTTTCCTATCCTGTGGCCATTGCTAAGTTTTCCAAATTTGCTGGCATATTGAGTGCAGCACTCTTACAGCATCATCGTTTAGGATTTGAAATAGCTGAACTTGACTTCAATCACCTCCACTAACTTTGTTCATAGTGATGCTTCCTAAGGCCCACTTGACTTCACATTTCAAGATGTTTGACTCTCGGTGAGTGATCTACTCTCTTAGACATCGTGACAGTACATCTAGTCATCACCTATAAATACTCATCTACTCATCTAAACATCATGGTTATCTGGGCCATTAAGATCTGTTTTGTATTGTTCTTCTGTGTATTCTTCTCACCTGTTCTTAACATCTTCTACTTTTGTTAGGTTTATAAAATTTCTGTCCTTTATTGTGCCCATTATTTTATGAAAAGTTTCCTTGGTATCTCTAATTTTCTTAAAGAGATCTTTAGTCTTTTCCATTCTATTGTATTCCTCTATTTCTTTGCCATTATCACTGAGGAAGGCTTTCTTATCTCTCCTTGTTATTCTTTGGAAGACTGATTTCAGATGTATATATATTTCCTTTTCTCCTTTGCCTTTAGTTTCTCTTCTTTTCTCAGCTCTTTGTAAGGCCTCCTCAGACAATCATTTTGCCCTTTTGCATTTCTTCTTTTGGGGTGGTCTTGATCACTACCTCCTGTACAACCTCATGAACCTTCATCCATAGTTCTTCAGGCATTCTGTCTATCTAATCCTTTAAATCTATTTGTCACTTCCACTGTATATAAGGCATTTTTTAAGGTCATATCTGAATGGTCTACAGATTTTCCCTACTTTCTTCAATTCAAGTAATCACATGGATCACAGCCTTGTCTAACTCAATGAAACTATGAGTCATGCCATGTAAGGCAACGCACGACAAACAGTTAATGGCAGATAGTTCTGACAAAACATGTTCCACTGGAGAAGGGAACAGCAAACCACTTCTGTATTCTTGCCTTTAAAACATATGAACAGTGTGAAATGTCAAAAATCAAATCAATAAAATTAGAAATGAAAATGGAGAGATCACAACAGACAACACAGAAATACAAAGGATCATAAAAGACTACTCTCAGAAATTATATGCCAATAAAATGGACAACGTGGAAGAAATGGACAAATTCTTAGAAAAGTACAACTTTCTAAAACTGAACCAGGAAGAAATAGAAAATCTTAACAGACCCATCACAAGCACGGAAATTGAAACTGTAATCAGAAGTCTTCCAGCAAAAAAAAAAACAAAAAAGCCCAGGTCCAGACGGCTTCACAGCTGAATTCTACCAAACATTTAGAGAAGAGCTAACACCTATCCNGCAGGATATAAAATCAACACACAGAAAGCCCTTGCATTCCTTTACACTAGTAATGAGAAAGTAGAAAAAGAAATTAAGGAAACAATTACATTCACCATTGCAACGAAAAGAATAAAATACCTAGGAATATATCTACCTAAAGAAACTAAAGACCTATATATAGAAAACTATCAAACACTGATGAAAGAAATCAAAGAGGACACTAATAGATGGAGAAATATACCATGTTCATGGTTCGGAAGAATCAATATAGTGAAAATGAGTATATTACCCAAAGCAATCTACAGATTCAATGCAATCCCTATCAAGCTACCAGCAGTATTTTTCACAGAACTAGAACAAATAATTTCAAGATTTGTATGGAAATACAAAAAACCTCGAATAGCCAAAGCAATCTTGAGAAAGAAGGATGGAACAGGAGGAATCAACTTGCCTGACTTCAGGCTCTACTACAAAGCCACAGTCATCAAGACAGTATAGTACTGGCACAAAGACAGAAATATAGATCAATGGAACAAAATAGAAAGCCCAGAGATAAATCCACACACCTATGGACACCTTATCTTTGACAGAGGAGGCAAGAATATACAATGGAGTAAAGACAATCTCTTTAACAAGTGGTGCTGGGAAAACTGGTCAACTACTTGTAAAATAATGAAACTAGATCAAGCAGAAACTATAAAACTCCTAAAGGAGAACATAGGCAAAACACTCTCCGACATAAATCACAGCAGGGTTCTCTATGATCCATCCCCCAGAATTCTGGAAATAAAAGCAAAAATAAACAAATGGGATCTAATTAAAATTAAAAGCTTCTGCACAACAAAGGGAAATATAAGCAAGGTGAAAAGACAGCCTTTGGAATGGAAGAAAATACTAGCAAATGAAGCAACTGACAAACGACTAATCTCAAAAATATACAAGCAACTTATACAGCTCAATTCCAGAAAAATAAACGACCCAATCAAAAAATGGGCCAAAGAACTAAATAGACATTTCTCCAAAGAAGACATACGGATGGCTAACAAACACATGAAAAGATGCTCAACATCACTCATTATTAGAGAAATGCAAATCAAAACCACAATGAGGTACCACTTCACACCAGTCAAAAGTGATCCAAAAGTCTGCAAAGGGAACCCCCTTACACTGTTGGTGGGAATGCAAACTAGTACAGCCACTATAGAGAACAGTGTGGAGATTCCTTTAAAAATTGCAAATGGAACTGCCTTATGATCCAGCAATCCGACTCCTGGGCATATACACCAAGGAAACCAGAACAGAAAGAGACACATGTACCACAATGTTCATCACAGCACTGTTTATAATAGCCAGGACATGGAAACAACCTAGATGTCCATCAGCAGATGAATGGATAAGAAAGCTGTGGTACATATACGCAAAGGAGTATTACTCAGCCATTAAAAAGAATACATTTGAATCAGTTCTAATGAGGTGGATGAAACTGGAGCCGATTTTACAGAGTGAAGTAAGCCAAAAAGAAAAAACACCAATACAGTATACTAACACATATATATAGAATTTAGAAAGATGGTAATGATGACTCTGTATGCGAGACAGCAAAAGAGACACAGATGTGTAGAGCAGATTTTCTGAGGGAGAGGAAGAGGTTGGGAAGATTTGGGAGAATGGCATTGAAACATGTATACTATCATGTAAGAAACGAATCGTCAGTCTATGTCCAATGCAGGATACAGGATGCTTGGGGCCGGTGCACGGGGGTGACCCAGAGAGATGTTATGGGGAGGGAGGTGGGAGGGGAGTTCATGTTTGGGAACGCATGTACACCCGTGGTGGATTCATGTTGATGTATGGCAAAACCAATACAGTATTGTAAAGTAAAATAAAGTAAAAATAAATTAAAGAAAAAAAAAAGATATGTCACTGAAAAATGAGCTCCTCAGATCTGTTGGTGCCCAATATGCTCATTAGTTATCTCTTTTAAAGCCTATGTGTGTGAATATGTGCTGTGCTCTGTTGTGTCCAACTCTTTGTGATCCCATGGACAGTAGTCCATAAGGCTACTGATGTCCATGGGATTCTTCAGGCCAGAATACTGTGCTGCATTGCTATTTCCTTCTCCAAGGGATCTTCCTTATACAGAAATAGAGCTTGTGTTCCATGTGTCTCCTGCATTAGCAGGCAGAATCTTTACTACTGTGCCACCTGGGAAGCTCTATTTTAAATTGGTAGTGTAAATATATCAATCTCAACCTCCCAATTCATCTCAATGCCTTTCCCCTCCTTGGCATCAATAAGTTTATTCTTTACACATGTGACTCTATTTTGGCTTTGCTAACAAGTTCATCTGTGCCATTTTTCTAGATTCCACATATAAGCGATATACAGTATTAGTTTTTCTCTTTCTGACTTCACTCTGTATAACAGTGTCTGGGTCCATATGTCTACACAAATGGCACAATTTCATTCATTTTTATGGCTGAGTAATGTTCCATTCTATATATGTACTACATCATCTTTATCCATTCATCTATTGATGGACATTTAGGTTGTTTCCATGTCTTAGTTATTGTAAATAGTGCTGCAATTAACATCAGGGTTCATGCATCCTTTTGAATTATGGTTTTCTCCAGATAATGCCTAAAGGTGGGATTGCTTGGTCAATAGTAGGTCTATTTTTAGTTTTCTTTAGTTTTAAGGACCTCCGCCCCCCCCCATACTGTTCTCCATAGCTTTACCAGTTTACAATCTCACCAACATGGTAGGATGGTTCCCTTTTCTTTACATCCTCTCCAGCACTTACTGTTTTTACATTTTTTGAAGGCAGCCATTCTAACTTGTGTAAAGTGATACCTCATTGTTTTAATTTTCGTTTCTGTAATAATTAGTAATGTTGAACACCTTTTCATGTGTTTTTTGACACTCTGAATATCTTCTTTGGAAATATGTCCAATTAGATTTTCTCCACTTTTTCAATTGGGTTATTTATTTATTTTTTTTTTATGTTGAGTTGCATGACTTTGTATATTTTGAAGATTAACCCCTTGTCAATTGCTTCATTTGCAAATATTTTCTCCAATTCTGAGAACTGTGTTTTCATCTTGTTTATGGTTCCCTTTACTGTGCAAATTGGTATATCTTTCCTTTTCTCCTTTGCTTTTCACTTCTTTTCTTTTCACAGCTATTTGTAAGGCCTCCTCAGACAGCCATTTGCTTTTTTGCATTTCTTTTTCTTGCGGATGGTCTTGATTCCTGTCTTCTGTACAAATCACGAACCTCTGTCCATAGTTCATCAGGCACTCTGTCTATCAGATCTAGTACCTTAAATCTATTTCTTACTTCCACTGTATACTCAAAAGGGATTTGATTTAGGTCATATCTGAATGGATTAGTGACCCCACTTTCTTCAATTTCAGTTTGAGTTTGGCAATAAGGAGTGGATGATCTGAGCCACAGTCAGCTACTGATCTTGTTTTTTCTTACTGTATAGAGGTTCTCCATCTTTGGCTGAAAAGGATATAATCAGTCTGATTTCAGTGTTGACTATCTGATGATGTCCACGTGTAGTCTTCTCTTGTGTTGTTGGAAAAGGGTGCTTGCTATAACCAGTGCATTCTCTTGGTGGAACTCTATTAGCCTTTGCCCTGCTTCATTCTGTACTCCAAGGCCAAATTTGCCTGTTACTCCAGGTGTTTCTTGACTTCCTACTTTTGCATTCCAGTCCCCTATAACGAAAGGGGCATCTTTTGGGTGTGTTAGTTCTTGAAGGTCTTGTAGGTCTTCATAGAACCATTCAACTTCAGCTTCTTCAGCATTACTGGTTGAGGCATAGACTTGGATTACCATGACATTAAATGGTTTGCCTTGGAAACGAACAGAGATCATTCTTTTCTTTTTGAGATTGCATCCAAGTACTGCATTTCAGACTCTTGTTGACTATAATGACTACTCCATTTCTTCTAAGGGATTCCTGCCCACAGTAGTAGAGATAATGGTCATCTGAGTTAAATTCACTCATTCCAGTCCATCTTAGCTTGCTGATTCCTAGAATGTCAGTGTTCACTCTTGAGATCTCCTGATTGACTACTTTCAATTTGCCTTGATTCATGGACCTAATATTCCAGGTTCCAATCCAATATTGCTCTTTACTGCTTCGAACCTTGCTTCTATTACCAGGCCCATCCACAATGGGGTGTTGTTTTTGCTTTGGCTCCATCCCTTCATTCTTTCTGGAGTTATTTCTCCACTGATCTCCAGTAGCATATCAGGCACCTACTGATCTGGGGAATTCATCTTTCAGTATCCTATCTTCTTGCCTTTTCATACTGTTCATGGGGTTCTCAAGGCAAGAATACTGAAGTGGTTTGCCATTCCCTTCTCCAGTGGACCATATTTTGTCAGATCTCTCCACCATGACCTGTCTGTCTTGGGTGGCCCCACACAGCATGGCTTAATTTCATTGAGTAATATGAGGCTGTGGTCTGTGTGGTCAGATTGGCTAGTTGTCTGTGATTGTGGTTTCATTCTGTCTGCCCTCTGATGCCGTCTCTCAGTGCCTACTGTCTTATTTTGGGTTTCTCTTTCCTTGGACGTGGTGTATGTCTTCATGGCTGCTCCAGCAAAGTGAAGATGCTGCTCCTCACCTTGGATGTGGGGTAGCTCCTCTCGGCTGTGCTCCTGTGCTGTTGCAGCTGCCATGCTCCTGTACCATCACAAACACTGCGCTCCTGTGCCATCACTGCTCTTGGTCCTGCCTTAACTGTGGGTATATTTGCAATTGATACTTAGATGACTCTTGATACTTGTATTTTTTTTCGAGCTGCTGGTTCCAGTCCACAGATCTTAGATGTCAATATTGCAGTAGTAATGCGACTAAACCACTGTAGGAGCTATGGAGGAAGTTCAAATTCTGGTCTTGTACTCAGACAATTCAGTCACTCAGTCGTCTCTGATTCTTTGCAGCTCCATGGACTGCAGCACACCAAAATTCCCTGTCCATCACCAACCCCTGGAACCTGGTCAAACTCATGTCCATTGAGTCAGTGATGCTACACAACCATATCATCCAGGATAGGTACCTTCTCCTCCTGAGTTCAGTTTTTCCCAGCACCAGGGTCTTTTCCAATGAGTCAGTTTTTCAAAACAGGTGTCCAAGTATTGGCATTTCAACTTCAGCATCATTCATTCAAAGGAATATTCAGGACTGATTTCTTTTTGGATTGACTGACTTGATATTCTTGCAGTCCAAAGGAATCTCAAGAGTCTTCTCCAAAACCACAGTTCAAAAGCATCAATTCTTTGACGCTCATCTTTGTTTATAGTACAACTCTCACATCCATACGTGACTACCTGAAAAACCATAGCTTTGATAGATGGACGTTTGTAGTCAAAGTAATATTTCTGCTTTATAATATGCAGTCTAGCTTGATTATAACTTTTCTGCTAAGGAGCAAGCATCTTTTAATTTCGAGGCTGCAGTCACCATCTGCAGTGATTTTGAAGCCCAAGAAAGAAAGTCTCTCACTAGTTCCCTTGTTTCCCCATCTATTTGCCATGAAGTGATAGGACTGGATGCCATGATCTTAGTTTTTTGAATGCTGAATTAAACAAGATTTTTCACTCTCCTCTTTCAGTTTCACCAAGAGGCTCTTCAGTTCTTCTTTGTCTTCTGCCATAATGGTGGTCATCTGTGTATCTGAAGTTATGGATTTTTCTCCTAGAACTCTTGATTCCAGCTTGTGTTTCATCCAGTCTGGCATTTCACATGATGTACTCAGAAGGAATGATGCTAAAGCTGAAACTCCAGTACTTTGGCCACCTCATGCGAAGAGTTGACTCATTGGAAAAGACTCTGATGCTGGGAGGGATTGGGGGCAGGAGAAGAAGGGAATGACAGAGGATGAGATGGCTGTATGGCATCACTGACTCGATGGATGTGAGTCTGAGTAAACTCTGGGCATTGGTGATGGACAGGGAGGCCTGGTGTGCTGTGATTCATGGGGTCTCAAAGAATCGGACATGACTGAGCAACTGAACTGAACTGAACTCGGCATATAAGGTAAATAAGCGGGGTGACGATATACACAGCTTTGATGTACTCCTTTTCCAATTTGGAACCAGTCTGTTCCACGTCCAGTTCTAACTATTGCTTCTTGACCTGCATACAGATTTCTCAAAAGGCAGGTAAGGTGGTCTGGTATTACCATCTCTTGAAGAATTTTCCACTGTTTGTTGTCATCCACATAGTCCAAGGTTTTAGCATAGTCAATAAAATAGAAGTAGATGTTTTTCTGGAACTCTATTGTTTTTTCTGTGAACTAGTGGATGTTGCCAATTTGATTTCTGGCTCCTTTGCCTTTTTTAAATCCAGCTTGAACATCTGGAAGTTCATGAGTCACATACTGGTGAAGCCTGACTTGAAGAATTTTGAACATTACTTTACTAGAGCGTGAGATGAGTGCAGTTGTGTGGTAGTTTGAACATTCTTTGGCATTGCCATTCTTTGGGATTAGAATAAAAAATGATCTATTCCAGTTCTGTGGTAACTGCTGAATTTTCCAAATTTGCTGGCATATTGAATTCAGCTCTTGCATAGCATCAACTTTTAGGATTTGAAGTTGACCAACTGGAATTCCATCATCTCCACTAGTTATGTTCATAGTGAGCCTTTCTAAGGCCCACTTGATTTCACACTCCAGGATGTCTGGCTCTAGGTGAGTCATCACACAATCATGGTTATCTGGGTCATGGAGATCTTTTTTGTATAATTCTTCCATTTATTCTTATTACTTCTTCTTAATATCTTCTGCTTCAGTTAGATCCATATTGTTTCTTTCCTTTATTGTGCCCATCTTTGCATGATATCTTCTCTTGGTATCTCTAATTTTCTTGAAGAGATCTTTAGTCTTTCCCATTCTTTTGTTTTACTCTATTTCTTTGCAGTGATCACTGAAGAAGGCTTTCTTATCTCTCCTTGCTATTCTTAGGAACTCTGCATTCAAATGGGTATATCATTCCTTCTCTGTTTTGTCTCTAGCTTCTCTTCTTTTCTCAGCTATTTGTAAGGCCTCCTCAGGCAAACTTTTTGAATTTTTGAATTTCTTTTTCTTGGGGATGGTCTTGATCACTGCCTCCTGTAGAATATCACAAACCTTCATCCATAGTTCTTCAGGCACTCTATCAGATCTTATCCCTTGAATCTATTTCTTACTTACACTGTATAATTGTAAAGGATTTTATTTAGGTCATACCTGAATGCTATAGTGATTTTTCCGACTTTCTTCAGTTTAAGTCTAAATTTAGCAATAAAGAGTTCACGATCTGAGCTACAGACAGCTCGTGGTCTTGTTTTTGCTTACTGTATAGAGCTTTTCCACCTTTGTCTGCAAATTTTATGATCAATCTTATTTTAGTATTGACCATCTGGTGATGTTCATGTGTACAGTCTTCTCTTGTGTTGGAAGAAAGTGTTTGCTATGACCAGTGAGTTCTCTTGGCAAAACTCTGTTAGCCTTTGCATTATTTAACTTTGTGCTCCAAGAAAGGCCAAATTTGCCTGTTACTCCAGGCATCTCTTGACTTCCTAATTTTGCATTCCAGTACTCTATGATGGAAAAGACATCTCTTTTTTTGGTGATAGTTCTAGAAGGTCTTTTAGTTCTACATAGAACCTCTCAACTTCAGTTTCTTCAGCATTACTGGTCAGGGCATAGACTTGGATTACTCTGACGTTGAATGTTTTGCCTTGGAAAGAAACAGAGATCATTCTGTCATTTTTGAAATTGCACCCAAATACTGCTTTTCAGACTCTTGTTGACTCTGAGGGTTTCTACATTTCTTCTAAGGTATTCTTGCCCACAGTAGTAGATGCAATGGTCATTGGCATTAAATTCACCCATTCCAGTCCATTTTAGTTCACTGATTCCTAAATTATTAATGTTCACACTTGCCATCTCCTGTGTGACCACTTCCAATTTGCCTTGATTCATGGACCTAACATTCCAAGGTCTTATGTAATTTTGTTTTTTACAGCATCAGGCTTTGCTTCCATCACCAGTCATATTCACAACTAGGGGTTGTTTTTGCTTTGGCTCCATCTCTTCATTCTTTCTTGTGTCATTTCTCCACTCTTCTCCAGAAGCATATTGGACACCTACCACTTGGGGAGCTCATCTTTCAGTGTCATATCATTTTGCCTTTTCATACTGTTATTGGGGTTCTCAAGGCAAAAATGTTGAAGTGATTTGCCATTCCTTTCTCTAGTGAACCACGTTTTGTTAGAACTCTACACCATGACCCGTCTCTCCTTGGTGGTCCTATACTGCATGGATCATAGTTTCATTGAGTTAGACAAAGCTGTGGTCCATATGATCAGCTTGATTGGTTTTCTGTGATTGTGGTTTTAATTCTGTCTGCCCTCTGATGGATAAGGTTAAGAGACTTATGGAGGCTTCCTGATGGGGTATCTGACTGGGGGGTGGGGGGTGTGGAACTGGATCTTGGTATGATGGGTGGGGTATGCTCAGTAAATCTTTAATTCACAAGATGGCAGAATAGAAGAATGTGTGCTCATTTTCTCCTGAAAGAACTCCAAAATTGTGACTCATTGCTAAGCAACAATCAACAGAAAAATGTTGGATCCCACCAAAAAAATATACCCCACGTTCAAGGCAAAGGAGAGGCCCCATCTAGATTGTAGGAGGGACAAAATCACGTTTAGAATCAGATCCCATACCAGCCAGAGATGCTTGGAGGACTTGAATAAAACCTGTGCACAGCAGGACCCAGAGAACTGACAGAGACTGAACCAGAACTGTGTTTGATGTCCAAGGTAAGAGAAACCCAAGTAAGATGGTAGACGTTGCAAGAGGGCATCAGAGGGCAGACACACTGAAACCATACTCACAGAAAACTAGTCAATCTAATCACACTAGGACCACAGCCTTGTCTAACTCAATGAAACCAAGTCATGCTTGCAGGGCAACCCAAGATGGGTGGGTCAGGGTGGAGAGGTCTGAAAGAATGTGGTCCACTGGAGAAGGGAATGGCAAGCCATTTCAGTATTCTTGCCTTGAGAACCCCATGAATATTATGAAAAGGCAAAATGATAGGATACCAAAAGAGGAACTCCCCAGGTCATTAGGTGCCCAATATGCTACTGGAGATCAGTGGAGAAATAACTCAAGAAAGAATGAAGGGATGGATCCAAAGCAAAAACAATACCCAGTTGTGGATGTGACTGGTGATAGAAGCAAGATCCGATGCTGTAAAGAGCAATATTGCATAGGAACCTGGAATGTCAGGTCCATGAATCAAGGCAAATTGGAAGTGGTCAAACAAGAGATGGCAAGGGTGAATGTCAACATTCTAGAAATCAGCGAACTAAAATGGACTGGAATGGGTGAATTTAAATCAGATGACCATTATATCTACCACTGCAGCCAGGAATCCCTCAGAAGAAATGGAGTAGCCATCATGGTCAACAAAAGAGTCCGAAATGCAGTACTTGGATGCAATCTCAAAAATGACAGAATGACCTCTGTTCGTCTCCAAGGCAAACCATTCAATATCACAGTTATCCAAGTCTATGCTCCAAACAGTAATGCTGAAGAAGCTGAAGTTGAACGGTTCTATGAAGACCTACAAGACCTTTTAGAACTAACACCCTAAAAAGATGTCCTTTTCATTAAAGGGGACTGGAATGCAAAAGTAGGAAGTCAAGAAACACCTGCAGTAACAGGCAAATTTGGCCTTGGAATATGGAATGAAGCAGGGCAAAGACTAACAGAGTTTTGCCAAGAAAATGCACTGGTCATAGCAAACACCCTCTTCCAACAACACAAGAGAAGACTCTACACATGGACATCACCAGATGGTCAACACCGAAATCAGATTGATTATATTCTCTGCAGCAAAAGTTGGAGAAGCTCTATACAGTCAACAAAAACAAGACCAGGAGCTGACTGTGGCTGAAATCATGAACTCCTTATTACCAAATTAAGACTGAAATTGAAGAAAACAGGGAAAACCACCAGATCATTCAGGTATGACCTCAATCAAATCCCTTATGATTATACAGTGGAAGTGAGAAATAGATTTAAGGGACTAGATCTGATAGATAGAGTGCCAGATGAACTATGGAATGAGGTTCATGACATTATACAGGAGACAGGGATCAAGACCATCCCCATGGAAAAAATGCAAAAAAACAAAATGTCTGTCTGGGGAGGCCTTACAAACAGCTGTGAAAAGAAGAGAGGTGAAAAGCAAAGGAGAAAAGGAAAGATAGAAGCATTTGAATGCAGAGTTCCAAAGAATAGCAAGAAGAGATAAGAAAATCTTCAGCAATCAATGCAAAAAATAGAGGAAAACAACAGAATGGGAAAGACTAGAGATCTCTTCAGGAAAATTAGAGATACCAAGGGAACATTTCATGCAAAGATGGGCTCGATAAAGGACAGAAATGGTCTGGACCTAACAGAAGCAGAAGATATTAAGAAGAGGTGGCAAGAATACACGGGAGAACTGTATCAAAAAGATCTTTACGACCCAGATAATCATGATGATGTGATCACTCATCTAGAGCCAGATATCTTGGAATGTGAAGTCAAATGGGCCTTAGAAAGCATCACTANTGCAGGTCAGGAAACAACAGTTAGAACTGGACATGGAACAACAGACTGGTTCTAAATAGGAAAAGGAGTGTATCAAGGCTATATATAGTCACCCTGCTTATTTAACTTATATGCAGAGCACATCATGAGAAACGCTGGACTGGCAGAAACACAAGCTGGAATCAAGATGGCCAGGAGAAATATCAATAACCTCAGATATGCAGATGACACCACCCTTATGGCAGAAAGTGAAGAGGAGCTAAAAAGCCTCTTGATGAAAGTGAAAGAGGAAAGTGAAAAACGGCTTAAAGCTCAACATTCAGAAAACGATCATGGCATCCGGTCCCATCACTGCATGGGAAATAGATGGAGAAACAGTGGAAACAGTGTCAGACTTTATTTTTTGGGGCTCCAAAATCACTGCAGATGATGATTGCAGCTATGAAATTAAAAGACACTTACTCCTTGGAAGGAAAGTTATGACCAACCTAGATAGCATATTCAAGAGCAGAGACATTACTTACTGACTAAGGTCCGTCTGATCAAGGCTATGGTTTTTCCTGTGTCATGTATGGATGTGAGAATTTGACTGTGAAGAAGGCTGAGTGCTGAAGAATTGATGCTTTTGAACTGTGGTGTTGGAAAAGACTCTTGAGAGTCCCTTGGACTGCAAGGAGATCCAACCAGTCCATTCTGAAGGAGATTAGCCCTGGGATTTCTTTGGAAGGAATGATACTAAAGCTGAAACTCCAGTACTTTGGCCACCTCATGCGAAGAGTTGACTCACTGGAAAAGACTCTGATGTTGGGAGGTATTGAGGGCATGAGGAGAAGGGGAAGACAGAGGATGAGATGGCTGGATGGCATCACGGACTCGATGAATGTGAGTCTGAGTGAACTCCGGGAGATGGTGATGGACAGGGAGGCCTGGTGTGCTGCAATTCATGGGGGTAGTGAAGAGTCGGACACGACTGAGCAACTAAACTGAACTGAACTGTTGAGATACTTGTCAGCAGTGGTTTGTTGCAGGGGCATGGGCTCTGAATGCAGGAGTCCTGGATCACACAACCTGTGGCATAAGCCCTCTTAGAGGAGGTCACCATTAACCCCAGCCACTGAGCAGATGATCCACAAACTGCAGAACAACTATCCAAAAGAAATTCTCTTACTGTTAAGAAAGTTCTAGGACCCACAGTAGATTTCTCAACCTGTGGATATGGCAAGGGGACTGAGAACCCCAAGGAATTTGACTTTGGAGGCCAGCAGGATTTGATTACAGAACTTACACAAGATTGGGGAAACATAATCTTGGAGGGCACAAATAAAACCTTGAGCACACCAGGACCCAGGAAATAGGAACAGTGACCCCATAAGAGACTGACTCAGACTTGCCTGTGAGTGTTCAGGAGTCTCCAGTGGAGGTGTGGGCCGGCAGTGTCCTGCTAGGTTTGGTGGCACTAAATGAAGCAGTGCATACATGGGCCTTTTTGAAGCAGGTCACCATTATCTTCATTACCTCCACCATATTTTGGTTTCAGGTCAAATAACAGGGAGGGAACACAAGCCCCGCCCATCAACAGAAAATTGGAATAAAGATTTACTGTGCATGACCCTGCCCATAAGGACAGGACCCAGCTTTCCCCACAGTTGGTCTGGTGCTACCCCCACGTATTTGTGTTTGCAGAGCCCACAGCTGTGAAAGTCAGACTAATCCCAGCTTCAAGAGCATCTGTTATCCTTTCAGATGTTTAGCTGATCCTGAATTTATGAAGCTGTCATCAGAGGTGTAACTCTGCAGTTCATGATCCTACACAGAAAGGTTTTAGCTCTTCTGTCTTAGTCACATAGTCCCTGGGGCTCAGATGTGGTTTCAGCCTTCATCTCTCGGAGAATTCCCTAGTTGGGGCAGCTATCTGCACTCTCCAGTAGAGTGGGACAGGTCCCAGCACCCACTGACAGATTTTCTAGTATTAGGAAATCTTTGTGTGCTACTGGAATGATATGAAAGCTCCTTGCACCTGCTGACAGATTTCCTCGTGGGGGGAGCTATCTGTGCCATCCTGGATAACATGGGCAAGTCCGGTGGCTTGCTGGAAGAATTCCCAGTGGGGAAAGCTGTCCATGCCCTTTCAGATCAGCAGGGGTAGGTTCTGTGACACCCCTGTGATATTTCTAGTTTCAGCTTCTTTCCATTTTAAATAGGTTTCTTTTATTCCTTTTCAGATTAAACGATATATTGGTGAAGTTTCTTGGGATTTTATTTGCTAAACTTTTGCCACACTGGGGGTTAGTTAGAATGCAACAGATGTAGGTTGGGACCTGGTTACCAAGGCACCTTGGTAACATCCTCAAACTTTCATACAATCTCAGAGCCAGAAGGCATTTTTAAAGGTTAACCATGAGTACCTCCTTCCTTCCTTAACTGCTACTGGTAATTTTAGAAATTCTGATTTCCAATTTATATTTATCGTTTTATCTTGGGAATTTCTGACATCATCTTATAGCTTAAAGACCTATCAAAAGACCATATCTAAAGAAATGTGGGAAATAGCAGTTGGATTGCTTAACATTCCATTTGCTTATAGAATTTATAATGTATAATGAGATAATTCTATGTTAAGCAATCTTTTTGATGTAATTATTTTTCCTTTCTTGGGGTGAAGGAAATCAAGATTTTGAATTATTCTTATTTTCCTTCTTTTAGCTAATTGTATAAAACAGGTTTAGTTAGTTTTACTCATCTGAAATAAGGTGGAATTTATATATTTAGATAATCTCAAATGCATGTTCAAGTTTACTTTTCCCTGTGAAAGTTTTAAGAATGATTCATTTTGATTATCTGTATCATTTTTTAAATTATCAGACTGTTTTATTGTTTGGGAAATAAATTTGTAAAACTGAAACAGGATCTATTTCTCTTTTTAGTACATATTTATNCACAATACTAAGTATTGAATATGTAAAAATGAGACAAGCAAAAAAGGTTTTCTGCCCTCATGTAATTTAATTTTACCAGAATGAATATGCTTTATACCATCATAAAATATATAGCGCCTAACAGCAATTTTGGTTAAGGGCTACTAAAATGATAAACTGTGCTATGAGCATGTTTACCAGACTGATGAGTAAAGAAAGTGCCACAATTTACAGAGTAAAGATAAGTTAACTAAAGATAAAAAAATGCAGAAGCTCGTAGAAAAGGGCAGTATGTGCAAAGAAGGCCAGACAAGAGAGTAGCAGAGGCAAAATGAGACTGGGCTGTTGAAAAGGGCCAAACCATATGGATCCTATGGACAAAGGCAAAGTATCTAAACTTTGTTACACAATCCATGGAAAGCCATTGAATGAGCACAAAGTAACAGATGACATGTGCACTTTGGATAATAGATGAAACAAAAATGTGTATTTGGATACACTAGTTAGGATGATATGGGATTCCTAGGTGTCACTATTGGTAAAGAACCCACCTGCCAATGCAGGAGACTTAAGAGACCAGGGTTCATCCCCTGGGTCAGGAAGATTCCCCTGAAGAAGAAAATGGCAACCCACTCCAGTATTCTTTCTTGGAGAATCTCATGGACCAGAGGGGCCTGGTGGTCCATGGGGTCATAGAGTATAACATGATTGAAATAACTTAGCATGCATGTGTGTGTACATAAGAACACAGGGGGAAAATTATGGTAAATGGTACTAAATTATGCTAGCTTGAAGTAAGTTTAAAAAAGTACTGTGTTCTTGATATTTTCCATAAAGGGCCTGATAGTAAATATTTTAGACCAGACTGTTTACATTACTTCTTCAGATAGAGCATAGAAACAATCATAGAAATAAATGTTAACAAATGAAAGAAGTTGATTCTATACAATTTTTTTTTTTCCAAAAACAAGCATGAAGTTGAATTCGACCCACCAGTTCTAGTTTGTCAATTCAGTTCAGTTCAGTCACTCAGTTGTGTCTGACTTTGCGACCCCCATGAATCGCAGCACACCAGGTCTCCCTGTCTATCACCAACTCTCAGAGTTCACCCAAATTCATGTGCATCGAGTTGGTGATGCCATCCAGCCCTCTCATTATCTGTCGCCCCCTTCTCCTCCTGCCCTCAATCCCTCCCAGTATAAGGGTCTTTTCCAATGAGTCAACTCTTCACATGAGGAAGTCAAAGTATTGGAGTTTCAGCCTCAGCATCAGTCCTTCCAATGAACACCCAGGACTGGTCTCCTTTAGGATGGACTGGATGAATCTCTGTGCAGTCCAAGGGACTCCAAGAGTCTTTTCCAACACCACAGTTTATTTTATTTATTTATTTTTTTTTACTTTTAAAATTTTTATTTTAACTTTAGTTTACTTTACATTACTGTATTGGTTTTGCCAAACATTGACATGAATTCACCACGAGTGTACAAGCGTTCCCAAACATGAATCCCCTCCCACCTCCCACCCCATGCCATCCCTCTGGGTCCTCTCCTTGCACCAGTCCCAAGCATCCTGCATTCTGCATCTGACATCAACTGGCGATTCGTTTCTTGCTTGATAGTATACATGTTTCAATGCCATTCTCCCTTCTCATCCCACCCTCTCCCTCCCTCTCTCCCCCAGAGTCCAACAGTTCACTCTATAGATCTGAGTCTCTTTTGTTGTCTCGCATACAGGGTCATCATCCCCATCTTTCTAAATTCCATATATATGCGTTAGTATACTGTATTGGTGTTTTTCTTTCTGGCTTACTTCACTCTGTATAATCGGCTCCAGTTCCATCCATCTCCTTAGAACTGATTCAAATGTATTTTTTTTAATGGCTGAGTAATACTCCATTGTGTATATGTACCACAGCTTTCTTATCCATTCATCTGCTGATGGACATCTAGGTTGTTTCCATGTTCTGGCTATTATAAACAGTGCTGCGATGAACATTGGGGTACATGTGTCTCTTTCTATTCTGGTTTCCTCGGTCAACACCACAGTTTAAAAGCATTCATTCTTCAGCACTCAGCTTTCTTCACAGTCCAACTCTCACATCCATATATGACCACTGGAAAAACCATAGCCTTGACTAGATGGACCTTTGTTGGCAAAGTAATGTCTCTGCTTTTGAATATGCTATCTGGGTTTGTCATAACTTCCCTTCCAAGTAGTAAGCGTCTTTTAATTTCATGGCTGCAGTCAACATCTGCAGTGATTTTGGAGCCGCAAAAAATAAAGTCTGACATTTTTTCCACTGTTTCCCCATCTATTTCCCATGCAGTGATGGGACCAGATGCCATGATCTTAGTTTTCTGAATGTTGAGCTTTAAGCCAACTTTTTCACTCTCCACTTTCACTTTCATTAAAAGACTTTTTTTTTTCCTCTTCACTTTCTGCCATAAGGGTGGTGTCATCTGCACATCTGAGGTTATTGATACTTCTCCTGGCAATCTTGATTCCAGCTTGTGCTTCTTCCAGCCCAGCGTTTCTCATGATGTACTCTGCATATAAGTTAAATAAGCAGGGTGACAATATACAGCCTTGACATACTCTTTTTCTTATTTGGAAACAGTCTGTTTTTCCATGTCCAGTTCTAACTGTTACTTTCTGATTACTCATGAATAAGAATACAATGTTTGAGAGTGTTTTTGTTTGTTTGTTTGTTTTTAACTATGGAGATTCAAGTTCAAGGTTAAAGACAGCTTAACTCTTTAAAAACTGCATTTCTTGTATGAGCAAAGGAGTTTTTAAAATTTAATTACTAATACAAAAATATTTGAGAATGCTTAAATCATTTGTTTATAAAGCTTGGAATACATGTAAAATCTTTCCTTAAGTGTCTCGATGTATGTAAATATTTAATGTAAGAGTGTTGATCAAAATATACAAATTTGAATTTATAAAATTATTTAAACACATGCACTGTGCACAACTGGCTTGCCATCAATTCTGCCCATTCTCTAAATTTAATTTCTAGATTATATTATATCTCTTTATTATATCTTATGGAAATACAGCAGAAGAAACTGATACAGACATTTCACCATTAAACTGGTGACCAAAAAACAAAAATAAAAACAAAAATCGATAATCTCCTAACATTAATCAGCATAAAGAGACACATATTGGAATCATCACTTAAGTTGGTGCAAAAAGAATATTTACATAAAATCTAATTTTCAAGCACCAAGGAAAAGTATATTTTGTTTATTAAAACTTGGATTAAGTAAATAGTTGAACTTAATTTTAGGATCTGCTTTAAATATTTCTCAATTATTTGTACTTTTAGGTGCAAAGGACAAGGAGAATATTTCCTTATTGCTATTTTCATTATTAAGTAGGGGTAAATGATTCATTATTAAGTGGGGTAAATATTCATTATTAAGTGGGATTAAATTATTATGTGAGGGCAAATGAGAGTTGTACCATAAAGAAAGGTGAACCCTGAATAATTGATGCTTTTGAACTGTGGTGTTTGGAGAAAACTCTTGAGAGTCCCTTGGATTGCAAGGAGATTAAAACTCTCAATCCTAAAGAAAATCTGTCCTAAATATTCATTGGAAGGACCGATGCTAAAGCAGAAGCTCCAACACTTTGGCCACCTGATCCGAAGAAATGACTCTTTGGAAAAGACCCGGATGCTGGGAAAAATTGAAGGCAGGAGGAGAGGGCACAACAGAGAATGAGATTATTGGATGGCATTACCAACTCAATGGACATGAGTTTGAGCACGCTGTGGGAGTTGGTGATGGACAAAGAAGCCTGGCATGCTGTGGTCCATGGGGTTGCAGAGTCAGACAAGATGAGGGACTGAACTGAAATGAACTGAAATGATGTACCATGTTTTAAATAAAACTTTTGAAGAATTAAAAGAATTTAAAAACCCCATTTCCATTTAATTATAGAATAATTAAAAAATAAAACCACTTACTTTGTTCCAGGCACTGTTCCTCAAAACAGCGATATGAGATAGGTTTCATTAATATATCTATTTTCCTGGTAAAAAACAAAAACAAACAAACAAACAAAACTGAAGCCTAGAGTGTTAAGTTGAAGATTATCAAGCCATGTGTTGCTGTGTATGCTCTTAACTGCTTTACACATCACCTTTTAGGGATAAATATTATATGGTAGCATGACATCATGTAGGTTTTTCTAAGGATTATAAATTTCTGAATAAGGTCACACTTCGAGGAAAAATTAGAAACACAATTTCTGTTAGTAATTAACATTTTATTTCCATAAATATTTTCTGATTTCCTTTTGTCTTCTTTATTTTATTTTACTTTATTTGATTCCTTTATAATAATTAGCAAGATGAAAAAAATTTTTTTCTAAAGTAGCAGAGAATGTTCTACTCCCTAGAAGCAGTTAGTTAAGCAACTGGAAAGTGATTCACACTTAGTAAACTATTTATTTGTCCAGGACATATATTTATTTCTTTTTCTCACAGCACACACCCACACACAGAGACAAACACTAATGCTTAATTGCATGCATACACTAATACCCATATGTACAGACAGATGAATGAACACACACAGTACATTGTCCACAAAACTATGCTGAACTGATTCTAGACGTTGCTCTATTGTTAGCTGAATAAATTCTGGATATAAACATCATGTTTCTGGTCTCATTTATAATGAATCTATGACATTGGAGTGGGAGATTGGATAACATAGATGATCTGTAAGAGAATTGTTCTCTTTTGCAGTATTGTGTTAATTTTCTTACTTATGCTTTAAGGAGAAGAGTGTTTGGGTGATTCTTTTACATGTGTTATAGCTATGCATGTCTTTTATGACTTAAAGGTATATCAGACAACCTAAAAGAAAAGAAACTTATCCCATAGAAGTGTATAAGTAATTTCTATGATCTGAAAATTCCATGTCTTGATTCTGTTTTCTAGCTCTCACTCTGATTTCAAATGAGTCCTTTTGGGAAGGAAACCCCTTAACATTTCTCTACTTTTAAGAAATATTCTTGGATATTGTAGGTTGACAGTTTTGTTTCTGTATCTGCTCTGCCGCATTAGGATCCAGATGAAAATTAATTCTGTAGATATTCATGGACCACCCACTACACAACCTCAGGTGTAAAAATCAATATCAGCCCAACCTTAGGAAAATAATTGGCTTTTGCTGCCTGACTGACCTTTCTGCTGAATGCATCAGACACACAAAGCTCTGCCATTCAGGAGTTAATTACAAGTAAATTTCAGTTTTTCTTGCATCCTGACAATTATCCAGCTTGAGTTAGGACAAATATCCTATACTACTTTAAAAAAAGGTGCAGACTTTGATTAGTGACAGTATACTAGCTATTTCATTATTAGAGAATAATGCAATGTTGTTTCCACTAGCAAACACAATTTTTCAATTGCATCTGTTATTGTTTCTTACGGAAAATAACTTCTGGTTACTGTGGATTGATGTAAAAACTACATGTCCAAGTAACTGGAGAAATAAAACATGTCAGAACACCATATTCAAAGACTATTTTAAAAATAATAAAACAAATTATTC
>SJYQ01000891.1:420059-434147 GCA_006410935.1 Redunca redunca
AAAAAGTCTAACTTCTTTAGAAAAAAAAAAAAAATAGAGAAATTAAAATACCAAGGACAAAATGGATGAAGGTAATTGTAATGAATTTAATTAACAAGGACTAATATCTAAGAGTAACAGTTAAACAGATACTGTTTTAAATGCAACTCTTTCTTTAAGAAAACAGAAAGGAGAAAAAAAGACAAAATTGGAGAGTAGTTCATTAGATGTCTTTGGACAGTTTTAAAATACACCTCCCTCCATCTTTTTTTCTTTTTTTGAAAGCAAATATTTTCAAAATTATCAAGATAAGACTGAAACTTAAACAAAACAAAAGAGCCAGATTAAAGGAAATAGCACTCACCAATTCTTGATGATTTTTATCATCAAGGAAAAATAAATATAGCCATGTTTAATTCTAACAAGTTGAGTCTCTGAAAGGCTATGATTAAAGAGTAAGATATGGGGTAGTCCCAACATGGTGGAGGGATAGGATGGGGAGACCACTTTCTCATCGATAAATACATCAAAAGATCACTACTATTCAACATAGTTTTGGAAGTTTTAGCCACAGCAATCAGAGAAGAAAAAGAAATAAAAGGAATCCAGATTGGAAAAGAAGAAGCAAAACTCACTGTTTGCAGATGACATGATCCTCTACATAGAAAACCCTAAAGACACCACCATAAAATTACTAGAGCTAATCAATGAATATAGTAAAGTTGCAGGATATAAAATTAATACACAGAAACCGCATTCCTATACACTAACAATGAGAAAACGGAAAGAGAAATTAAGGAAACAATTCCATTCACCATTGCAACGAAAAGAATAAAATACTTAGGATTAAATCTACCTAAAGAAACAAAAGACCTATATTTAGAAAACTATAAAGCACTGATGAAACAAATCAAAGATGACACAAAGAGATGGAGAAATATACCATGTTCATGGATCAGCAGAATCAATATAGTGAAAATGAGTACACTATCCAAAGCAATCTGTAGATTCAGTGCAATCCTTATCAAGCTACCAACGGTATTTTTCAGATAACTAAAACAAATAATTTCAAATTGTATGGAAATACAAAAAAACAAACAAACAAACAAACAAACAAAAAAACTCTAATAGCCAAAGCAATCTTGAGAAAGTAGAATGGAACTGGAGGAATCAACCTGTCTGACTTCAGACTATATTACAAAGCTACAGTCATTAAGATAGTATGGAACTGGCACAAAGACAGAAATATAGATCAATGGAACAAAATAGAAAGCCCAGAGATAAATCCATGCATTTATGGATACCTTATCTTTGACAAAGAAGGCAAGAATATACAATGGAGAAAAGGCAATCTCTTTAACAAGTGGTGCTGAAAAAACTGGTCAACTACTTGTAAAAGAATGAAAATAGAACACTCTAACACCATACACAAAAATAAGCTCAAAATGGGTTAAAGATATAAATGTAAGACCAGAAACTATAAAACTCCTAGAGGAAAACATAGGCAAAACACTCTCTGACATAAATCACAGCAGGATCCTCTATGACCCACATCCCAGAGTAATGGAAATAAAAGCAACAATAAACAAATGGGATCTAATTAAACTTAAAAACTTTTGCACAATGAAGGAAACTATAAGCAAGGTGAAAAGACAGCCTTCAGAATGGGAGAAAATAATAGCAAATGAAGCAACTGACAAAGAATTAATCTCAAAAATATACAAGCAGCTTTTGCAACTCAATTCCAGAGCAACCCAATCAAAAAATGGGCCAAAATATCACACAGACATTTATCCAAAGAAGACATACAGTTGGCTAACAAACACATGGAAAGATGTTCAAGATCACTCATTATCAGAGAAGTGCAAATCAAAACCACAATGAAGCACCATCTCATGCTAGTCAGAATGGCTGCTATCAAAATGTCTACAAACAATAAATGCTGGAGAGGGTGCAGAGAAAAGGGAACCCTCTTACACTATTGGTGGGAGTATAAACTAGTACAGCCACTATGAAGACCAGTGTTGAGATTCCTTAAAAAAACTGGAAATAGAACTGATCAACTACTGAGCAATTGCACTGGTAGGCATATACACTGAGGAAACCAGAATTGAAAGAGACACATATACACCAATGTTCATCTCAGCACTGTTTACAATAGTTGGGACATAAAAGCAACCTAGATGTCCATCAGCAGATGAAGCAATAAGAAAGCTGTGGTACATATACACAATGGAATATTATTCAGCTATTAAAAAGAATGCATTTGAATAAGTTCTAATGAGGTGGATGAACCTGGGGCCTAATATACAGAGTGAAGTAAGTCAGAAAGAAAAACACCAATACAGTATATTAACACATATATATGGAATTTAGAAAGATAGTAACAATGACCCTATATGTGAGACAGCGAAAGAGACACGGATGTAAAGAACAGAGTGGGAGAAGGCGAGGGTGGAATCATTTGAGAGAATAGCATTGAAACATGTATGTTACCATATGTCAGTCAGATCACCAGTCCAGATTTGCTGCATGAGATAGGGCACTCAGGGCTTGTGCACTGGGATGACCCTGAGGGATGGGATGGGGATGGAGGTGGAAGGGGAGTTCAGGAAAAGGGACACATGTACACCCATGGCTGATTCATGTCAATGAATGTCAAAAACCACTACAACATTGTAAAGCAATTAGCCTTCTATGAAAATAAATAAAGTTAAAAAAATCATCTGCAACTGAAGCAAATTTCACAAAACAATTTCTAAATATTGGAGGATGACCCCAGATACCCAGAGAGACAAACCAATTTCTTTGAAATGAGGAAGGACAAAAGATAATGATGAAAAAAAAGAGAGAGAGAGACAAAGAATTTAGGGACAAAGACCCATCCTGGGGAGAGAGTAGTGAAGGAGGAGACATTACAGGAAACTGTCTCACAGGTGGGGTCAGTGGGGAGCTTTGGAATCTCAGAGAGCAGCATAACCAGGGGAAAAAAAATCAGTACAGAATTTGCACTGAACAGCAATTAGCAGCCAAGAGGCAACTCACACTCTTCTGTCCACCCACAGTGAGTGGGGCTGGGTGCAGAGGCTTGGGCTGCATCATTGATCCTTAAGTGCATAAGGAAAGGACCAGGACTGAATGTCCTGACACTGTGAGGGGACTAAGGTGATATAGCAATCCAATCAATGGAAATGTCAGAGAGACAAAGAAAAACAAACACAGAACAAAGAATGGCCCCCTAGTGAATACCAAAGGAGAGTAAGCCAGCTTGTGTGACAAGCATAAGTGAAAGGCAAGGGGCTGCTGCAATCTGAGCCCCAGATTCCACATCCCCATCAAGCTGTGAGCAGATTGCCAGTCACTAACCAAGTATTCCTGGGATCCAGGACAGTTCAGATCTGATAAGAGTGTCTCAGCCTAAAGACAGCTCCCCTGAGGAGATGCATGGCCCACTGAGGACTGCATCCTTACAGAGAACCCAGGAAACTTGTGTCTTGGACATGAGAAATGAATGCCACCTTGGGCAGTGGCAACCCTTGTATGGTCCATCTGTTGTGAGCACTCGCCACACATCTCAACAGTGTTTGTTTGAAATGCACCTCCCTCTCCATGACACACTGAGCAAAGAAGCCTGAATAAATGACCACTTTTGCCCCTTCATATCAGGGTGGAGATTTGACACTGAAGACACAAGCAGAGGGGGCCAATCTAAGCAAAGAAAAGGAGAACTGTTCCAAAAGTGGCAAATGAAGAAGATTAAAATCCTAGAGTTAAGCTGAGACTGTGCATTTGAGGGGGAAGTGTAGATTTTGATAACATGTACCAGCTGGAACAGGGGATTATCTGACACTGAAATGACTCCACTCTGCCCACAAGAGCTCCAAAGGATCTAGGTATATTTTTCTAATTATAACTTTTAATTTTTTTAATTTTATTATTTCTTTAAGTTATTTATTCTTATATTTTCACTTTCTCTCCCATCCACTTTTTCATTTTCCCCTAATACTGTCTTAATTTGGTTTTTTATGTTTGATTCAGTTTTTTTCCTTTTTTTAATGTTGTATTTTGAGAGTCTAGGTTTTTTAATTTTTGTTTTTTGATATCTTGTTATTAATTTTGTACTTTTAAGAGTTTAACTTTTAATGTTCATTTTGACTTAGGGATTTGATTACTGACTTGAATGTTCTCTTCCCTTTTGATTCCCCCATCTCTCCTCCTGGTCATTTTATCTCTCTTCTCCATCTTCTCTTCTCTATATAACCATGTGGATATTTTTAGCCATTTCTGGCTATGGAGAGATGTTTCACCATTAACCTAGGAGTTTTGTTTTCTGTGCTGTGTGGACAGAGAGGTTTTGATGGTACTGTAAGAGATCAAGACCAAAATCCAGAGTCAGGAAGGTCAACTCCAGAACTTTGGACCATCATAGAACTCCTGATCCCAGGGAACAATAATAGACAAGACCCACCACAAAGTATCCATCCCTACACTGAGACCAAGCTCCACCCAAGAACCAGCAGACTCCATAGAGACACTTCTTGTTAATCCTCTAACAAAACAGGAACATAATCCTGAACATTAAAAGACAGGCAGCCAAAAGCCATACAGAATCCATAGATACCCCAAAACTCACTACTGGACACTGCACTGCCCTGCAGAGAGATGAGATTCAGTTTCATTCATCAGGACACAGATACAAGTTCCTCCAACCAGGAAACATTCACAAGCCCCTGGTCCAACCCCACCCACAGGGAACAGACTCTACAGTGAGGATGAACTATCACTTCTCAGCCTTCAGAAAGGAGACCCCAAACATAGGAAACTAAACAAAATGAAAAGGCTGAGAAATATTCAGCAGGTGAAGGAACATGATAAAAACCCACCAAACAAAACAAAAGAGAAGGGGATAGGGAGTCTACCTGGAAAAGAATTCAGAATTATGATAGTAAAGATGATTCAAAATCTTAAAAGCAAAATGAAGATACAGATAAATAGAGACATGGATTGAGAAGATGCAAGTAATGTTTGCCAAGGATGCAGAAAAGATAAAGAATAGTCAGTCAGTAATGAACAATTCAATAATTGAGATTAAAAACACTCTGGACAGAAACAACGATAGAGTAACTGAAGCNGATACAGAATAGTCAGTCAGTAATGAACAATTCAATAATTGAGATTAAAAACACTCTGGACAGAAACAACGATAGAGTAACTGAAGCAGAAGAAAGAATAAGTGAGCAGGAAGATAGAATGGTGGAAATAAATGACACAGTGGAAAAAAGAGAAAAGAATAGAAAGAAATGAGGACAGCCTCGGAGACTTCTGGGACAATGCTGTGTGTCAAGATACAAATCATAGGTATTCCAGAAAAAAAAGATAAAAACAAAGAGCATTGAGTAAATATTTGAGGAGATAATAATGAAAACTTCCCTAAAATGGGGAAGGAAATAGCCACTCAAATCCAAGGAACCCAGAGAGTGTCATATAGGGAAAGCCTAAGGAGAAACATATCAGGACACATACTAATCAAACTAACAAAAATTAAATAGGGAGGGGAAATATTAAAAGCAGCAAGGGAAAATAAAAAAAAATACCTGTGGCGGATTCATGTTGATGTATGGCAAAACCAATACAATATTGTAAAGTAATTAACCTCCAATTAAAATAAATAAATTTATATTAAAAAAATAACATATAAGGGGATCTCCACAAAGATAACAGCTGATCTTTCAACAGAAACTCCACAGGCCAGAAAGGAATGGCAGGATATACTTAAACCACAAAAGGAAAAAATCTACAACAAAGATTACTCTAACCAGCAAGGATCTCATTCACATTCATAGGAGAAATCAAAAGGTTTACATACAAACAAAAGCTGAAAGAAAGCAGGGTAACCAATCCAGCTCTTCAACAAATGCTAAAGAATCTTCACTAGACAGGAAACACAGAAAAGGTTTATAAAAATAAGCACAAAACAATAAAGTAAGTGGTAACAGGATCAACAATAAAGTAAGTGGTAACAGGATCATACTTATCAATAATTACCTTAATTATAAATGGGTTAAATGTTCCAACTAAAAGACAAAGACTGGCCAAGTGGATACAAAAACAAAACCCCTAAGTATACCATCTACAAAAGACCCACTTCAAACTTAGGCACACATACAGACAGAAAATGAAGACTAGGAAAAAGATATGTCATGCAAATGGAGACCAAAAGAAAACAGGAGTAGCAATACACATATCAGATATAAAATATTTTAACATAAAGACTGCTATAAGCGACAAAGCAGGACACAACATAAAGATCAAGGGATCAATCCAAGAAGATATAATAATTATCAATATATATGTCCTGACATAGGAGCACCTCAATATATAAGACAAATGCAGGAAACTATTAAAGGGGAAATCAACAGTAGCACAGTAATACTGAGGAATTTTAATATCCCACTCACACCAGTGGACACTTCATTCAGGCAGAAAGTTAACAAGCAAACACAAGATTTAAATGGTACATTGGACCAGTTAGACCTAACTGATATTCTCAGGGGATTTCAACCAAACAATGGATTTCACCTGTTTCTCAAGTGCATATGTCACAATCTTCAGGCAGGCTCATAGCCCGGGCCACAATACTAGCCTTTGTAAATTTTAAAAAATGGAAATCACTTTAAGCATTTTTTTTTATCATAAGAGTATAAGATCAGATATCAACTAGGAACACAAAAAAAAAAAAAAAAAAACTATAAAAACACAAACATACAGAGGCTAAGAAACACATGTCTGAAACTAGGAGATCCCTGAAGAAATCAAAAAAGGAAATCAAAATACGAATCACTTCAGTTCAGCTCAGTTGCTCAGCCATATCCTACTATTTGTAACCCCATGGACTGCAGCGTGCCAGGCCTCCGTGTCCATTGTCCCAGAGGTTACTTAAACTCATGTCCATTGAGTCGGTGATGCCATCCAACCATCATATCCTCTGTCATCCCCTTCTCCTGCAACTTTCAATCTTTCACAGCATCAAGGTCTTCTCCAATGAGTCAGTTCTTCACATCAGGTGGCCGAAATATTGCAGTTTCAGTTTCAACATCAGTCCTTCCAAAGTATATTCAGGACTGACTTCCTTTAGGATGGCCTGGATCAATCTCCTTGCAGTCCAAAGAACTCTCAAGAGTCTTCTCCAACACCGCAGTTCAAAAGCATCAATTCTTCAATGTTCAGCTTTCTTTACAGTCTAACTCCCACATCAACACATGTCTACTGGAAAAAAACATAGTTTTGAATAGATGGACTTTGTCAGCAAAGTAATGTCTCTGCTTTTAAATATGCTGTCTAGGTTGGTCATAACTTTTCTTGCAAGGAGCAAGCATCTTTGCCAGGTTCCAGCCCTGGTGGATCCAGGGTAATTTGAAGCATGGACAGAGTCAATGATTAGGAAAGAATTATTTAATTAGAGATATAAAGAAAGATTAGGGAAGAATAGTGTAGTGAGAGAGAGGAGAGAAAATAGAGGAGAAAAAGAGGCTGTATTCCTTGGTTTACATAGAAAGGCAAATAAAGCCCTGAGACAAGGGGCTTACACTGTCTAGTAAGGCCACAGGCGTCTGCTTGGATAGCGGAGGGTGCCCCGCCTTGGGCTCCCTCTTTAATGGGTCTTAGAAGCTCAGGCAAATAAGTAGACACAGTGAGCCTCTATGTTCCAGATGGTAATTCAGCCTGAAAAGGAGAAAAAGAAAAGAAGACACAGGGGAAGCCAGATTTCTGAGAAACTGGTTCATCCTTTATTTTCCAAGAAAGCTTTTATACTTTTTTTGTACATAGAGATCAATGGATTATATAAAGTCATTCAGGGTCAGCAGCCCTGACCCTTATAGAGACCAGGCTTTCTCTCTGCATGCCTAGCTGTATACATAGGTCTTAGGTGATTTACATCATCTTTTGGTCAGGAGGCCTATTAGCATTTTATGGCCCTTTTCTGATAAGGGTCCATCAACCAGAAAACTTATTTGCCCTAAAAGTGTTCTTACTAAAGTCTGGTGCCACCCTCAGAAAGCACTAATTAAGGTTACATTCTTACATAGCAAGGACACAACAATTTATGACAAGGAAAGAGGAGTACAGTAATTTATAACAAAGAGAAAATTCATTAACTCAAAAGTCTAGTATTGCTGACATCAAAACTACTATATTCTTTTTCTACATCCCAATTACATTGATTAATATCCTCCACGTGCCTAAAAGAAAGAATATGGAGGCCTGGCGGCAGTCATTAACTCAACAATGAAAACCTCCACCAATATAATTCTTAGCTCCTTAAAAAGGGCTCTATATCTTTAAGATTTTTTTTTTAAACTTCTTGCCTCTCGCAGTTGGGGGGCTGTAAACAATCACATGCATAGTTGTAAAAATCTGGGTAAACCTGCCAGGCAAGTTAGAGAGCCATCAGAGGGATTTGAGCAGAGACACTCCTTTTATATGCAGGAGACTGTTAAATGGAGCTCTAAGTTAACTTTTTCTGGAGAAAGGTGGTTGGGGATAGCCCCTGTTAATGTCAGAAATGTTGGTGAAAGTCATAAAATAATAAGACAGACAGATTCTGGTTTTGGGGTAGATGCTCAAGAAGGCCCAGGGGGGTTTCCTCAAGGCCTGATCTCGCCTTTGCCAATCAGGTCTCTTCCTCATGACCTTGGCCATGGGCGGGATTCCTCATGCTGGCTCCTGGCACATCTTTTAATTTCATGGCTGCAGTCACCATCTGCAGTGATTTTGGAGTCCTCCCCCCAAAAAAAATAAAAATAAAAACTGCCACTGTTTCCCATCTATTTGCCATAAACTGATGGGATCGGATGTTATGATCTTAGTTTTTGGAATGTTGAGTTTTAAGCCAACTTTCTCACTCTTCTCTTTCATTTTCATCAAGATGCTTTTTAGTTCCTCTTCACTTTCTGCCATGAGGGTGGTATCATCTGCATATCTGAGGTTATTGATATTTCTCTTGGCAATCTTGATTCCAGCTTGTGCTTCCTGCAGCCCAGCATTTCTCATGATGTACTCTACGTGTAAGTTCAATAAGCAGGGTGACAATATACAGCCTTGACATACTCCTTTTCCTATTTGGAAACAGTCTGTTGTCCCATGTCCAGTTCTAACTATTGCTTCCTGACTTGCATATAGGTTTCTCAAGAGGCAGATCAGATGGTCTGATATTCTCATCTCTTTCAGAATTTTCCATAGTTTATTGTGATCCACACAGTCAAATGCTGTGGCATAGTCAATAAAGCAGAAATAGATGCTTTTCTGGAACTCTCTTGCATTTTTGATGATCCAGAGGATTTTGGCAATTTGATCTCTGGTTCTTCTGCCTTTTCTAAAACCAGCTTGAACATCTGGAGGTTTATGGTTCATGTATTGCTGAAGGCTGGCTTGGAAAATTTTCAGCATTACTTTACTAGCGTGTGAGACGAGTGCAATTGTATTGTAGTTTGAACATTCTTTGGCATTGCCTTTATTTGGGATTGGAATGAAAGCTGACCTTTTCCAGTCCTGTGGCCACTGCTGAGTTTTCCAATAGTTCATTAGGCACTCTGTCTATCATATCAAGTCCCTTAAATCTATTTCTCATTTCCACTGCATAATCGTAAGGGATTTGATTCAAGTCATACCAGAGTGGTCTAGTTTTTTCCCCTACTTTCTCCAATTTAACTCTGAATTTGGCAATAAGGATTTCATGATCTGAGCTACAGTCAGCTCCTGGTCTTGTTTTTGCAGAGTATAGAGCTTCTTCACTTTTGGCCACAAAGGAGATAGTCAATCTGATTTCAGTGTTGAACATCTGGTGATGTCCATGTGTAGAGTCTTCTCTTGTGTTGCTGGAAGAGGGCATAGACTTGAATTACAGTGATACTGAGTGGTTTGCCTTGGTAAATACAGAGGTCTTTCTGTCATTTTTGAGTTGCATTCAAGTGCTGCATTTTGGACCCTTTTCTTGACTACGATAGCTACTCCATTTTTTCTAAAGGATTCTTGCCCACAGTAGGAGATATAATGGTCATCTGAGTTAGATTCACTCATTCCAGTCCATTTTAATTCATTGATTCCTAAAATGTCAATGTTCACTCTTGCCATCTCCTGTTTGACCACTTCAGATTTGCCTTGATTCATGGACCTAACATTCCAGGTTCCTATACAATGTTTTTGTTTACAGCATTGGACTTTCCTTCTATCACCAGTCACAGCCACAACTGGGTGTTTTTTTTTTTTTTTTGCTTTGGCTCTCTCTCTTCATTCTTTCTGGAATTATGTCTCTACTGGCTTCCAGTGGCATATTGGGCACCTACCGACCTGTGGAGTTCATCTTTCAGTGTCCTATCTTCTTTTCCTTTTCATACTCTTCATGACAAAAACAGTGAAATAGTTTATCATTCCCTTCTCCAGTGGACCACATTTTGTCAAAATATGAATAGAAACAAATAATAATGAAATCACGACAACCCTAAACTTATGGAATTCAGTAAATGCAGTTCTAAAGGGAAGTTCATAGCAATATTAACCTACCTCAAGAAATAAGAGAAACGTCAAATAAACATTGTAACCTTACACCTAAAGCAACTAGAAAAAGAAGAAAAACAACAAAAAATGTCCCCCATGTTAGTTGAAGGAAAGAAGTCAATAAAATCAGAGATGAAAGAAATGAAGGAGAGAAGGAAATGGCAATCCACTCCAATATTCTTGCCTAGAGAATCCCAGGGATAGGGGAGTCTGGTGGGCTGCCGTCTATGGAGTTGCACGGAGTCGAACATGACTGAAACGACTTAGCAACAGCAACAGTATACCAGAAGTCAATAAAACTAAAACCTGGCTCTTTGAGAAGATAAACAAAATAGACAAACCTTTAGCCAGATTAATCAAAATAAATTATTGGGTGAGAAGACTCAAATCAACAAAATTTGAAGTGAAAATGGAGAAATTACAAGAGACAACACAGAATTATAAAAGATCATAAGATATTACCATGAGCAACTATATGCCAATAAAATGGACTACTTGGAAGTAATGGACAAACACATAGACAAGTATATTTTTCAAAATCTAAATCAAGAAGAAATAGAAAATTTGAACAGACCAATCACAAGCACAGAAATCTAGACTGTAATCAAAAATCTTCCAACAAACAAAAGCACAGGACCAAATGGCTTCACAGGTGCATTCTACCAAAAATTTAAAGAGCTAATACCCCTACTCAAACTCTTCCAGAAAATTGCAGAGAAGGGAAACTCCCAAACTCATTCTACAAGACCACCATCACCCTCAAACCAAATCAAGACAAAGCTGCCAGGAAAAAGTAAAACTATAGGCCAGTGTCACTAATGGACATCGATGCAAAAATCCTCAACAAAATTCTAGCAAGTAGAATCGAACGATATTGAAAATATCGTACATAGTGAACAAGTGGACTTTATTCCATGGGTGTAAGTATTCTTCAATATTCAAAAATCAATCAATGTTATTCACTATATTAACAAAATGAAAGATAAAAACCATATGATTATTTCAATAGATGCAGAGCAAGTCTTTGACAAAATTTAGCACCATGATAAAAACTCAAGAAAATATGTACAGAGGGAACACATATCAACATAATAAAAATCATATATGACAAACACATAGTAACCATTATCCTCAATGGGAAAAAATTGAAAGCATTTCCTCTGAAGTCAGGAACAAGGATTCCCACTCTCACCACTACTATTCAACATAGTTTTGGAAGTCCTAGTCAGAGCAATCAGAGAAGAAAAAGAAATAAAAATTCAGATTGGAAAAGGAGAAGTATAACTCTCACTGTTTGTAGATGACATGCTCTTCCACATTAAAAAAAATAAAAGTATAGATACAACAAGAAAATGACTAGATCTGACCAATGAATATAGCAAGGTTGCAGGATATGATCACAATTGCAATGGAAAGAATAAAATCCTTTGGAAGAAATTGACCTAAAGAAACCTGTATACAAAAAACAATAAAACACTGATGAAAGACATTTAAAAAAATGATACAAGTTGATTGAGAAATACACCATGTTCTTGGATTGGAATAATGAATATATTGAAAATGAGTGTGCTACCCAAAACAATCTATAGATCCGATGCAATCCCTTTCAAACTGCCAATGGTATTTTTCACAGAGCTATCACTAATAATTTCATAATTTGAATGGAAGCACAGAAGACCTGGAATAGCCAACGCAATACTAAAAAAGAAGAATGTTATTGAAGGAATCAACCCTCCTGACTTCAGACTATACTACAAAGCAATCATCTTTAAGACTAATGGTGCTGGTCCCTGAATAGGAATGTGATTAATGGAACAAAACAGAAAAATCCAGAGATAAATCCATGCACCTATGGACACTTTATCTTTGACAAAGGAGGAAAAAAAAATATGCAACAGAGAAAAGACAGTCTCTTCACCAAGTGGTGCTGGGAAAACTGATCAACTACATGTAAAGAATGAAACTAGAACACTTTCTCACACCATGCACACAAAATAAACTCAAAATGGATCAAAGACCTAAATATAAGACCAGAAACTATAAAACTCCTGGAAGGAAATATAGGTAAAACATCGTCTGACAAATTATAACAAGATCCTCTGTGACCCACTTCCTAGAGTAATGGAAATAAAAACAAAAATAAACAAACGGGGCCTAGCTAAACTTAAAAACTTTTGCACAATATAGGAAACTATAAGCAAGGTGAAAAGACAACCCTCAGAATGGGAGAAAATAATAGCAAATAAAGCAACCAATAAAGGATTGCTTTCCAAAATATACAAGCAGCTGATGAAGCTCAATACCAGAGAAAATGAACAAACAAATCAAAAAGTCAGTAAAAGACCTCAACAGACATTTCTCCAAAGAGGACATATAGATGGCTGATAAACATCTTGAAAACATGTTAAGCATCATTCATTATTAAAGAAATGAAAATAAAAACCACAATGAGTTATCATCTCACTGTCAGAATGAAAGTGAAAGTGAAGTTGCTCAGTCGTGGCTGGCTCTTTGTGACCCCATGGACAGTAGCCTACCAGGCTCCTCCATCTATGGGATTTTCCAGGCAAGAGTACTGGAGTGGGCTGCCATTTCCTTCTTCAGGGTATCTTTCCAACCTGGGGATGGAACCTGGATCTCCTGCATTGCAGACAGACACTTTACTGTCTGAGTCACCAGGGAAGCCTGGTCATCATCAAAATGTCTACAAACATTAAATGCCAGGGAAGGTGTGGAGAAAAGGGAATCCTCTTACACTGTTGTTGGGAATATAACCTGATAAACCACTATGGAAAACTGTGTGGAGATCCCTTAAAAAACTGAACATAGAACTACCATATGATCCAGCAATCCCACTGCTGGGCATACATCCCAGGGAAATAAGAATTGAAAGAGACACATGTACCCTGATGTTCATTGTAGGACTATTTGCAATACCTAGATGTGGAAGCAACCTAGGTGTTCATTGGCAGATGAAAGGATAAGGAAGTTGTAGTATATATCCACAATGGAATATTACTTAGCTATAAAAAATAATGCATTTGAGTCAGTTCTAATGAGGTAGATAAACCTAAAGCTTATTATACAGAGTGAAGTGAGAAAAAGAAAGAAAGATATTGTATATTAAAATATATATATGAAATTCATAAAGATGCGGCTGAGAATCCTACATACAAGGCAGCAAAGGAGACACAGATGTAAAGAATAGACTTTTGGACTCAGTAGGAGAAGGCTAAGGTGGGATGATTTGAGAGAATAGCATTGAAACATACATATGTAATTTACATATGTAAAATAGATGACCAGTGCAAGTTTGATTCATGAAGCAGGGCACACAAAGATGGTGCTCTGGGACAACCCAGAGGAACAGGGTGGGGAGATGAGTGGGAGTGGGGTTCAGGATGTGGGGGACACATGTATACCTGAGGCCAATTCCTGTTGACATATGGAAAAAACCATCACAATATTGTAATGACCCTCCAAGTTAAATAAGTAAATTTTTACAAATCTTTAATAAAAGCATCATAGTGCCAAATTAATAAGTAAAAAAAAAAA
>SJYQ01000891.1:444875-459490 GCA_006410935.1 Redunca redunca
TTTTCAACCAAATTAAACATAAGAAGTAGTATTAGGAGAGTATACCTCTAATTTATATCTGTCATATATTTTACAGATTAAATAGTAAGCTTTTTACAGTACTAATTAAAAAAATTGTCTAGAATTATAGAAACTAGAATGTCAATTTTTAATTATACTGTTAGTAGGAACATATTAAGAAAAATATACTTACACATATATTCACATTCTGGCAATGTAAGATTAAGAATTCAATGAGCTAAAGAGTTCTTGTGGAATCACTTTTTATTTATTTGAAAACTACTTTTGCAGGTTTGCTATACATCATACACTCTACTAGGTCTACTAGATTATGTGGCAATAATAGCAAGTATGATTGCATATATGATTGCATGTGTCATTGCTAAATGGATGACCAAAAATGATTAATGAATATTCTACTTCCCAGAAACTATGAATATCCTTATGTGGTGTGGAGAAAGTAACAAGACGGCACAGTCAGGCTCTCTCTCCCCATGCTCTCATGCCCTCTTGCCCCATGTTTCATCCCAAACAATGACTTTGGAAGGTTATGTAACAGCTCAAATCACTTATAGCACTGAGCATACACATCATAAGGTACTCGCTTGGTTATGGGCTACTGTGTATGGTATGCCTGTATGAGGTTCACCATGGAAGCCCTGGCTGCTACTGAACTGGGGCTACATTGGCGTAACATTATGATTATGTTATATGAGCTTATGTTATGGCTTTGTTATGGTTACTTTATGGTTATGTTGTGGCTATTGCTATGGTTGCTGCATCAGTCAGATGAGAGGCTGTGTTATGGCTGTGGTGCCAGCCAGGAGAGAATAAGCATGTCTGCAGTTCCTATGCCTCCTGGAGTTTCCTTCCAGCCCCTTAGCCTGTGCCTTGCCTATCTTGGGTTCAACAAGCAGTGCAGACAGTGTGAACAGCAGTATAATTGGTGTCACAAAGAGGATCAGCAAGACAATTGGTATAGTAAGCAGGATACCCAGCAATTAGAAGAACCTGAGTCTTCACTGGATGAAGAAAGCCAGTGGCCACCCATGTAGAATGTGGTATCATGTGGATGTGATTCTCTTGATGTGGGCTCCAGTTGAAGACTGGGAGGCAGTGGATGGGTCACTGAAGAGCCCTGAAAAGTCTTTAGAGGCAGTGAGTTCCCATTTGCTAAACAAGACGGCAGAGATTGCTGCTGGCACTGTGGGGTGGATTTTCATGACTGCCCTGAAGATGAATATAGATAGTGTTCTCCATGATACCATGCTGTTGCCTCCTGATGTGCAAAAACACTTGGAAGAACTACAGCAACATATATTTGCACTGGAACAAGAATCCCATGGCCTGGAAGAGCCCAGCATCTCTTACAGCAAGGCAGTAAGTGACGGTGATAATAATGATGCATGCTTTGAGACTGTGGGTCCCTGCTTGACAGTGAGGCCCGTTGTACAGCAGAAAGTAAAGCGTAGAAGCCTATGGCCCCAAGGGGGGGCATCCTCAAGGGACCTCTAATATGAGTGACTTCACAACATATCGACCATATACTCAGGTGCTGTTGGTTTACTTGGGTACACAGTTTCAGCAAAAGCTAGGGGGAACCCCTGGCAACAAGGCTCTTGTGACTTTGGGACACAGGGTTGGATGGTATCCTGTGTTTTGGGGATGAAGTAGAGTGACTGGCATCTGTATCCATTCACCCCTCATTGAGACAAAGATTGCAGAATACTAGGCAACTCATACAAGGGGCACCTGACCAAATGCACACCCTCATGGAATGGATTGACTATCTGCACAGTGTGGTTGAATACAGGAGAGCTCTTGGATGCTGTGAGTAAATGGCATACCTATGTCAAGTTGACCTAAGTGGTGAGAGAACTGAGCATGAAGCAGTCGATATTTAACCCAAATACACAAGACCCAGATAATGAGTATTTTAATGGTGGCATTTTAGATACTATTTTGAACAATGCCCCCTCTACTATTTTTGGGTCCCTGACTGCTATTCTTGGGCCCTATGTGGGTACCACATCTATGAGGTAACCTCGATGGTGGCTAGATTGGGAGAAAAAGAGGGATGACTGCAGGCAAAGGGGATTAGAAGTGTGAAGACCCCAAAGAATCTAAGAGAGCCTGAGCTGGTAAAGGCTCCATCTGAGTGACAAGAATGCAAATATAGGCTGATTTGTTGGCAGTGGGAGTTGACAGAAATAAAGTTGATAGACAGCCCGATGCTCTGCTCCTAGAGTTATGGAGGCAACTGAGACTGTAGCAGCAGTTTACCAAGTTTGGGAAGCACCCACAGCAAGAGATACAGACAGTTAAAAGATTACATGGCACCCAAGGATGGTTCTTTCAATGATGTTCTTTTCTGCTTTTATAGGGTTCAGACCAAGTCCCTCCTGAAGAGACCAAGCAGGAACCAGAGGCCCCATGTAGAACTTGCAATTTACAGGTCACAAGCTAATGTACAGAGGGTAAGGGCCCTGCTTGAGACTGGTGCTGAATGCAACCTTGTTTACGGTATACCATGACATATGTCCTAGATGTAGAATAGTGCACTGTAAAGGCTGTGCCCTGTGATGTAGATTTAGTAGAACAGTACTGTAAAGGCTGTGTCCCAAGATGTGCTGCTAAGCTCATTCTCTTGCAGATTTAGAACAGTATGAAAGCATTTGGAACTTTGTGGGTGGGCTGTGAATGCCACAAAAGTCACTTCCTTGAAGGAGTGGGCCTGATGTTTATTGAGAGGTTTGCAGGTCCTTGATAAAAACCCCATAGGGATGGAGTTGGAGGCTTTCCTGCAATCTCACAAAGACAGATGGTGGACTGGACTTGGCCATGTAATATAACTCCACCTGTAGTGGGTGGCTCTTCTAGCCCCATGAGGGCAAGGATGGACTGTCACAAGAGTTCTAGGTGATACCTGGCACTGAGTGTTGGGGATGTAACTGTTCTGTTATAGCATCTACTGTTGTTGCCCAATGTGGGTTCAAGGGTCACTGTTACTTGCCAAGGGAATATTGCAGAAGATGGACTGTGCCTAGATTGTGAGGTAAAAGACCCTGAAAGGGTGGAATGTGGGGAAATGAACAAGATGGCACAGTCAGGCCCTCTTGCCCCACGTTCTCATGACCTCTCACCCCATGTCTCCCCCCAATGACTTTGCATGGTTATGTAACAACTGAGATCACTTATAGCACTGTACATGCACATCACAAGATACTCCCTTTATCATAGGCTACAGAATCTGTATGAACTTCACCATGAAAGCTCTGGTTGCTGCTGTACTGAGGTTACACTGGAGCAACATCATGATTATGTTATATAAAGTTATGTTATGGCTCCAGTATAGCTATGCCATGATTATGTTATAGCTGCTGCTATAGCTGCTGTGTCAGTCAGGTAAGAGGCTGTGTTATGGCTGCTATGCCAGCCAGGAGAGAATAAATGTGTCTGAAGTTTCTATGGCTCTTTGAGTTTCCCTCCAGCCTCTTAGCTCATGCCTTGCCTACCCTGGTTTCAGTGAACAGTGTGGACACTGTGAATAGCAATACAATTGGTGTCATGAACAGGATCAGAAGACATATGGCAAAGGGGTAAATACAAACTTATATAGTTAAAAAAAAATCCAGTTAAAGATTTTAAGAGATGGAGTTGTCTTATTCTGGATTATGAAGGTGAGCCCTAAATCCAAGAAGAAATGTCATTAAAAGAGTAAGCAGAGTAGGCAGAGGCATCTGACAGACTGAAGTGGAGATGATCACGTGAAGGAGGAAACAGAGAATGGAGTGATTCCACAAACCAAGGAATGCTGAGGGACACCAAAAGCCGGGAGAAAACAGGAACAGAATTTCCTTCAGATCTCCAGGAGTTTTTGACCCTGATGACACCATCATTTCATAATTCTGGCCTCAATAACTATAATAGAATGAATTTCTCTGTTGTTTCAAGTCATCAAGTTTGTGCTATTACTTCAGCTTGTATTACTCATTTGTATTATTATTTGTATTGTATTATGTATTGTAATATTTATTGTATTATTTGTATTCAGTTTGTATTATTACTTCATCCAGGGGAAACTTATACATCAGCTAACCAAAATGATTTGTAAGAGTATATAAGAATAACACAAAATTCAGGCCTCTTGGTCATTTAAGCTTCCTGATAGAGGTAACATCAAAACTACTAAGATTTCTATATTCATATAATTTCTATCTCCTCCTTGAACAATATTTTAAGAGTTTTTATTGACTCTAGATAAAGTTGATATAGAAATAGAAAAATTTAAATATAATTCCAAAAATTCAGGAAATATAAAAATCATCTGAACATTTTCTTTTTTGAATAAAGAACTCTAGAACCTACCCAGATATATAAATCAAAATCACTGGAAGTGAGATTCTTTGAAGTTTCTTTTAAGTAGACATAAGAGATATATCTTAAAAAGCCAGATATGCTTTTTATAGTATATCTATAAAACATAGATAGTCTTTGTATAATTGATTGGGAAAATCCCCATTTAAGACTGGGCAAACATGGCCTCAGAACTTGGCCCTGACCTCTGGAATTCCTTCCTTCACTTTTTCTAAATTCAAGTGAACATGGGCTGGTTGGGCTTCTGTGCATTTTTTGTAGAGCTCACATAGTTCATATTGGCCTTGAGTGGATTCTTTGCTGTTTTTTTTTTTTTTTTTCCCTTTTGCAGGATCTCTGTGTCCTCTACTCTCTAGCAAGGCAGTGTAACCCAGGGATCACTTTCTTTAGCTTTCCTGGTATGGTATTACATGTTAGATTAAAGTAATGTCAACACTCTGGGTTTCTGAAGCCCAACAACTAATTCTTGGCTTAAGCCACATGTCCAAGTCCCTGTATGGCCTCTAATTTGTTCAAGTTTCAACCCTGGTGTCATGTCTTGTACATCTCCCAAGAAATGCAGGGGTGGTGGCAAGTACTCTATACTGTCTGTATGTATCCTGTACTACCTGTCCTTCAGTCCTTCACAGGTTTCAATCGTATGTCAGATACTCCTCTAAGATGGCTGTGATCCTATTTGTGCAAGGAATACCTTTTTTGTCTTCTTGCACAGGTTTAAGAGAGATAAAAGTGAACATATCCAGAAGAGTCAGGGGAGATCATCCACTGGAATGGTGCTGCTCTTCACATTCTCCCCAAGATCACTCCTCTAAACTTTTCTGGAGGCCACACTCTAGGAATGCAGAGTATATAGCCTAAGGAATTCAGAGAAGGCCTAACTGGAAGGTATGTTGTTCTATATTTATGTTATGAAATTCCAATTAGCAAATTTAATAAAGAAAAATGAATCATTTTCCATACTCTTTAGCCTACTCTTGGAAAGACTTGCATTTCACCAAAGAAGCACAGTCAAAATCTTTGAAAGGGTAATTGAAAGCACAGTGAGTAATTGCCAATGAACCATAAAATTGGCATTAGGAACTGTTAAGAAAATCATTGTAGATTCAAAAAAAAAAATAATGACAATGTGATTAATAATTTACTAGCTTTATCTTATAGTAGGAAATTTGACAATAAAGAACAGGAAGAGACAGTTCTTGGAACTGAATAGCACAAAATGGAACCTGGGTCCTGGGACTTGCAAAGAATCTTCATGTGCACTAGTTTAACAATAAGGCAAGAGGTATGACAGTACTACTTATTCTAAATAATTCTCTACATCTACTATGGATCAATTGATTTTGTTATGCATATGTTCATCATTTCTTTTAATATATTCCATAAAACTTTTTTTTTTGTCTTGCTTTGGGCCCCTTTTACCTGGGAGCAGACCAGTTTGGGGAAGTATTGCTCTAAATCTAAGGCCAGCTACATTATTTCCTGGACCCAGTACAACAGGCAAATGCAAACCCTGTGTTAAAACAGTATTAAGAATTTCAAGATGGCAACGGATCAGAGGGTTAAACCAAGCACTGCACTTTTCTGAAGGCAGGATCCTGTGAAACGTCACAGACTCCATACCCTGCAAAGCTGTCCCTGCACTGCATTCATATAGAAGTTTTCTATATTTTGCTTCTTACCATTTGGCCCACCTCATGCTTGAAAATGATTAAAACTGTGACTCCTGGAAATGGGTTTAACCCAATTCTCACCGATGGATATCGTATCTAAATTTCAGGATTTATTTTCTAACTCCAGAATATCTTTACTGATTAGCCCAGTCATACAAAGCATCTCTCTTTTTTTATGTTTTTATGATTTATTACATGGTGTGGAGAATTTTTTGTTTGCAAGATTGAACTGACTGAAAACACAGCTTCTGTCCTCAAATTAAGTTGGGGAAATAAGCACAGTTTATATTAGATAGATGACAAATTAGATACTTTAGACAACTAGTGAACAGTTATTAAATATATTAGATAATTATTTAAACAATCAGATTCAAGCTGAAACTACAATAAGAGTTTAAAGGAAGAAGTGATCAGAGTAGCTAGTACTAGCACAAGTTGCATCAAACAGGATCCCAATGGACAGAGATTACTCAGGCCCAGATCATTAAGGAGATTTGGGAATCCTGAGAAATAGGTAGATAATTTAAGCCTTAATATGATAGAAAATACAGAGATATTGGAATCTTACTAGATTGCTGAGCAAGGAAAGTGCCTGAAAACAAGGGTGTGATGAAAAGAATGGCCTGAGAGTGGAACTCAGTGTAGGAGAAGGAGTTGGATCAAGATAAAGGAGTTTGGGGGAAGGGCAGACACAGTGTTCCTGATGGGAAAGTGGGAAAGCTTTGGATTAGAATAGTTGGAAGAAACATGCAGGTAAAGACAATACCAAGTGAATTTCTGAGGACAAACATGACAGAGTGTGGTAACATTTAAGCATAAGGAAATATTATAATGATGAGCCAGCAGATGAAAATCCTTGGTATAACTGCATAGATTTCCTAGTTTTTTTTTCCAAAAATAAGAAAATTTCAGTATTTTCCCTAATGTGCTCAAATTAGCTTGGAGTACTTTCCAAGTTGCATCATTCAGGGTGTTAAATATAAGGCCATCTTAAAATTTTGATATCATTTACATAAACTCGATTTTTGAATCTAAATACCAGATCTTTTCCATTAGTCATGCACAGATGTCAAAGCTGGACATCAAAGAAGGCAGAGTGCTGAAGAATTGATACTTTCAAACTGTGGTGCTGGAGAATACTTTTGAGAGTCCCTTGGAAAGCAAGGAGATCAAGGAATCAATTTTAAAGGAAATCAACCCTGAATACACTTTGGAAGGACTCACGCTAAAGCTGAAGCATCAATACTTTGGCTACCTCATGTTACAGCTGACTCATTGGAAAAGACCCTAGTGCTAGGAAAGATTGGAGGCAGAAAGAAAAGAGGGTGACAGAGGATGAGATAGTTGGATGGCATCACCAATTCATTGGACATGAACTTGGGCAAACTCTGGGAGATGATGAGGGACAGATAAGCTTGGCATGGGGTCACGAAGAGTCAGACATAACTTGGTGACTGAACAACACCAGACCTTTTCAATTAAAACTAAAATCTGTTCCAAAAGAGTGCATTGTTTTAGCTTTAAAGTAGTTAGGAAGCATATCACACATTATTTTTTTTTAATTAAATAAAAAGCTATAGGAATTTTGATAACTTAATTACATGTAGTGTGCATGCATGCTAAATCACTTCAATCATGTCTGACTCCTTGTGACACTATGAACCAAAGCCTCTCAGGCTTATCTGTCTATGAGATTCTGCAAGCAAGAGTACTGAAATGTGTTAACATGCTGTCCTTCAGGGGATCTTCTTGACCCAGGGATTGAACCCTCATCGGTCCCCTGCATTGGCAGCTGGGTTCCCTACAACTAGTGCCACCTTGAATGCCAATTGCATGTAAGCTGAATTATAATTTTCTTTTTTTTTTTTTGCTTTTTCTTTTGGAATTTTAAATGTTAAAGAAATTCAATTCTCTTTATGAGTAATTAATGGTTATATCATTATTGATTTTTGCTTTCAGACTGTTTCAGTAGCTAAAGTTGAATTTGAAAAACTATCTTCATTTAAATTTAATTTTGATTATTAAAATAATATATTGAAATATAGTACCTATGTTCAACAAAGGAGAAGGAAATGGCAACCCACTCCAGTATTCTTGCCTGGTGAATCTTGTGGACAGATGAGCCTGGTGGGCTGCCATCTATGGGGTCACTCAGAGTTGGACTGTACTAAAGTGACTTAGCAGCTGCAGCAACATGTTCAAGCTGTATCACCATTAAATTATGTTAGTTTCTTTCAAGTAATTATATTCTATTTAAAATATGTTATTCACAGATGGACCAAGCAAATGTGTATGTAGTTTCTCAGCATATATCAAAAGATTCCACAATTTATTAAGCCATCAGTGATATGTTTTGATGACTCTTTACATTTCAGTCATAACATTTTGCTAAAACACAACTGCAATTATTTTCAGAATCAGGCCCTAAAATATTCTTTACATATGCTAAATCCTGCCATTATACTGATTTTGGAAAGATTTTAAAGATGACCAATTTAAATAATATAATTAAACTATGTACTTTATCAAACTTGTTAAAAATCACATCATGCTAGATAAAAATGCAAACTTATAATAAAAGTGATAATATTAAATAAGTAGGAAAGTTTCCAGAAATACTAGAGAATAGCATTGTTGTATGTAACTATTTTTATTAAAGGTCATAAGAAAGAGAAGTCCAGAAGGTAAACATAATGAGACTGTATTAAGCTATTTCGACACAAGGATTCCTGAGAAAGAGATGACCCTGTGGTATGCTCTTCCTATTTTAAATAAAGCTCCATATGCTTCAAATATGGGAACTCTCATCAGGAGCACACACTGCCTGGCTTCAGTTGTCATTATATGGCAGAGGAGGGAGAAAGGATTTTTGAGAGGACCAGAGCCCAAACTATTTAGGAATTTATAGAGTGAAGTCAACATCTTTGAAAGGCAATTTTAAGCAAATAGGGAGGCTGTGGGAAATTGGTATCATGCACTCCCTGTAGCTTATACCACTTAGTTGCTGAGCTGAAGAATTCAGCCTAAGTAGAAGCTTCTGGGTGGTATTGAAGGCTGACACTTTACTAAAGGAAATAAAGCCAACATTCATTCAAGCATATCTTCAACCCAAAGTTTACAATCATTTGGATTTGCATATTCTAAAGGAAAAGCTCTTTAGTCAAAAAACAAAGCAAGCAAGCAAGCAAGCAAACAAACAAACAAAACCCAAAAAACTCCAAGCAAAAACATTGGAGTTAGAAAACAGAGAAAATGCTGAAAATTTAAGGCCTCATCCTTGATGAAATTTTGCTTTCATTAAGTGATTCCTGAATGAGTAGATATTTAAAAGATGAATGTCAACTTTTAGATTTTGCTCCCAAAGAGAAAACTTTATTCTTCAATGTGAAATAATCAAATATCTTATAAAGATTTGAGAGATAAAACTATTTGGTGAACTACTGTTTTGTAAAGTACCTCAGATCCAGCCTTCCGCCTGGTGTATAGGTTGCAATTCTGGACAATTCACTTTGTTTTGTATGGTAAATGGTAGCAAAAATCCTAGGCAATATAATAAACTATTTGATATATGTTTAGTATGATGCTACTAATGGCTTATTCTTTCCCTTTGTCTGTGTTTTCTAAAATTGCTATACTCCTAAATTGCCCTCTTGAAAATCATCACTTTCTATCAAACACACAATCTAATCCACACAGGGCTTTATATGGAAGATGATAAATATAAGTTTATTCTTTTAAAGGATTATTGATATTTTTAATACAAATAACTTTTTAAGGATATTTTTTCAAGAAAAAAATTTCTAAGACACAGATATGCAATAATTTTATAACAATCTTTTGTGAAGAAAGTGGAAACATGTTTACATGATTCTAGTTATGTAGCAAAACTAACTATTGCTAAGAATTCTGATTTGTATTTCTTATGAGCACTGAAAAATTGATGCTTTTGAACTGTGGTGTTGGAGAAGACTCTTGAGAATCTGTTGGGCTGCAAGGAGATCAAATCAGTCAATCAAAGGGAACCAATGTTGAATATTCATTTGAAGGACTGATGCTGGAGATAAAGCTCCAATACTTTGGCCACCTGATGCAAAGAGCCAACTCATTGAAAAAGACCGTGATACTGGGAAAGACTGAGGGCAGAAGGAGAAGGGGATGACAGAAGATGATGGTTGGATGGCATCATTAACTCAGTGGACCTGGGTTTGAGCAAACTCTGGGAGATAGTGAAGGACAGGGAAGCCTGGTGTGCTGCAGTACATGGGGTCCCAAAGAGTTAGCATGACTGAGTGATTGAACAACAGCAAAATACATTGTAAAATAAATTATCTCAAAATAATTTACTTTTTGTACTTATTGGAAAACTATAAGAGAATGGCATAAACATTTGAAGTGGTTAGGTTGGATTAGAGAGTGATAACAAAGATTTAGCTAAGTAACTTTCCCTTCACACTGTTACAAACACCCAAGCAGCACAAAGATAATAACAAATTCCAGTGTCAGTTCTCCATCATAGCCCTTGTTCCTCATGGAAAAGCTCCCACTCTTTAACTCCCTGCACAGAGGTAAAAATATGATAGGTTAAAGAAACTATAAAGCATAGGCTTATTGCTGAGGGGGAAGATGGTGGTCTTGCCAGTCCATCCAACACATACATGCACATAGTACCAGTGACACTTGCATAGTCCTATTTGTTATCTCTTTTTCTGTTATCAAGTGTGCTTGTGTAGTCTTCAGTGTAGTAAGCTTGCCATGTACCACACGTCATAAGGAGACACTATTAAAAGGGGTATTTTCTGTTCCATGGTTGCTAAAATACAATATAGTATGAATTGCTGCTTCCCATATTTAAATCTTTCATTCTTTCATTTACTCAAGTAACACTTTTAGGGAAATTCTATGCTCAATCATGTTTAACTCCTTGCAACCCTATTGGAATATAGCCTTCCAGGCTCGTCTATCCATGGAATTTTCCAGACAAGAATATCAGAGTTCGGTTGCCACTTCCTTCTCTAGGGAAATATATTTCTGCTTTATAAGAAATAAGAATTACTACTTTTATCAGTACTTCTACAACTAAGGCTACTATCATTGCATCTACTATTATTAGTAATTGAAATATAATACACTATGCCAAGCATTCTTATGCACTTTGCAATTATTAGTGCATTAAATTCTAACAATAATGCTAGAGGCTATGGGTTATTAATATACCCATTTCACCAAAGAATAGCTTAAAGTCAAGTAATGTAACCAAAGACATTCATAAGTGATTGTAGTAAAAATAGGATACAATTTCACATACCTACATGATTCCTAAGCTAATAAGCTTCATTGCCATATGGTTCATGAATAATGAATTCATTTTTGAAATTATGATTAATAAATTCACTGATGAATTTTTTCCTTATTCTCAAAAAGATGTCTTATTGTAAGAAATGGATATAATAATGATAACAATTAAATAACAATGAAGATATATAAGCAAATTAAAGTATTGTTTAATGTGGAAGAAAGACAACTGTAAATTGTCTTAAAAAAATAGGAAATGCATTCCTAGAAACTTGATATTTGAGCAATCCCCTGACTAGAAAGGGACAAAGTAAAGAAGCAGAGAAGTATTTCTGCATATTGAGCAAAGCTTGTACACAAACATAACAGTGAAAATGAAATGACACCTTTGAGGAATGTAACACATCTTACTGAATTGTGAAATGCCTTATGTATCAGGCTCAGGAATTTAGATGATAGTCTGTTGCAAAGGCAATGGAAAGTTCCTGAGTGTCTTTTGTTTTTAAAGGTGTTGAACGGCTTCACTTTCACTTTCAAATGGCTTCTACACATGTAAGGCAATATGAGATAATACAATTCAAATACAAGACACTGGACTTGGTTTAAAAAATAAAATCTAAAAGGAAAGAAAGAATCTCTAATGATAGAATAATTTTAAGTATCATAAAAATAAAATTTAACTATGTGGTCGTTATTACTAATTCATCGGGAATATGTAGTAAAATATCAGTAATGGCTGGAAGAGGACAAACTTCAAAAGTGAGGTCACAATTAATGGGTAACATCATTACTAAGTTAGAACAAAACTCTGAAAGCCTAGAGTCAACTAACTGACTCTTGTCAGTCAATTATTATGTTTTTGAGGCAAAGAGTAATGAGTTTGGGACAATGTTTCTGTAACAATCTGGTGTTGACCTGTGTAGTAGAAACTGTTAGTGCACCTCTCTGGGGTGTGCTGTCTTGAATAATCAGACAAGCAATTACAGCCCAGCCCTGAAACAACCTTCAAACAATGATTACCAGCTGTTCTGTATATTCTTCAAGTCTCAGACACTCCAGGTGAGATTATTCTGCTCACTCCTGGATCCTAGCTAGGAGAAACTGGCTTGATAACACACACTTTATTGACACCTGTCTTTTGTTTTCTCTGTTTCTGACTTTCCTGTGAGTGATACCTGGAATAACCTCCCAAAACATGCTTACTCTTGAATCCCTACTCCAAGGCCTACCTGAAAAATCATGAACTAAGACAATCTATAATATGTTGAGACAGACCAATTCAACAGTGGCAATTTTGGTTACAGGTTCCTTTCAAAACATGATGAAATTTTTAGCTTCACTACCTAAAAATACATATGCACTCTGTGCATGTCTCCCTCACCCCATAGTCATTTTTCAGTCCATTCATCTAGTGATTGTTTACTGATTCCTTGCAGTGAGTCAGGCACTACTGGGCTAGTATACATCTGTGTACAGCAGAGAAGAAGCTCTTATAAATGTTATATGCTAATATACACATTTTAGGGGGGATAAGAAGGCATAAAAAAAATAAATAAAAATAAATGTAGTAAATAACATATGATACAATACTGACACTGTAGGGAAGTAATATTTGCCACCCTCAAATGCCTCGTGAAGATTCATTTAGGCTGAATATTTTTAATAAACAGAAAATTCAAGGAAAAAAAAAAAGAAGGCAATGGCAACCCACTCCTGTACTCTTGCCTGGAAAATCCCATGGACGGAGGAGCCTGGTAGGCTGCAGTCCATTGGGTCGCTAAGAATCAGGCACGACTGAGCGACTTCACTTTCATTTTCACTTTCATGCATTGGGGAAGGCAATGGCAACCCAGTCCAGTATTCTTGCCTGGAGAATCCCAGGGACAGAGGAGCCTAGTGGGCTGCCGTCTATGGGGTCGCACAGAGTCAGACACGACTGAAGCTGCTTAGAAAAAAAAGATAGTTGATGTAGACAACTTGGTTTTTTTTTAATATTCTTTTTTTCTTTTTAAATTTACAATACTGCATTGGTTTTTCCATACATCAACATGAATCTGCCACGGGTGTACACGTGTTTCCAATCCTGAACCCCCCCTCCCACCTCCTTCCCCATACCTCTGGGTCATCCCAGCGCACCAGCCCCAAGCATCCTGTATCCTGCATCAAACCTAGACTGGCGATTCATTTCTTATATGATATTATACATGTTTCAATGCCATTCTCCCAAATCCTCCCACCCTCTCCCTCTCCCACAGAGTCCAAAAGACTGTTCTATTGAAGGATGATTGCTTTACAGTATAGCATTGGTTTCTACCAAACATCAACATGAATCAGCCATAGAGTTCCCATGTCCATTTCCACTTGAACATCCCTCCCACCTCCCTCCCCATCCCACCCTCTAGGTTGTTACCCAGTTTGGGTTACCTGAGTCATAGAGCAAATTCCCATTGGCTATCTATTTTACATATGGTAAAATACCTCCCACCATCTCCTTCTTTGCCAACCTCCCTGAGTCCATAAGTCTTTTTCTCAGTGTCTGTGTCTCCACTGCTGCTCTGAAAATTGTTTCATCAGTACCATCTTTCTAGACTCCATATATATGTGTTACTATATGATAATTGTTTTTTCTCTTTCTGATTTACTTCACTCTGTATAATAGACTCTAGATTCACCCACCTTATTAGGACTGACTCAAATGCATTACTTTTTATGGCTGAGGAATATTCCACTGCATATATTACCACTTCTCTTTTATCCATTCATTTGTCAGTGGACATTTAGGTTGCTTCCATGTCCTAACTATTGTAAATAGAACTTCAATAAACATTGGGTTACATGTGTATTTTCAATTTTGGCTTCCTCAGGATATATTCCTAGTAGTGGGATTGTTAAGTCATATGGTGGTTTTATTCCTAGTTTTTTTTTTTTTTTAAGGAATTTCCATACTGTTCTCCATAGTGGCTGTATCAATTTACATTCCAACCAACAGTGCAAGAAGGTTCTCTTTTCCCCACACCCTCTCCAGCTTTTAATGTTTGTACATTTTTTGATGATGGCCATTCTGACCTACGTGAGGTGATATCTCATTAGAGATTTTTATTTGTATTTCTCTAATAAAGAGTGGTGTTTGGCATCTTTTCATTCATCTATTAACCATCTGTATTTCTTCTTTGGAGAAATGTCTGTTCAAATCTTTTACCCATTATTATTATTATTATTTTAATTGAGTTCTTTGCTTTTCTGGTATTGACTTGTATAAGCTGCTTGTATATTTTT
>SJYQ01000891.1:479581-495093 GCA_006410935.1 Redunca redunca
TGGAAAAGACTCTGCTGCTGGGAGGGATTGGAGGCAGGAGGAGAAGGGGACGACAGAGGATGAGATGGCTGGATGGCATCACCAACTAGATGGACATGAGTTTGGGTGAACTCCGGGGGGCGGTGATGGACAGGGAGGCCTGCAATTCATGGGGTCGCATATAGTCGGACACGACTGAGCAACTGAACTGAACTGACATACACGACTGAGCAACTGAACTGAACTGATATTGCAGTGGTCTTAAATACAACATCTCTAAAGGCAGGTATTTATCTTTGAAATAATACCTATTCCTTATGATATAATGCACTATTTTTTTGATTTCTAAGACCTTTCTTTTCCTCTTCAGAAGCTATACATGTATAGTTTAAAATCTTAGTTAAATTAAATCATGTTTCATTGAGTGCAAAAATTTTAAATAATTCCATTAAAAGTTTTTAACTTTATTCAATTTGTTTTCAGTTTTTCATCCTTTTTAGTTTTCACATTTTAAATTGCTTTGGTCTTTTTCTTACTTTTATTGTTTACTGTCTCTGTATACTTATAAATGTTTACTTTTATGGAGAATCAATATAATTTATATGTTTAACTCTTAAAATATGAATAAAATGAGAATTCTCATTATTATAAGCCATAATTTAATCTTTCCCTCTCGTGTCTCTTGTTTCATTCAAAATATGTGAAATATTTGAAATGTGTGTACAAAAAGCACATTCCCCTCACTCTTTATCTTGTTGTGCATTGATGTGAAATAGGTTTAATAAGGATTCTGCTTCTGATTAAAATGGAAAAAAAGCCTCTGCTCAGTCACTCAATCTATCAATAACACTGAGAACTGTATTGTATAATAACACTGATAATTTAAAGTGCCATCAAAGATTCTCCTATTGATTAAAGAGATACTGCTAAGATACTTGTCATTTTATAAACTGAATTGAGCAAGAAAATGGTGGGGATACAGCAAACTTACCCTCTTCTACTATACAATGAGCTTAAATAAATGGCCTAGATTAATATAGCTAGAATGTAATTTTCCTCCAAACTATTTTGCCTACTGCATGCCTCATATTCAATATATTCTGTGCATGTCTTTTAACACTTGAAATTTTGTGAATGCTGACTATAGAAAGACTGAAAAAATTCAAAAATGCATGGAGGTATAAGAAAAAAAAATCCATGTTTGTGTTTAAAATTAGACATGAAACCCAGCTGACATAAAACCCCTAGCTGAGGTTCTAAATATTCAATTTTGTCATCTCAGTTGCATCTTCATATGGTCTACATAAAATACTTCTGGACACAATTTGATATAATTGGCACCTTTCTGGCATCTAAACTGAGGTAGCAGGAATTGAGAAATCTTCATCCCTATAGGTGATTTCTTAAACTTGGGCCTGAGGAATTGTTTCAGAGCCAGGTAGGTAAAGCTTCAGTTATTACATATGAAAGTAGAAGACTTGTCAACTTAGCTTGCCATCTTGGCATTTTTCATGAATGCTGAATTCATTTTTAAAATAAGAACTGTGTAGTATAGATCAGCCTTAGGATTTCTTTGGAAGGAATGATGCTAAACCTGAAACTCCAGTACTTTGGCCACCTCATGCGAAGAGCTGACTCATGGAAAAGATTCTGATGCTGGGAGGGATTGGGGGCAGGAGGAGAAGGGGATGACAGGGGATGAGATGGCTGGATGGCATCACGGACTCGATGGACGTGAGTCTGAGTGAACTCCGGGAGTTGGTGATGGACAGGGAGGCCTGGCGTGCTGCGATTCATGGGGTCACAAAGAGTCAGACACGACTGAGCGACTGAACTGAACTGAACCGAACTGTGTAGTACAGATACATTATTTATCTATCTATCTTTTGTCTATCTGCTAGCTCTAGAAAATTTTTTTTCTATAAGCTCATGAAAGGCTTGGACATTTTATTTTTCATATGTTCTATGTATCACTACACAGTAAAAGATCGTCTGCTCTCTTGATTAAGATGTGTTCAAGAACTTTATGTAGCTCCAAGAGATGCAAACACAAGAGAGATGTGAGTTTAAGTGACAGGAAAAAAAAAGAAAATAGAATAGATGTTAAAAAGATCTCTAATTTTTAGTTTGGGAGTTGGTTCAAGGTTAGAAGACAAACAAGAGCCAGTTTAGGACAGCTAATACAGAGAAAGTCCCTCAAGATCCTTGGTTGTTGTGACATTCTATGGTCTAAGTCCTCTGATTCTGGAAACACATAGAAAAATGACCAGTTGTCAAGACTTTACATTTCTGATGTGCTCTATTTATTCTTTGGCACAGTGGAATAAGTAGAGAATACCAATAGAAAATGATGTCTTTAAAAAGCCGCTGATAAATGTTACAAAAAATAAAAAATCTGTGTCTCTTTTGCTGTCTCATGTACACATGTACACCTGTGGTGGATTCATGTTGATGTATGGCAAAATCAATACAATATTGTAAAGTAATTAGCCTCTAATTAAAATAAATTAATGTAAATTAAAAAAAATAAACAAAAACAAAGGAAAAAAAACCCAAACTGCTAAAACTAAAAATAGCCATAACAATCATACCAACTCTTGGGATCACAATTTTTGAGCAACAAGCTCAGAATCAGTGAAATTTTGTTAGTTTCTGGTGTCAACTCTGTTTTCAGCTAGCAACAGTGTGCCATAGGTTATGTCTGTAGGTGTATTTTTCTAGCCATTACTTACTTAATATTCTGCATTTAAGAAGTCTGTTTCTAATCTGCTCTTTTTTAAAATTGAAGTGTTAATATTTAAAATTATTATAAGCTATTATTCCAACATTTATCAAAATAAATACATCAGTTGCAATAGACAATTAGCAAAATCTCATATCTGATTCATTTTCATGCATTGTACATTTAAACTACAGAAAAGTTTCATTGATTTATTAAACCTCAACTATTTGCTATTTGTTTAATCAAAATGAGACTTAAAAATAGTTTATAGTATACAGGTTAAATTTGTTTTTATTTTTTTAGCTGTTCTGCGACTTCGCTGCTGTACACAGGCTTTCTCTACTTGCAGTGAGGGGGCTACTCTTTGTTGTGGTACATTGGCTTCTCACTGCAGTGGTTTCTCTTGTTGTGGAGCACAGGCTCTAGGCATGTGGGTTCAGTAGTTGTGTCTCATGGGCTCTAGAGCATAGGCTTAGTAGTTATGGTGTACGGGCTTGGCTGCTCTGAAGCATGAGGGATTTTCTCCAACCAGGGATTAAAGCTGTGTCTTTGTGTTGGCAGGCAAATTCCTACTCACTGAACCATCAAGGAATTCCCTAGAGGTTAAATTCTAACAGAGTCTGTGATTAGTTTGTGGGTGAAATAATAACAGAATGAGTGCTAAAACAGAACTAAGATTTTCAAGAATCAATTGTAAATTTCATCAGTTTTTAGACTGTTTATCAAATAAAACCACTTTAATATTATCTTTGAAACCATGAAAGATTACTACATGCAGAGGTGGTTATGAGTATATTATATTGATTTTTGAAATGTGACCCATGCTTAAAAAAAGAATTCAGTATCTTAAGTGATCAGCACTACATGTGTTTTTGATGAATATTTGTGGTCTTTTATAAATTCTGACCTTGAACTTTGGTACCTCTATTTTCCAGCTTTATCTTTCTCCACATGGAATCTATAGATTAAATTGAATCATTAATCACACTAAGCATTTTGTTATACAGTCTTTGAAGCACTTACTTTGAACTTACATAACATAGTTTTAAGTGCAAATAAAACTTCCCATTTTTCTAAAATGTCTTTTTTCTTACTGTAAGGAATTAGCTGTTGGTATTCTCAGCTGCAAACTCTTGGCAAAGTGATTACCACCCTGTAGTTATCACAGTCACAGACTGTTAGAAGTAAGAGATTATATATTCTAACCACTAATTTTCCCATTTCACTGTCTATGGGAACAGTGAAAGATGGACCTAGGCATTTCTACTCTTTTCTGTCAGTTAAAAATAATAACCAAATTCATTTCTCCCCGACAGAATGTAATTGAGATATAGGCAATGATTTGAAGAAACACTGAGCATTTTTGTGTAAATCAGTTTCTTTTTCTGCACTGCCATCAAATAAAACGCTTGATGATTTGCTACTTGTATGAGAAATGTCAGAGAGCATGCTTCTGTTTCCCACTAGTCCTCGGTCACAATCCATCTGTTTAATGCTATGTTACCATAATATCTTTTATCATGCTTTGCTCAAGGACACGGAAACTGAAAGACAAAAGATAGAAAACATATAAGCATTTTCCTCAAAGATGCTTATCATTATATGTAAACAAAGGGCAAAATATATGTCAAAGTGGAGCTTCTGCAAACAGATAAAAAATAAAACTAGAGCCTTCAATTTTAGCATTTCAGCTACTGAAGATCTTTGATTCATTCTCTGGCTAAATAGATTATACTACCATAAGTATTTAAAAGACATACTATAATATTTTTTTTTATAATTGAACACAGCATTTTAGTATAAATATACATAGTGAAGACAGTATGTACTTATAAAAGTACAGATATCAGGAGATTTTTCCAAACATTTTATTTTCATTTTTAGGATCACCTTTAAAATTTTACTTTCTTATAAAGGATATGGATCATATCTCTAGGAGGAAAAGAAGAAGGGTTTCTGGGACAAAGAACATTTACTAGTTGTGTGCTGTTTAGAAATCATAAACAGCAAATAAGCAAAAAGCTATGCAAAAGTCAGATTTCAATAAAGAAAACATTTGATATTCCTTACTATATACTCTTGTGTCCACAAAAAATCTCTTAAACTTAACACTTACCAAAACTAATTTATTCAGGAAAGTGAAGCTCCCCAGGAAATATTTTGTCATCAACGGATTACACTAGCCCTAATATGATTATGGAAATATAAATATAGCCTGGGAACAGCATCATGAGCATTGGGCTAAACCCATTGGGAGCTGATCTTGAGATATTTCACAGAGGTAGGTAATTATAATTCTCAGTTAAATATCTGAAGTTTAAAAGGACTACATAATTTTTTAGAATTTTTGACTAAAAAATCAAGTGACTTTATTAGATTACTTTGAGATGTATAATATTTGCATAAGTTGTTAAAAACCATAATGGAGAAAAGTTAGCTAAATATTTTTAAGGAAAAATTATCCAGTACATAACCTGTTTAAATATAAATGAAGTAAATCTTGGTATTTAATTTTTAATTTATTATTAGTTTTTCTTTATATATCAAACTTTTTCTTTATTAGAAGATAATTGCTTTACAATATTGTGTTAGATTCTGCCATACATCTGTTAGTGATTATGGCCTTTATTATGTTGATATATGCTCCTGCTGTGCCTACTTTTTGGAAAGATTTTATTATAAATAGGTGTTTAATTTTGTCAAGAGTTTTCTCTGCATCTTTTGAGATGATCATCTGGTTTTATCTTTCAATTTGCTAATATTGTGTATCACAGTGATTATTTTGTGTGTATTGAAGAATCCTTGAATCCCTGGGATAAAGTCCACTTGATCATGATATATGATCCTTTTTATGAGTTGTTGGGTTCTGTTTGCAAGAATTTTATTGAGAATTTTTGCATCTACATTCTTCAGTGATATTGGCCTGTAAGATTGGTTTTTGTGGCATCTTTGTCTGATTTTGGTATCAGAATAATGGTTGCTTCAGAGAATGAGTTCAGCAGTTTTCTTTCCTCCACAATTTTCTGGAAGAATTTAAGCAGGATAGACATTTCTTCTCTAAATTTTTGGCAAAATTTACTGTGAAGTCATCTGACCCTGGTCTTTTTTTGTTGGAAAAATTGTTAGTACAGTTTCTATTTCTGTCGTTGTGATCGATCTGTTCATACTTTATATCTCTTTCTTGTTCAGTTTTGGAAGGTATATTTTTCTAAGAAATTGTCCATTTCTTTGAGGTTGTCCATTTCATTGGCATATAGTTACTCATAATAGTCTCTTATGTATTTCCACATTGTCTGTTGTGTCTTCTCCTTTTTGATTTCTAATTTTATTAATTTGAGTCTTCTCCCTTTTTTCCTGATTAGTTTGGCTAATGGCTTTGTTGATTTTGTTTATCTTCTCAAAGAATTAGCTTTTTAGTTTTATTGCTCTTGGGTGTTGTTTTCTTCCTTTCATTTTCAATTTTTTGTGTTCTGATATTTATGATTCTTTCCTTTTACTAACTCTGGGGTCTTTAGTTCTTCTTTCCATAGTTATTTTAGATGTAAGGTTTGTTTATTCAATGTTTTCTTGTTTCTTGAGGTAGCCTGTATTGATATAAACTTCCCTCCTAGCACTGTTTTCAGTGCATCCCTTAGGTTTTGAGTTGTAATGTTTTCATTGTCATTTGTTTCTAGGTATATTTTGATTGCCTTCTTGATTTCTTCAGTGATTTATTGGTTATTCAGAAAGAAAAAATACTAGTGAAGTTCCATGTGTTTTTGCTTTTTATAGTTCTCTTTCTGTAGTTTATGTCTAATCTTGTAGTGATGTGGTCAGAAAAGATGCTTGGAATTATTTAAATTACTTTTAAACTTGTCATGGCCTGACTTGTGACACAAGATGTGATCTATCCTGGAGAATGTTGCATGTGCACTTGAGAAAAAAGTGAAATCTACTGTCTTTGGATGANTTAAACTTGTCATGGCTTGACTTGTGACACAAGATGTGATCTATCCTGGAGAATGTTGCATGTGCACTTGAGAAAAAAGTGAAATCTACTGTCTTTGGATGACATGCCTTGTAAATATCAATTAGGCCCAACCAGTCGAATATATTGTTTAAAGCTTGTGTTCCTTATTAATTTTCTGTCTGTGGGACCTGTTTATTGTGAGTGGGATATTAAAGTCTCTCATTATTATTGTGTTACTGATGATTTTCCCTTTAATAGCTATTAGTACTTGCCTTATTTTTTTGCAGTGCTCCTATGTTGGGTGCATATTATTTTTAGTTGCTTTGTCTTCTTCATAGATTCATCCTTTGATCATTATGTACTGTCCCTCCTTGTCTCTAGTAGCAATCTTTTTTTAAGTCTATTTTATCTAATATGAGTATTGCAATTTCTTCTTTCTTTTGATTTCCATTTGCATGGAATATCTTTTTCCAACCCTTCAATTTCAGTCTATATGTGTCCTTAGGTCTGAGGTGATTCTCTTGTATACAGCAAATACAGGTGTCTTGTTTTGTATCCATCCATTTAACCAAACTGTCTCTTTTGGCTGGAGAATTTATTCCACTTATATTTAAGGTAATAATTGATATGTATGATCCTATTATCATTTAATTTATTGTTTTGACTTTGTTTTTGTAGGTATTTCCTTTCTCTTTTGTTTTCTGTCTAAAGAACTACCTTTAGCATTTGTTGTAAAGCTGGTTTGGTGGTGCTGAATTCTCTAAACTGTCACTTGTGTGTAAAACTTTTGACTTCTCCTTAGAATCTGAATGAGGTCCTTGCTGGATAGAGTAATCTTGGTTATAGGTTTCTTTCCTTTTATCACTTTATGTATATCTTACTACTCCCTTCTGGCCTGCAGAGTTTCTATTGAGAGATCAGCTGGTAGCCTTAGGGGATCCCCTTGTATGTTATTTGTTGCTTTTCTCTTGCTGCTTTGAATATTTGTTCTTTGTGCTTAGATTTTATAGTTTGATTAGTATATGTCTTGGCATATTTCTCCTTGGGTTTATCCTGAATAGGACTTTCTGAACTTCCTGGACTTGGGTGGCTATTTCCTTTTCCACGTTAGGGAAGTTTTCAACTATAATCCCCTCAAATGTTTTCTCATGTCCTTTACTTTTGACTTCTTCCCCGAGACCCCTATGATTCTAATGTTACACTTAATGTTGTCCCAGAGGTCTCTGAGACTGCTCTCATTTCTTTTTATTCTGCACTCTTTCAGTTATTTCCACCATTCTATCTGTCAGTACACTTATCCATTCTTCTGCTTCAGTTACTATGATTTTCCCTCTAGTGTATTCCTAATTTCAGTTTTTATGTTGTTTATTGCTAATTGTTTATTCTTTAATTCTTCTGTCATTGTTAAACACTTAATGATGTTTATTGTTAAACATCTTTTTGACCCATGCCTCCAGTCTATTTATCTGTACCTCCATTTTATTTTCAAGATTTTGGATTATCTTTACTATCATTATTCTGAATTCTCTTTCAGGTAGACTGCCTATTTCTTCTTCATTTGTTTAGTCTTATGGGTTTTTACCATGTTTCTGCATCTGGTGCAGGTTTCTCTGTCTTTTCATTTTATTAATTTACTGTGTTTGGGGCCCCCTTTCTGCAGGCTGGAAGGTCATCGTTCCTCTTAACTCTTAAGTTGACTCCACATGAGTGGGATTGGACCAATGCTTTGTGAAGGTTTCCTGTCTGGGGGGACTTGTGCCTGTGTTCTGGTGGATGGAACTGAATTTTGTCTCTCTGAAAGGCAATGTCATATTCAGTAGTGTATTTGGGGGTGGTTATGGGTTTGGTATGGCTTAGGCAGGTTGTTTGCTAATGTGCAGATTTGTGCTCTTGATTTGTTAAAGAATTAGCACGGGATATCTGGCACTGGAGCTTGTTGGCCTATGGGTGGGACCTGGTTTTAGTGTTGAGATAGAGGCCTTTTGGAGAGTTCTTGTCAATTAATGTTCCATGGGATTGGGAGTTCTCTGGTGATTCAAAGTGCTTGACTTTGGTCTCCCACTTCAGGGGCTCAGCCCAACTCCATACTGTAGCACCAAGACCTCAGAAGCCCACTCAGCACAGGAAACAAAACCCCAAGATTATTGGTGAAAGCAACACTCAACAACTTAGAACACCCAAAGAAACTCACAACAAAACTCTCCAATATTTCTAGGAAGGTCTCTGGACGTGTTATGCATAGTGTGAGGTCTTCTCAGTCTCAGATCTTATGCCATCTTGTACTCACTCCAGCTTGTACTTGTTCCCAAAGTCTACAGTTGCTCCAAAATCCTCCATCTCAGGCTAATTGTGGATGTTTAATCTACTGCACCTGAAGCTGCTGGAGCTATTCCCTTTCTCTTCTTTGGTGACACATCCCCTGGTGTTCTGCTTTAATGTGGGGCCTGGCTCTGCTTTTAGATTCCCTTCTTATGACTGTTTTTCACCCAGACATGAGGGAGTGAAGGCTGAGGCTTATTAGGGATCGCTTGCTCAGTACAGATACAGAGAAGGAGGGTGTGGCAGCCACAATTGAGATGTACCAGGGAGTGCCTGTGTAAGTAGAGACCCGCCAGATGTTGTTACAGTCTGTGCTGTATCATGCACTCTCCTAGAGGAAGTGCCCCCAAATTGTGCAGATTGTGGGTCACTAGGAAGAACGAGGTGTTCCCAGCGAGGTGTGGACAGTCCCTGCTCAGAACCTGGTGGTAGTTGCCACCTCTGGGCTGGACTGCATCAGTAGTGTTTTTCCCACTGCCTCAGGCACTTTTGTTTGCTTCAGCAGTGGCTGTGGCTCATGTGGCTTATGGTTCCCCTTCTGGGATTCTAAACTACAGTTGAATTTAATTCTTTGCATTGTGGTTCCAACTAGTTTTGCTGGCTTTTATGGAGGCCACAGGTGGGCACTCAACCACTGTCTGTGAACACGTGGTATTAGAGTGTCCTGGGTGACAACGACTTCTTGTTTCTCTGGACACCTAGTTTTTTTCCCTGGAATCCCCCATCTCTTGCACTAGCTTCCTTAGAGCATCCTCAGGGCAGACAAAATAGGTCCCCTCCCTGAGGTCAGACATCCTTGCCTGAGCCTCAGCACCCCACCTCCATCCTCTATTGCTGATGGAGGCATGTGAACCACTTCTTGCCTGGAAAGTGCTATTTGGCAGTGATTGCGTGGTGACTTTTCTCTGTTTTGCCTTCTGAGCACCTGCCATTGAGCTACCTTCGGATGTTCCAAAGATTCCCGCCCCCCTGCCCAATCCAGGCTGTGAGGTGCTTTCTGAGAGTGTGGAAATTTTTCCTCCTTCACAAAGTCCTCCCTGGGGTACATGTCCCTGTTCTGAAATCCTTTGTCTCTCTTTTTCTTTTTTCTCTTTATCTTTAGCCCTACCTAGTTCTAAGAAGATTGGCTTGCCTTTTTGGAAGCTTCAAGTCTTCTGCTAGCATTCAGAAGTTGTCCTGTAGGAGTGGTTCCATATTCAGATAAAGTTATGATATATTTGTGAAGAGGGAGGTGATCTACCCTCTTAATATGCTTCCATCTTCATTTTTTAAATTTAAGAACTCAAATCATATATAACAACTTTAGATAATTTTAACAAGTTANAGGAAAATAATTTTAGCTATTTCCTAATTCTATTCAGCTCCCCTTACATTTCTCTTATTTGCAAATATTACCCTTAAAGTGTCCTCCTAAAAAGAAACATAGCATAATAAAATAGAAATGTTATTAGAATAAATTCAAGGGATTAGATCTGATAGACTGCCTGAAGAACAAAGGATGGAGATTCTTGACATTGTACAGGAAGCAGTGATCAAGACTGTCCCCAAGAAAAAGAAATGTAAAAAGGCAAAATGGTTGTCTGACGAGGCCTTAAAAATATCTGAAACAAAGAAGAGAAGTGAAAGGCAAAGGAGAAAAGAAAGATATACCTATTTGAATACAGAGTTCCAAAGAATAGCAAGGAGAGAAAAGAAAGTCTCCCTCAGTGATCAATGCAAAGAAATAGAGGAAAACAATGGAATGGGAAAGACTAGAAATGCCTTCAAGTAAATTAGAAATACCAAGGGAATATTTCATGCGAAGATGGGCAAAATAAAGGACAGAAATGATATAGACCTAACAGAAGCAGAAGATATTAAGAAGAGGTGTCTAGAATATACAGAAGAGTTATACAAAAAAGATCTTCATGACCAACATAACAACAATGGTGTGATCACCCACCTGGAGCCAGACATCCTGGATTGCAAAGTCAGGTGGGCCTTAGGAAGCATCACTATGAAGAAAGCTCATGGAGGTGGTGGAATTCCAATTGAGCTATTTCAAATCCTAAAAGATGATTCTGTGAAAGTGCTGCACTCAATATGCCAGCAAATCTGGAAAACTCAACAGTGTCCACAGGATTGGAGAAAGTCAGTTTTCATTCCAATCCNTGATGCTGTGAAAGTGCTGCACTCAATATGCCAGCAAATCTGGAAAACTCAACAGTGTCCACAGGATTGGAGAAAGTCAGTTTTCATTCCAATCCCAAAGAAAGGCAATGCCAAAGAATGGTCAAACTACTGCACGATTGCACTTGTCTCATGTTCTAGCAAAGTAGTGCTCAAAATTCTCCAAGCAAGGCTTAAACAGTACATGAACCATGAACTTCCAGATGTTCAAGCTGGATTTAGAAAAGGCAGAGGAACCTGAGATCAATTTGCCAATATCTGTTGGATCATCGAAAAAGCTAGAAAGTTCCAGAAAAATATCTACTTCTGCTTCATTAACTATGACAAAGTCTTTGACAGTGTGGATGACAACAAACAGTGGAAAATTCTTAAAGAGATGGGAATATCAGACCACCTGCCCTGCCTCCTGAGAAATCTGTATGTAGGTCAAGGAGCAACAGTTAGAACTGGACATGGAACTACAGACTGGTTCCAAGTCAGGAAAGGAGTATGTCAAGGCTATATATTGTCACCCCGCTTATTTAACTTATATGCAGAGTACAACATGTGAAATGATGGACTGGATGAAGCACAAGCTGGAATCAAGATTGCCAGGATAAATATAAATAACCTCTGATATACAGATGACACCACTCTTATGACAGAAAGCAAATAAGAATCAAAGAGCCTCTTTATGAAAGTAAAAGAAGAGAGTGAAAAAGTTGTGTTAAAACTCAACATTCAGAAAACTAAGATCATGGCATATGGTCGCATCACTTCATGGCAAACAGATGGGGAAACAATGGAAACGGTGACAGACTTTATATTTTTGGGCTCCTAAATCACTGCAGAAGGTGACTGCAGCTTTGAAATTGAAAGACACTTGCTTCTTGGAAGAAAAGCTATGGCCAACCTAGACAGCATATTGAAAAGCAGAGTCATCCCTTTGCTGACAAATGTGTGTATATTCAAAGCTATGGTTTTTCCAGTAGCCATGTATGGATGCGATAGCTGGACTATTAAGAACGCTGAGTGCTGAAGAATTGATGCTCTTGTATTGTCTTGTTGGAAGAGACTCTTGGGAGTCCCTTGGACTGCAAGGACATCAAACTAGTCTATAAAGGAAATGAGTCCTGAATATTCATTGGGAGGACTGATGCTGAAACTGAAACTCCAATACTTTGGCCACATGATGCAAAGAACTGTCTCATTGGAAAAAACCTTGATAATGAGAAACATTGAAGGCAGGAGTTGAAGGGGACAACAGAGGATGAGGTGGTTGGATTTCATCACCAACTCAATGAACATGAATTTGAGCAAGCTCTGGGAGTTGGTGAAGGAGAGGAAAACCTGACGTGCTGCTATTCATGGGATCTCAAAGAATCAGACAAGACTAAGTGACTGAAATGACTGATTGCTCTATAAATAATAATTGAGTGTTCCTCAGCACACTGTTCTATGCATTCTCTTCTGCTAGTGATTTCTGAATGGAGAAAGGAGATATTATTAAATATATAAAGGAGATACTACATTAATAGTTTTCTATAAAATAGATATTATTAAAAAAAAACCATTACTTACCTATGAAATAGCTAAATAAGTCACATAAAGAGAAGGTAGAATAATGGTTACCAAGGCCTAGGTGGAGAGGCGGGGGGAAAGGAGGTTGTTTCATTTTGCAAGTAGAAAAGAATACTGGAGACCTGTTTCAGAATAATATGAACATACTTAACACTACTGAATAGTACACATCAAAATGGTAAAGGCAATGAATTTTGTATTATATATTTTTTACCACAATAAAAATTCTGTTGTGCAATGTGTAAAAAGTTTTCTCACATACTTGGTGTGAAACATTGCCCAAACAATTTTGATCATATTTAAATTTGATCATATTGCTTTCTTTGTTGTTTTTGTTTTCCTGAGATATGCATATTTATAACAGAGCAATATAATATGCAAGGTATTTTGATGAAATACTTTTGTATCTTTATTGACAAGACTGTAAGACTTTAAACGTATTCTTGTGAGAGTCAAACTCCTAAATTTCTAAGATTTCATTCCTTTATGGAAAGATTATTTTCAACTTCATTCTTCGCTTAAGAACTCATTTGAAATTGAAAGTGAAAGTGAAGTCACTCAGTTGTGTCTGACTCTTTGAGACCCCATGGACTTTAGCCTACCAGGCTCCTCTGTCCATGGGATTTTCCAGGCAAGAGTATTGGAATGGGTTGCCGACTCATTTAGCTTTGTGCTATTAGAAAAATATGAGGACTCCCCTGCTATAACTTCCTCCCAACATTTAATAATATATAGATAAAAAGAGAATTCTGTGCCTCTTACTCAAGAATTTCTCCTTGATTTCTTCTATCTTATTAAATCATATTATGTTGTTTCCTTTTTTCAAAAAGATACTTAAGTCTTTCAGACTATATAAGATACTTAAGTTTCATTCAGACTATATAAGTCCATATATACTAACATTTTATAAGAATGACTATGTCAAATGCTGTGTNTATTACTTCAATTCAGCTCAGTTCAGTTGCTCAGTTGTGTCTGACTCTTGGTGACCACATGAATCGCAGCATGCCAGGCTTCCCTGTCAATCACCAACTCCCAGAGTTTGCACAACCTCATGTCCATGGAGTCGGTGATGCCATCCAGACATCTCATCCTCTGTCATCCCCTTCTCCTCCTGCCTCCAAACCGTCCCAGCATCAGAGTCTTTTCCAATGAGTCAACACTTCGCATGAGGTGGCCAAAGTACTGGAGTTTCAGCTTCAGCCTCAGTCTTTCAATAAACACCCAGGACTGATCTCCTTTAAGATGGACTGGTTGGATCTCCTTGCAATGCAAGGGACTCTCAAGAGTCTTCTCCAACACCACAGTTCAAAAGCATCAATTCTTCAGTGCTCAGGTTTCTTGACAATCATGCTTTCACATCCATACATGACCACTGGAAAAACCATAGCCTTGACTATACGGACTTTTGTTGGCAAAGTAATGCCTCTGCTTTTGAATATGCTATCTAGGTTGGTCATAACTTTCCTTCCAAGGAGTAAGTGTCTTTTAATTTCATAGCTGGAATCACCATCTGCAGTGATTTTGGAGCCCCCAAAAATAAAATCCAACATTGTTTCCACTGTTTCCTCATCTATTTCCCATGCAGTGATGGGACCAGATGCCATGATCTTCGTTTTCTGAATGTTGAGCTTTAAGCCAACCTTTTCACTCTCCACTTTCACTTTCATCAAGAGGCTTTTGAGTTCCTCTTCACTTCCTGCCATAAGGGTGGTGTCATCTGCATATCTGAGGTTATTGATATTTCTCCCGGCAATCTTGATTCCAGCTTGTGCTTTTTCCAGCCCAGCATTTCTCATGATGTACTCTGCATATAAGTTAAATAAGCAGGGTGATGATATATAGCCTTGATGTACTGCTTCTCCAATTTGGAACCAGTCTGTTGTTCCATGTCCAGTTCTAACTGTTGCTTCCTGACCTGCATATAATTTTCTCAAGAGGCAGGTCAGGTCGTCTGGTATTTCCACCTCTTTTGAAATTTTCCACAGTTTATTGTGATCCATGCAGTCAAAGGCTTTGGCATAGTCAATAAAGCAGAAATAGATACTTTTCTGGAACTCTCTTGCTTTTTCAATGGTCCAGCAGATGTTGGCAATTTGATCTCTGGTCCCTCTGCCTTTTCTAAAACCAGCTTGAACATCTGGAAGTTCACAGTTCACGTACTGCTGAAGCCTGGCTTGGAGAATTTTGAGCATTACTTTAGTAGTGTGTGAGATGAGTGAAACTGTGCGGTAATTTGAGCATTCTTTGGCATTAGAGCACATTCATTCAGAAGATATTATTTTGAAGTTTAATCTTAATGTGAAGGTTTTATTGTTTATTTCACCTGCATAAATAATAGCTTCATGTGTCTTTTTAAGGGGGAGGGGAGCTTCTCTGGTAGCTTAGCTGATAAAAAATCCACGTGCAATGTGGAATACCCCAATTCTATTCCTGGATTGGGAGGATACCCTGGAGAAGAGATAGGCTACCAACTCCAGTATTATGGGCTTCCCTGGTGGCTCAGAGGATAAAGAAACCACCTGCAATGTGGGAGACCTAGATTTGATCTCTGGGTTGGGAGATCCCCTGGAGGAGGGCATGGAAACTCACTCCAATATTCTTGCCTGTAGAATACCTATGGACAGTGGAGCATGGCAGGCTACAGTTAATGGTGTCTCAAAGAGTTGGTAACAACTGAGCAACTAAGCACAGCACAGGATGTCTCTTTAGACATTAGTCCATAGGACTCACCTTGTATTTAAACAGAATTATGAATACTAGGAAATATATAAAATCAATTCATGGCCTTTTAAAAAAAGGTATTAAAAAGTG
>SJYQ01000891.1:495105-511416 GCA_006410935.1 Redunca redunca
AAGTGCAATGGTATCTTGTGCATAACATCTTTTCCTTTCTTTTTAACTGTTCATGTATTGGAATGAAAGTTATATTCTACATTTTCTTTTATTAGAGTATTTAAAGTCTATTAGAATCCATTATCATAGTGTTTATCTTATGGTACAGAGTTTTGCTTCTGTAGTTCTTCCCTAGAATATTTGAAACTTCTTCAGTTTTCCTTTGGTTAGTTCTAATTTTTATTAATATCCATCCTAATGAAAAACGGTCTTTCCCTCATTGTATTAGCGTCCAACCTGAACTGTAAACTTTGGCTGATTTCTGATTATGACTGTTAGTCCTTAAGTGTTGTGTTTATTTTTACCAACCTCATTATGTGACATGGAAAGAGACATTTGAAAAGTGAAGCATTGTCATTTTGCAAATGCCTGTTTAAAAATGTGTCCAACTTGTATAGGCAGGTGAATGTGGAAAACTCTATTACAAAACAGCATAACAATATCCTTCATTCCTCTGATAAAATTTGAAATGAAATAAATAATACGTTTAATTTTATTGTGTTTTCTGTAAATAGTAATTATATATTCAGAGTCATGAAATTTGGTAGAAGTAGTAAATTTATAACATAATTACTAATCGCATTGGTGTATACAAGTTTTTCAGCTATGGTGCTCTGCTGAGAGAGCTGATGTATAAAGCTTCTCCATCTTTGGCTGCCAAGAATATAATCAATCTGATATTGGCAATGACCATTTGGCGTTGTCCATGTGTAGAGTCTTCTCTTGTGTTTTTAGGAGATGGTGCTTGCTATAACTAGTGTGTTCTCTTGGCAAAAATATTAGCATTTTCCCTGCTTCATTTTGTACTTCAAGGCCAAATTTGCTTGTTACCCCAGGTATTTCTTGACTTCCTACTTTTGCATTCCAGTCCCCTATAATGAAAAGGACATCTTAGTCCTATAAAGTCTTGTAGGTATTCATAGAACCGTTCAACTTCAGCTTCTTCACATTACTGATTGAGGCATAGCCTTGAATTACTGTGATATTAAATGAACAGAGATCATTCTGTCATTTTTGAGGTTGCATCCAAGTACTGCTTTTTGGAATCTTTTTTGACTATGATGGCTACTCCATTTCTTCTAAGGGGTTTTTGTCCACAGTTGCAGATATAATGGTCATCTGAGATAAATTCACACATTCCAGTCCATTTTAGTTCACTGATTCCTAAAATGTCGATGTTCACTCTTGCCATCTCCTATTTGATCACTTCCAATTTGCCTTGATTCATGGACCTAACATTCCCGGTTCCTATACAATATTGCTCTTTACCACATCAGACTTTATTTCCATCACCAGTCACATCAATTACTGGGTGCTGGTTTAGCTTTGGCTCCATCTCTTCATTCTTTCTGGAGTTATTTCTCTACTGATCTCCAGTAGCATATTGGGCACCTACTGTCCTGGGGATTTCATCTTTCAGTGTCTTATTTTTTTGCCTTTTCATACTGTTCATGGGATTCTCAAGGCTAGAATACTGAAGAGGTTTGCCATTCCTTTCTCCAGTGGACCACATTTTGTCAGAACACTCCACCATGACCTGTCTGTCTTGTGTGGCCCTACAGGGCATGGCTAATAGTTTAGTTGAGTTAGACAAGGCTATGGTCCGTGTGATCAGATTGGTTAGTTATCTGTGATTGTGGTTTTCATTCTGTCTGCCCTCTGATGGAGAAGGATAAGAGGCTTATGGTAGCTTACTGATTGGAGAGACTGACTGAGGGGGAAACAGTCTTGTTCTGATGGTCAGGCCTGTGCTCAGTAAATCGTTAATCCAATTTTTTGTTGATGGCTAAGGCTGTCTTCCCTCTATTTCGTTTGATGAAAGGCCAACTATGGTGGAGGTAATGAAGGTAATGACAACCTCCTTCAAAAGGTCCCATTCACACACTGCTGCATTCAGTGCCCCCAACCCTGAAGCAGGCCACTGCAGACCCACGCCTCGGCCAGAAACTCCTGGAAACACATGGGCAAGTCTAGGTCAGTCTCTTGTGGAGTCATTGCTCCTTTCTCCTGGGTCTTAGTGCACAAAACGTTTTGTTTGTGCCATCTAAGATCCTTTTCCCAGTCCTGTGTAAGTTCTGGCATCTCTATGGTGGAGTTAATGGTGGCCTCCTCCAAGAAGGCTAAGGCCATAGCCAGGTCTACTGAACCCAGAGCCCCTGCTCCTACAGCAATACATTGCTGACCCATACCTCTATAGGAGACACTCAAACACAGTTCTGTTTCAGTCTCTGTGTGTCTCTGGGTCCTGGTGTGCACAAGGTTTGTTAGAGCACTCTGAGCATCTCTGGTGGGTATCTGGTTTAACTCTAAACACAATTTTGCCCCTCCTACTGCCTTTCTGGGGCTTCTCCTTTGCCCTTATATGCGGGGTATCTCCTCAAAGTCACTCCAGTGCCACACAGCCACCATGCCAGTACCACACAGCTGCCACTCCAGCACCAGATAGCTTTCATCTCAGCACCTGCCATCTTCTGGAATTCTCTGACCTTGGATATGGGGTATGCAGTCTATACAGTCAGAGGGGGGAAAAAAAAAAAGGCTGGGAGCAGACTGTGGCTTATATCATGAACTCCTTAGTGCAAAATTCAGACTTAAATAGAAGAAACTAGGGAAAACCACTATATCGATCAGGTATGACCTAAATATTGATAAAAGTGAAAGAGGAGAGTGAAAAAATTGGCTTAAAACCCAACATTCAGAAAACGAATATCATGGCATCCAGTCCCATCACTTCATGGGAAATAGGTGGGGAAACAGTGGAAACAGTGTCAGACTTTATTTTTTGGGGGCTCCAAAATCACTGCAGATGTTGACTGCAGCCATGAAATTAAAAGACGCTCACTCTTTGGAAGAAAAGTTATGACCAACCTAGATAGCATATTGAAAAGCAGAGATGTTACTTTGCTGACTAAGGTCTGTCTAGTCAAGGCTATGGTTTTTCCAGTAGTCATGTATGGATGTGAGAGTTGGACTGTGAAGAAGGCTGAGTGCCGAACAATTGATGCTTTTGAACTGTGATGTTGGAGAAGACTCTTGAGAGTCCCTTGGACAGCAAGGAGATCCAACCAGTCCATTCTGAAGGAGATTAACCCTGGAATTTCTTTGGAGGGAATGATGCTCAACCTGAAACTCCAGTACTTTGGCCACCTTATGCGAAGAGTTGACTCATTGGAAAAGACTTTGATGCTGGGAGGGATTGGGGGCAGGAGGAGACGGGGATGACAGATGGCTGGATGGCATCACTGACTCAATAAATGTGAATCTGAGTGCACTGCGGGAGTTGGTGATGGACAGGGAGGTCTGGCGTGCTGCGATTCATGGGGTCTCAAAGAGTCAGACACGACTGAGCGACTGAACTGAACTGAACTGATGATCTAAATCAAATACCTTATGTTTATACAGTGGAAGTAGCAAATAGATTCAAGAAATTAGATCTGTTAGACAGAGTGCATGAAGACCTATGGAAGGAGATTTCTATTGTACAGAAGGCAGTGATCAAGATCATCTCCAAGAAAAAGAAATGGAAAAAGGAAAAACGGTTGTCTGAGGATGCCTTACAAGTAGCTATGAAAAGAAGAGAAGCAAAAGGCAAAGGGAAAATGGAAAGTACATACCCATTTGAATGCAAATTTACAAAGAAGAACAAGGAGAGATAACAAAGGTTTCCTCAGTTGTCAATGTAAAAAGATAAAGGAAAACAATAGAATGGGAAATACTAGAGATCCCGTCAAGAAAATTAGAGGTACCAAGGGAACATCTCATGTAAAGATGGACACAATAAAGGACAGAAATGGTAAGGGCCTAACAGAAGCAGAAGATATTAAGAAGAGGTGGCAAGAATATACAGAAGAACTATAAAAAAAAGATAATGATCCAGATAATCATGATGGTGTGATCATCAACCTAGAGTCAGATATTCTGCAGTGTGAAGTCAAGTGGGTGGTAGGAAGCTTCACTATATACAAAGCTACTGGGGGTGATGGAATTCCAGTTGAGCTATTTCAAATCCTAAAAGATGATTGTGTGAAAGTGCTGCACTCAATATGCTAGCAAGTTTGGAAAACTCGGCAGTGGCCACAGGACTGGAAAAGTCAATTTTCACTCCAATCTCAAAACAAGACAATGCCAAAGAATGGTCAAACTACCACACAATTGAACTCATCTCACATCCTAGCAAAGTAATGCTCAAAATTCTCCAAGCCAGGCTTCAGCAATACATGAATCATGAACTTCCTGATGTTCAAGCTGGTTTTAGAATAGGCAGGTGAACCAGAGATCAAATTGCCAACATCCGTTGGATCATGGACAAAGCAAGAGAGTTCCAGAAAAAAAACATTTATTTCTGCTTCATTGACTATGCCAAAACCTTTGTTGTAGATCACAACAAACCGTGGAAATTTCTTAAAGAGTTGGGAATACCAGACCACTTACCTGCCCCTGAGAAATCTGTATGCAGGTCAAGAAGCAACAGTTAGAACTGGACCTGGAACTACAGACTGGTTCCAAATAGGGAAAGGAGTACATTGAGGCTGTATATTGTCACCCTGCTTATTTAACTTACATACAGAGTACGTCCTGAAAAATGCTGCACTGGATGAAGCACAAGCTAGAATCACGATTGCCAGGAGACATATCAATAACCTCAGATATGCAGATGACATCATCGTCACAGCAGAAAGTGAAGAAGAACTAAAAAGTCTCTTAATGAAAGTGTAAGAGGAGAGTGTAAATGTTGGGTTAAGACTCAACATTCATAAAACTAAGATCACGGCATCTGGTCCCATCACTTCAAGGCAAATAGATGGGGAAACAATGGAAACAGTGGGAGGTTTTATTTTGGGGGTCTCCAAAATCACTGCAGATGGTGACTTGCAGCCATGATGTTAAAAGACGCTTACTCCTGGGAATAAAAGTTATGACTAGCCTTACAGCATGTTAAAAAGCAGAGGCATTACTTTGCCAACTAAGGTCCATCTAGTCAAAGCTATGGCTTTCCAGTAGTCTGGTATGGTTGTGAGAGTTAGACTCTAAAGAAAGCTGAGCACTGAAGAATTGATGCTTTTGAACTGTGGTGTTGGAGAAGACTTCAACTCCCTTGGCCTGCAAGGAGACCCAACCAGTCCATCCTAGAGAAAATCAGTCCTGAATATTCTTTGAAGAACTGATGTTGAAGCTGAAACTCCAATACTTTGGCCACCTGATGTGAAGAAGTGACTCATTTGAAAAGACCCTGATGCTAGAAAATATTGAATGTGGGAGGAGAAAGGGATGACAGAGGATGAGATGGTTGTGTGGTATCACAGACTCAATGGACATGAATTTGAGTAAGCTCCTGGTGTTGGTGATGGACAGGGAAGCCTGTCAGTCCATGGGGTCAGAAGAGTCAGATACGACTGAGCAATTGAACTGTACTGAACTGAACTGAAAGAGCTATAGAATTTCCTTCTTGCCGTTCACCTATAATGGCAAACATCTAATACTTCAAACTCCTCCCACCTCCCCCTACCAATGTTTAACATCATTCTTCAGTTTTCCTTAGTTACCTGTTTTAAAGACTGGATTCAAAGACCTTTTTTAAGACTATTCTAAAGACCTGATTTAAGACTGGATTTCTTGTCTATTTTTGCTCCATGTGCTTGAAGTGTGCTCTCACTTTTACTGGTTAAAAGCCACAAATGCACAAGCTACCTGTATAATTAATCAATCTGTCAACCTATAAATATATAGTAAATGATTGTTTCAGTTTCAAAACTTTGCTAAAAATATAATCAAAGACATCCTCTGTATCAATAATCATTAAGAATATTTACCATGTAAAAGACACAACTAAGCATCTTCTGTTACCAGTGGGCATGCCCCAAAACATACCTGAGAAAAATCACTGTTATTGCATTCTTATTTGCATTTTTTGAGATCCTTGTTTTTAAAAAAAAATCTAATTTTTTTCTTTACCAAACAACTAAATTCATATGAATATTTGTAGCAAGCCAGAGTAGAAGTGATTGTGTACTTGAATAAAGTAAAATCAATGTATAAATGATAATTAAATGCAAGTAAGTCATTCATTAATAACAGAGCATAGAATTATTGAAAGGAAAATGCCAGTTCCTTAAGATCTGGTCATTAACTGGCCTGGGGTTTCACCTGTGCTTTATTCTATTGATCCATATTGGTTACAAAGTCCGTATTCAAGGGGCAGGAACATAAACATCACTAACCAGGAGCTGGGCATGAAAAAAAAATCAGGATGGGGTGGTTCATGGTTTAAAACATCCACATTATTTTTGTCATCAGCAAATATCTAACAACCACATTAAATTCTAATATAACAGTGACTATCCTTTATCAACAAATATATTATAAAAGATACTGCTGAGATAGTCTCTAGTCAAATAGGGATATATCCCCAATAATCACGTTAGTGACGTATGATTTTTGTTACTTGGACATCTACCTTGTCAGTGAGTAAACACTAACCCAAAATAATTTATCAGAATGTCTTCTAGAAACTTGGAATTGGGTCTGAGAGGTGGTCAGTTATCTTTGAAAGTGGATTGATTTCAGATTATATAAACTCAAGGATTTTGCATAAACTATTTCAGGCTATGTGCACACAGAAAAAGTGAGATTGGCTTAAAGAGAAAGAAAGCAATGAATCAAATAGAATCTAAGAAAGAAAGAGTAAGAGAGAAACAGCTTTCCAAATACTCAATTTCTAATCATTTGCAGATTCTATTGTATTAGTCATTTTTCCATTAATTCATATTTAGTTATTTTTTCCCGGGTCTGACACTGGAGATATGGTTACCAAGTCCAAGCTCACTCTGCTAGCTGCATAATATGCCAATAAATCTGAGATGAGGTGTTGAGGCAAAGAAGATGACTTTATTCGGAAAATCAGCTGACCTAGAAGGTAGTGGGCTAGAGCATCAAAATAACCATATTGTTGGGGCCTGGATGCCAGGTTCTCTTATGGATCCAAGATGGGGAGAGATGAGGAAACAAAGTAACAAGACCATTTAATTCTTGCTAATATCTCCTAGAATGCGAAGCTTCAGGGAAGGGGATGTATTATTTTCACATGCTTACAGTCCCTCATTCACAGATGGACAGGGTTAGGCTATCTCCTTATAAGGAGCCAAACAAAGGGAACCTAACCCAAGGGTCAGGCAGAGGGGAGTGGTTAGGGTTTCCTGCTGCTACTGCTGCTAAGTCGCTTCAGTCGTGTCTGACTCTGTGTGACCCCATAGATGGCAGCCCACCAGGCTTCACCATCCCTGGGATTCTCCAGGCAAGAACACTTGGAGTGGGTTGCCATTTCCTTCTCCAATGCATGAAAGTGAAAAGTGAAAGTGAAGTCGCTCAGTCGTGTCCGACTCTTAGTGACCTCATAGACTGCAGCCTACCAGGCTCCTCCATCCATAGGATTTTCCAGGCAAGAGTACTGGAGTGGGGTGCCATTGCCTTCTCCGAGGGCTTCCTAAGGGAGGCCATTATGTATGCCTATAGCCACAAAAGCAGCAGTATAGATTTAAAATTAACCCTTAAGGTTATAAGACTATGGTAAACAAAAAAGAAAATGTCTCTACCTCCAGGGAATCTGCATGACAATGAGTGAGATAAACAGAAATATGAATATATAAACAAGCATGATATTTTCTGATTGAGACAAACAGATAATTGTTTGAGATTTTTTTTTTTAAGATAGAATGTTTTGGAGTGACTGCTGATTTCATGGTTAGCAATATATTCTATGTGATGTCCTGCTTCCTAAATAATAATAATTATTATTATAACTTCTTGATCAAATTGACCATAGCTTTATGAAATACAAATCAGAAGTAATTGCACTGATTCAAGTATAATGTTCGAGCAAAGAGTTGATAAGATTAAAATGAGATTTATTCCCAAAGGTCCCCTACTATATATAGCATAGGAATGTAATTTTTCTTTCTCTTTGTTTCATGGAAACTATACTGTAATGTGAGGAACAAATTTGACTCTGTATAATAAAATAAAGAATAAAATGCATAAAATAACTGTTTCTTTTATTTTAACCTTTGTATTCTATTGCTTTAGCTATGAGTTAAGAATGTTGCCTAAAGCCTAAAACATATAGGCTCTGATCTTTAAAGATAGAGCACTTTTCCTTCTATATGGAGACAAAAGCTGCCGAGCAGATGAGAAATGGAGCATTTCCTGCCATATCAGTAAACAAGGATGTCACAGGCATTTGCAGTTCCAGCTCTTCAATGCAAGTTTGTAAGGGTACTTAGGAAGAAGAAGAATATCTGACATCTAGCAGCCATCAGGACTGCAGCCACTCCTACAGTGAGGGCCAAGGGACCTCAGGATGCAAAAAACAAAATGAAACAAAACATAGAAATGTAGCCCAGGATACCTGAGATGCATATGAAAGGAGTGATTTCAGTGAGCCCAGAACCTTGGATCAACCCATAAGCATAAAAGTGCTAAATACCTTAACATAGGATAGCTGGTTAACTTTAATTAACAATCATCTTTAGATGTCCAGACTACCTTCACTTGTTCTATAGTTCAGTCATTCAGTTGTGAACAACTGTTTGCAACCCCATGGACTAAAGCACGCCAGGCTTCCCTGTCCATTACCAACTCACAGAGGTCACTTAAACTCATGTCCATGGAGTCAGTGATGCCATCCAAACATCTGATCCTCTGTCATCCCCTTCTCCTCATGCCTTCAATCTTTTTTCGGTTGAAGGGTCTTTCCAATGAGTCATTTCTTAGAATCAGGTGGCCAAGGTATTGGAGTTTCAGCTTCAACATCAGTCCTTCCAATGAACACCCAGGACTGATCTCTTTTAGGATGGACTGGTTGGATCACCTTGCAGTCCAAGGGACTCTCAAGAGTCTTCAACAACACAACAGTTTAAAAGCATCAGTTCCTTGCCACTCAGGTTTCTTTATAGTCCAACTCTCATATCCATACATGAATACAGGAAAAACTATAGCTTTGACTAGATGGACCTTTGCTGACAAAGTAATGTCTCTGCTTTTTAATATGCTGTAAAGGTTGGTAATAGCTTTCCTTCCAAGGAGAAAGTGTCTTTTAATTTCATGGCAGAAGTCATCATCTGCAGTGATTTTGAGTCCCCCCAAAAGTAAAGCTTGTCATTGTTTCTATTATTTCCCCATGTAATTATGATGAAGTGATGGGACTGGATGACATGATCTTATTTTGAATGTTGAGTTTTAAGCCAACTTTTTCACTCTCCTCTTTCACTTTCATCAAGAGGCTTTTTAGTTCTTCTTATCTTTCTGTCATAAGGGTCATGTCATCTGCATATCTGAGATTATTGATATTTCTCCTGGCAATCTGGACTTTAGCTTGTGCTTCACTCAGTCTGGCATTTCTCATGATGAACTCTGAATAAAAGTTAAATAAGCAGGGTGAAAATATATAGCCTTGACATAATCCTTTCCTGATTTAGTACCAGTCTATTGTTCCATGTCCAAGTTCTAACTGTTGCTTCTTGACTTGCATACAGATTTCTCAGGAGGCAGGTCAGGTGGTCTGATATTCCCAACTCTTTAGGAATTTTCCACTATTTATTGTCATCCACACAGTCAAAGGCCTTGGCATAATCAATGAATCAGAAGTAGATGTTTTTCTGGAATGCTCATGCTTTTTCAATGATCCAGTGGGTGTTGGCAATTTGATATCTGGGTCCTCTACCTTTTGGAAATCCAGCTTGAACATCTAGAATTTCATGGTTCATGTATCGTTGGAGCCTTGCTTGGGGAATTTTGAACATTACTCTGCTAGCATGTGAGATGAGTGCAGTTGTGCAAAGTTTGACCATTCTTTGGCATGGCCTTTCCTTGGGATTGGAATGAAAAGTGACTTTTTCCAGTCCTGTGGCCACTGCTGAGTTTTCCAGATTTGCTGACATATTGAGTGCAGCACTTCCACAGCATCATCTTTTGGGATTTGAAATAGCTCAACTGGAATTCCATCCATCACCTCCACTAGCTTTGTTCATAGTGATACTTTCTAAGGTCCACTTGATGTTGCATTCCAGAGTGTCTGATTCTGGGTGCGTGATCACAGCATCGTGGCTATATGGATCATGAAGATATTTTTTGTATAGTTCTGTGTATTCTTGCCATCTTTTCTTAGTATCATCTGCTTCTATTATGCCCATACCATTTATGTCCTTTATTATGTCCATCTTTACATGAGATATTCCCTTGGTACCTCTAATTTTCTTGAAGAGATATCTAGTCTTTCCCATTCTACTGTTTTCCACTATTTTTTTTTTTTTTTTGCATTGATCACTGAGGAAATCTTTCTTATATCTCCTTGTTATTCTTTGGAACTCTGCACTCAAATGGGTATATCTTTCCCTTCCTCCTTTGCTTCTCTTCTTTACACAGCTATGTGTATGGCCTCCTCAGACAACCATTTTCCCTTTTTGCATTTCTTTGTCTTGGGGATGGTCTTGATCACTGCATCTTGTACAATGTCTTGCACCTCTGTCCATAATTTTTCAGGCACTCTGTCTATCAGATTTACTCCCTTGAGTATATTTGCCACTTACATTATATAATGATAGGGGACTTGATTATGGGGCATACCTGAATTGTCTAGTGGTTTCCCCTATTTTCTTCAACTTAAGTCTGAATTGTGCCATAAGAAGTTCATGATCTGAGACACAGTCAGCTCCCAGTCTTGTTTTGCTGATTGTATAGGGCTTCTCCATCTTTGGATGCAAAGAATATAATCCATCTGAATTTGCTATTGACCATATGGTGATGTCCATGTATAGAGTCATCTCTTATGTTGTTGGAAGAGGGTGCTTGCTATGACCAGTTCATTCTCTTGGCAAAACTGTTAGTCTTTGACCTGCTTTGTGTCGTACTACAAGGATAAATTTGCCTGTTATTCCAGGTATCTCTTGACTTCCTGCTTTTGCATTCCAGACCCCTATAATGAAAAGGACATCTCTTTTGGGTGTTAGTTCTATAAGGTCTTGTAGGTCGTCATAGAACCATTCAACTTCAGCTTTGTCAGTATTACTAGTCAGGACATAGGCTTGGATTACTGTTATATTAAATGGTCTGCCTTGGAAACAGATCATTCTGTTATTTTTGAGGTTGCATCCAACTACTGCTTTTCAGACTCTTTTGTTTACTATGATGGCTACTCTATTTCTTCTAAGGGATTCTTACCCGCAATAGGAGATATAATGGTCATCTGAGTTATATTCACCCATTCCAGTACATTTTAGTTCACTGATTCCTAAAATGCTGATGTTCACTCTTACTTTCTCCTGTTGACCACTTCTACTTTGCCTTGATTCAGAGACATAACATTCCAGGTTCCTATGCAATATTGTTCATTACAGCATTGGACTTTACTTTCATTACCAGTCACATCCACAGCTGGGTGTCGTTTTTCCTTTGGCTCCGTCTCTTCATTCTTTCTGGAGTTATTTCTCCACTGATCTCCAGTGGCATGTTGGGCACCTACTGACCTAGGGAGTTTATCTTTCATTGTCCTATTTTTTGCCTCTTCATGCTGTTCATGGGCTTCTCAAGGCAGAAATACTGAAGTCGTTTTCCATTCCCTTCTCCAGTGGACTATGTTTAGTCAGAACTCTCTACCATGAACCTGTCCATCTTAGGTAGCCCTAAAAGGCATGGCTCATGGTTTCTTTGAATTAGACAAGGCTGTGGTCCATGTGATCATTTTGGTTACTTTTCTGTGGCTGTGGTTTTCATTCTGTCTGCCATCTGATGGAGAAGGATAAGAGTCTTATGGAAGCTTCCTGATGGGAGAGACTGACTGAGGGGGAGACCGAGTCTTATTCTGATAGGCAGGACCATGATCAGTAAATCTTTATTCCAGTTTTCTGTTGAAGACTAGGGCTATGTTCCCTCCTTGTTTGACCTTAGGCCAAACTATGGTGGAGGAATTGAAGATAATGGTGACCCCTTTCAAATGGCCCATGCATGCACCCCTGCACTCAGTGCCCCCAACCATGTAGCAGGCCAGTGCCAACACACGCCTCTGCTGGTAACTCCTGGTTACTCACAGGCAAGTCTGGGTCAGTCTCTTGTGGGGTCACTACTCCTTTCTCCTGGGTTCGGTTTGCATGAGGTTTTGTTTGTGCCTTAGAAAACAATATGGCAGAGTAGAAGGACATGCACTCATCTTCTCCTGGGAGAATTCCAAAATTGCAAATCACTGCTGAGCAATCATTAATAGGAGAATGTTGTATCCCAGCAAACTATATATATACATACATACACACACACACACACACACACCCCATGTCCAAGGGAAAAGGAGAAACCCAAGCAAGATGGTAGCAGGGGTAAAGTCACGTTTAGAATCAAACCCCATACCTGCCTGAGATGCTCGGAAGGCTCAAACAAACCCTTGTGCATATCAGGACCCAGAAAACCCACAGAAACTAGAAAAAAACTGTGTTTGAGTGTCTCCTGCAGAAGTAAAGGTCAGCAGTGGCCTACTTCAGGGACAGGGGCTCTGGATATAGTAGACCTGGGTATGACATAAGCCCTCTTGTAGGAGGTCACCATTAACCCCACCATAGAGCATCCAGAACTTAAACAGGACTGGGGAAACAGACTCTTGGAGGGCACAAACAAAACCCTGAGACCTTGTAAGATTTCAGTATAACTTAATTCCTCCCTTTGCCTTCCCAGAGAGGTTCTCTTAAGGTTACTTGAGATGCTGCCTTCTAGGCTTGAAGTTCTAAAAATACCAATAAAATATCCAATAAAACATAACTCTCAACTTTTAGGTTTTGAATATTTTTTTAACACAAAGAATAACATTTGTCTTGTTGAAGAATTTCAGAAACATCATAACCTATCCTAAATGGGAAGATGCAGGAACAAAGGATTCTGACACCAAGAACTTTGCAAGAATTTACCATACCCTCTTCATTTTAAGTATAAAAGAGGCCTGAATTCTACCTCAGATAAGATGATTCTTTGTGATATTAGTCCCCCATCTTCTTGGTTTGCTGGCTTTCCAGATAAATTCATTATTGCTTTTCCCAAAACTTGTCTCTCAATTTATTCTTCTGTCCTGTGGTGAGCAATATTAACTTGGACTCAATAACAATACTGAGTACTGAGCTTGGACTCAATAATACTAATGTCAACAAAATATGAGTTTTTAAGTTTAGAATGTGCAGATCAGAGGTAATCTGTGTTTGCTGATTGGTTTTTCCCAACGGAAAAACAAACCACTTAAATTTGTGATAGGAAGTAGTTCACAGTTTGGAGAAAGTTGTCTTAGTTGGGCTTCTACACTTACACAAAAATTAGCAGGAAAGAGTGCAGTCTTCCTTGATGGTTACATTTCTAAAGCCTGGCTTGCCTGTCCCTGAAAATACAATCATGTCTTGGAAAATTTAAAAGAAGCTTTTTAAAAGATTTAAATTTCAAAGGGAAAAGGAAGCATTTGCAACTTCACAAAATAAATGCTGGAAGCAGAAGGATGTCAGAAGACTTGGTGTTTGGGTCCCTTGGGTTCTGTAAAGGTGGAAGCTAGGAGTGAACTCAGAGACTTAGAGGCAAGAATAAGCTTGTCTAAAGTTTGATGAAGCTGAGGGAAATGCTAAGGTTACTTTGCTGAACACTATATTATAAAATGAGAATGGGACAGATATATTAAGTAGATATTATAATATTAGGGATGCAATGGGATAGATGGATAAAGTAGATATTATAGAGTGTTTATAACAGGTACTATATAATAATACATAGAGGTTATATAGTAAGTATATGAAAGTATGGATGTGAGAATTGGACCATATAGAAAGCTGAGCAACAAAGAATTGATGATAGCATTTAAAATAGATAGTATATAATATATAGGTAGTATATAGTAATTATGTATATATGTATGGATGTGAGAATGGGACCATAAAGAAAACTGAACACTGAACAATTGATGCTTTTGAACTGAGGTATTGGAGAAGACTCTTGAGAGTCACTTGGACTACCAGGAGATCCAACCAGTTAATCCTAAAAGAAATCAGTCTTGAATGTTCATTGAAAGGGCTATTGCTGAAGCTGAAGCTCCAGTATACTTTGGCCACCTGAGGCGAAGAACTGACCCCTTAGAAAAGACACCGATGCTGGGAAAGACTGAAGGCTGGAGGAGAAGGGGACAACAGAGGATGCAATGGTTGGATGACATCACCGCTTAGATGAACATAAGTTTGAGCAAGCTTCAGGAGTTGGTGATGGGCAGGGAAGCCTGGCATTCTGCAGTCTGTGGTGTCACAAAGAGTTGGATATGATAGAGCAACTGAACTGAACTGAACTGATATATAGTATTTAAAATAAATAGTGGGATTCCCTGGTGGCTCAGATGACAAAGAATCTGCCTTCAGTGGAGATCAGGGTTTGATCCCTGGGTCAGGAAGATCACATGGAGAAAAAATGGCTACCAACTATGGTTTTCTTGCCTGGAGAATTTCATGGAGAATGAGAATGGGGTCACAGAGAGTCAGACACGATTGAGTGAATTACACTTTCACATTTATAATTGATATTACAGATACAGGATATGTATATATAGTATTTTATATACAGTACAAATACTGTCTGTGTAACCTTAACTTCAGTTCATTTCAGTTGCTCAGCAATATCCGACTCTTTGTAACCCATGGACTGAAGTATGCCAGGCTTCCCTGCCCATCACTAACTCCTGGAGCTTGTTCAAACTCATGTCCATAAAGTAGGTGATGCATCCAATTATCCAATCCTCTGTCATCCTCTTCTGCCTTCAATCATTCCCAGCATCAGAGTCTTTTCCAAAGAGTCGCTGCATCCCATCAGGTGGCCAAAATATTGGTGCTTTAGCTTCAGCATCAGTCCTTCCAATGAATACTCAGGGTTGGTTTCCTTTAGGATTGCCAGGTTTGATTTCCTTGAAGTCCAAGGGACTTTCAAGACTGGAAAAACCATAGCTTTGACTAGATGGACCTTGTTGGCAAAGTAAGGTCTCTGCTTTTTAATATGCTGTCTAGATTGGTCATAGCTTTTCTTCCAAAAAGCAAATGCTGTTTAATTTCATGGCTGCAGTCACCATCTGCAGTGATGCTCGAGCCCAAGAAAATAAAGCCTGTCACTGTTTCGTCTGTTCCCCATCTGTTTGCATTAAGTGATGGGACAAGATACCATGATCTTAGACTTTTCAATGTTGAGTTTTAACCCAGCTTTTTCACTCTCCTCTTTCATTTTCACCAAGCATCTCTTCAGTTCCTCTTTGCTTTCTGCCATTAAGGATGGTATCATTTGCGTATCTAAGGTTGTGCAGATAGGTTTCCCTAGAAGTTCAGATGGAAAAGAATCCTCCTGTAATGCAGGAGGCCCTGGTTCAATTCATGGGTCAGGAATATCCACTGGAGAAGGGATAGGCTACCTTCTCCTGTATTCTTGGGCTTTTCTGGTGGCTCAGCTGGTAAAGAATCCATCTGCAGTAAGGGAGACCTGGGTTCTGTCCCTGGATTGGGAAGAACCCCTGAACAATGGAACATATACCCGCTCCCGTATTATGGCCTGGAGAATTCATGGACTATACAGGGTTACAAAGAGTCACACACAACTGAGTGATTTTCACTGTGTAATCTAATACACATAAAATGACAAAACATATGGAGATGTGTGTGTGTGTATATATCAGTCAGTTCAGTTCAGTCGCTCAGTCGTGTCCGACTCTTTGAAACCCCATGAATCGCAGCAGCCAGGCCTCCCTGTCCATCACCAGCTCCCGGAGTTCACTCAGACTCAGGTCCATCGAGTCGGTGATGCCATCCAGCCATCTCATCCTCGGTCGTCCCCTTCTCCTCCTGCCNTCATCCTCTGTCGTCCCCTTCTCCTCCTGCCCCCAATCCCTCCCAGCATCAGAGTCTTTTCCAATGAGTCAACTCTTTGCATGAGGTGGCCAAAGTACTGGAGCTTCAGCTTTAGCATCCTTTCCAAAGAAATCCCAGGACTGATCTTCAGAACGGGACTGGTTGGATCTCCTTGCAGTCCAAGGGACTCTCAAGAGTCTTCTCCAACACCACAGTTCAAAAGTATCAATTCTTCGGCACTCAGCCTTCTTCACAGTCCAACTCTCACATCCATACATGACCACAGGGAAAACCACAGCCTTGACTAGACGGACCTTAGTCGGTAAAGTAATATCTCTGCTTTTGAATATGCTATCTAGGTTGGTCATAACTTTTCTTCCAAGGAGTAAGC
>SJYQ01000891.1:519552-531617 GCA_006410935.1 Redunca redunca
TCAAACATTGACATGAATTCACCACGAGTGTACAAGCGTATGTTGAGTTTTGAGCCAGCTTTTTCACTCTCCTCTTTCACCTTCATGAAGAGACCCTTTAATTCCTCTTCACTTTCTGCCATTATGTTGGTGTCATCTGTATATCTGAGGTTATTGATATTTCTCCTGGCAATCTTGTTTCCAACTTGTGCTTCATCCAGCGTGGCATTTCAAATGATGTACTCTGCCCAGAAGATAAAAAAGTAGGGTGACAATATACAATTTTAATGTACTTCTTTCCCAATTTTGAACCTGTTTGTTGTTCCATGTCCTGTTCTAACTGTTGCTTCTTGGCCTACATGCAGGGGGAAATGGCTAATGTAATAATCATGGGTACATGCTCAGTTGCTCAGTTATGTCAACTCTTTGAATTCCCATGGACTGTAGCCTGCCAGGCTTCTTTTTGCAGGAAATTTCCCAAACAAAAATATTGGAGTTGGTTGCCATTTCCTATTCCTGAGGATCTTCCCAATCCAGGGTTTGAACCTGTGTCTCTTGCATCTCCTGCATTAGGAGGCAGATTACCACTGGGTTGGCTTGAAAGCTCCCAGTGTAATAATAACCATAAGTAGATGCCAAAAAAATGATAGAAATAGATTTTCATAACAGAATATCTTTACTCTGAAGTGGATAAACATAGCTAGATATCATAAAAATAAACTTTACTTACATAAATTCAGAAGCAGAGGTACTTGTTTAGAACTTGGAACATAAAAAGCTAAAAATAACATTTACTTGAAAAATATGCAATTCATTTTCGAAATAGCAGTTAGAGATTCATAAGAATGCATAATTTATAATGTGGATTTGGTTTGTTGACTAAATCTAGATCAAAGTGTCCTATGGATGTACCTGTTCCTCTAAGGATCATGGATGAAAAAAATGTTGGTGGTCATATCAGTCAAGAAAGGATACTGCAACCATTGAAACACTACAGCCACAATGGACCATGAGGTTTGAGGGATCTCAGGATAGAGACAAGTGATGTCTGTTGACAAGCCCTCAGCCATTGCAGCCACCCCCAAGTATGAATCCTGAGGGGATTCAGGATGGAGAAAAGCAGTATATTGGGCCTAAATAGTTAAGGTGAATATCAAACAGCCCAGAGGTGTGTATCTTCCCACAAGTAAATTAATAAATCCATTGATTTGAGATTTCTGATTTTCTTTAATTTACAGGAGGCTTTTGAAGTTCTTCTTACTCAGTCTTTGTTACTAAAACTTCTATATAATTTTGGCTCTTCCTCTTGTGTCTTCTGAACAGTATCTCAGAATTGAGAATCCTGTTTACCAGGCTTAAGTGTTCAGATAGTCCATCAAATTAAATATAGTTCTCAAATTATAGGTTGTCTATTTTGTTTCAGTCTACAAGGAAGTTAACCTATATTAATAAAAAGAAATTACAGGAAACGTTCCTTTACAAAGTTACTTAAATAAAAGAGTAAATATAAAAACTGCTTTTAGAAAGTTCATTTAAGTTTCTTAAATAAAATCTAATAAGTAGCTAACAAGCACTGTAAAACTTGAAAGAATTATTAACTAGCTATCTGTTACAATTTTTGTTTGCTTTAATTTCATTCAATAAAGCTCTCATACCTCATTCAGTTCAGTTCAGTCCAGTTCAGTTGCTCAGTCATGTCTGACTCTTTGTGACCCCATGAATTGCAGCACACCAGGCCTCCCTGTCCATCACCAACTCCCGGAGTTCACTCAGACTCATGTCCATCGAGTCAGTGATGCCATCCAACCATCTCATCCTCTGTCGTTCCCTTCTCCTCCTCCCCCAATCCCTCCCAGCATCAGAGTCTTTTCCAATGAGTCAACTCTTTGCATGAGGCGGTCAAAGTACTGGAGTTTCAGCTTCAGCATCATTCCCTCCAAAGAAATCTCAGGGCTGATCTCCTTCATTAGAGAATTACTGATGACAGATTTCAAATTGGCAGCTGTCCATGTAAAAGGAAGACAAGAAAAATAGACAAAATTTAACAAAGATTTAATGGTTTTGAAAAATAATTTAAAATTGTATAGATCAACTATTTAATGCAAAAAAATCAGTTTCATACAGAACTATTAATAAATAACTAGTTTTCTTACCCAAAATGTTGCCATTTACTGAATAACTTGAAAATACTATTAAAACATAACGATGAGCTGATTCAGTATTGTTTTTCAGCTTTATAAATCATAAGAATATGCATTATTTATTATTATAAGTAATAATTATCATTTATGGAATATATATTCTATAAAGTAGTTACACTGTTATGGTTCACATGCATAACTTTATTTAATCCTTGTGATAAATATTCAGTTCAGTTCAGTCGCTAAGTCATGTCTGACTCTTTGCGATCCCATGAATTGCAGCATGCCAGGTCTCCCTGTCCATTACCAACTCATGGAGTTCACCCAAACTCATGTCCATCGAGTCAGTGATGCCATCTATGTAGGTGCAAAAGTAATTGTGATTTTGCATTGTTGAACTGTGCCATCATATATTGAAATATATGCTTTTTGTTTCAAATTCTTTATTATACATCATGGTTGCACAATTTGAGGCTGGTTAAACACAATTGGTTTTCAATTTTTCCTTGAATATTTTTCAGATTACTACATGCAAGTGACCATGAAAATATTTGGCATTTTAAAATTTTGAAACTCTGAACAGGTGCTTACATGTAGGCAAACATTATCATTCACAGATATCCACATTTATAACCAGTGCTCCAGCACATGGGACTTTTTGCCAGTTAAGAAGTTGGTTACTAACCATTTTTCAAAAAGCCACAGTAGTAAAATAGGCTTAAAGAAATGTAATTTGGGTTACTTAGTTTACTCATAAAGTAAGGTTAACTAACAAGACTTTCACTGAAGTGTATAAAAAAATATTGGTACAAAAACCAATGAACCATAAGTGAAAGTGGTTTCATACATCAGGTTTTAGTTCCTATGCCCAGTATTTAGTGTATCTGAGATCAGACCCATGCATAGCATAAAAACAGATGACTGCAACCTTCTTATTTAGAGGCTTTGAACAATGCTTGAATTTATTCTTAAATGTGGTTATGTTATGAATCATTTTAATGCACATCAATTCAGTTCAGTTCAGTTCAGTCGCTCAGTTGTGTCCGACTCTTTGCAACCCCATGAATCACAGCATGCCAGACCTCCCTGTCCATCACCAACTCTTGGAGTTCACTCAGATTCAGGTCCATCGAGTCAGTGGTGCCATCCAGCCATCTCATCCTTTGCCGTCTCCTCCTCCTCCTGCCCCCAATCCCTCCCAGCATCAGAGTCTTTTCCAATGAGTCAACTCTTTGCATGAGGTACCAAAGTACTGGAGTTTCAGCTTTAGCATCATTCCCTCCAAAGAAATCCCAGGGCTGATCTCCTTCAGAATGGACTGGATGGATCTCCTTGCAGTCCAAGGGACTCCCAAGAGTCTTCTCCAACACCACAGTTCAAAACCATCAGTTCTCCAGCGCTCAGCCTTCTTCACAGTCCAACTTTCACATCCATACATGACTACTGGAAAAACCATAGCCTTGACTAGACGGACCTTTGTTGGCAAAGTAATGTCTCTGCTTTTCAATATGTTATCTAGGTTGGTCATAATTTTTCTTCCAAGGAGTAAGCGTCTTTTAATTTCATGGCTGCAGTCACCACATGTCTTACTTAATTTTTTTTTTTTCTAATGTTTTATTCAGTGCAGTCAGTAGCTCAGTCATGTCCGACTGTTTGCAACCCCATGGACTACAGCATGCAAGGCTTCCCTGCTCATCACTGACTACCGGAGTTTGCTCAAGGTCATGTACATTGAGAGGGTGATGCCGTTCAACCGTCTCATCCTCTGTCATCCCCTTGTCCTCCTGGCTTCAAACTTTCCCAGCTTCAGGGTCTTTTCCAATGAGTTAGTGCTTCCCATCAGGTGGCCAAAGTATTGGAGCTTCAGATTCATGACCAATCCTTCCACTGAATATTCAGGGTTTATTTCCTTTAGGATTGCTTAGTTGGTTTCCTTGTAGCCCGAGGGACTCTCAGGAGTCCTCTCCAACACCATGGTTCATAAACATCAATCCATCAGTGCTCAGCTTTTTTTTATGTTCCAACACTCACATCCATACATGACTACTGGAAACACCATAGCTTTGACTAGACGGACCTTTGTAGGCAAAGTTAACATCTCTGCTTTTTAATATGCTGTATATTTTTGACATAACTTTTCTCCAAAGGAGCTTTGCTTTTAATTTCATGGCTGCAGTCACCATCTGCAGTGATTTTGGAGCCCCAAAAAATAAAGTCTGTAACTGTTTCCATTGTTTTCGCATCTATTTGTCATGAAGTGATGGGACTGGATGTCATGACTTTAGATTTTTGAATGTTCAGTTTTAAGCCAACTTTTTCACTTTCCTCATTCACTTCCATCAAGAGACTCTTTAGTGTCTCTTCACTTTCTTCCATAAGGGTGGTGTCATCTGCATATCTGAGATTATTGATATTTCTCCTGACAATCTGGATTCCAGCTTGTGCTCTTGGCATGATGTATTCTGCATATAAGTTACATAAACAGGGTAACAATATATAGCTTTGACCTACTCCTTTCTCTATTTGGAACCAGTCTGCTTTTCCATGTCCAATTATAACTGTTGGTTCTTGACCTACATACAGACTTCTCCCAAGGAAAGTAAGGTGGTCTGGTATTCCCATTTCTTTAAGAATCTTCTACAGTTTGTTGTGATCCACATAGTCAAAGGCTTTGGCATAGTTAATAAAGCAGAAGTAGATATTTCTCTGAAACTCTCTTGCTTTTTTGATGATCCCACAGATTTTGGCAATTTGATCTTTGGTTCTTTTGCCTTTTTGAAAACCAGTTTGAATGTCTGGATTCATGTTTCATGTACTGCGGAAGCCTAGCATGGAGAATTTTGAGCATTATTTTGCTAGTGTGTGAGATGAGTGCAATTTTGTGGTAGTTTGAACATGTTTTGGCATTACCTTTCTTTGGGATTGGAGTGAAAACTGACCTTTTCCAGTCCTGTGGTCACTGCTATTTTCCAAATTTGTTGGCATATTGAGTGCAGCAGTTTCATAGCATCATCTTTTAGGGTTTGAAATAGCTCAACTGGAATTGCATCACCTCCACTAACTTTGTTCATAGTGATGTTCCCTAAGACCCACTTGACTTCACATTCCAGGATGTCTGGTTCTAGGTTGGTGATCATACATTGTGGTTATCTGGGTCATGAATATCTTTTTCTATACTTCTTTGTATTCTTTCCACCTCTTCTTAATATTTTCTTATTAAGTAATGTCTTATTATGTGCTTTTTATTTTATATTTAGTTTTGACAAAGGACGTGATTTTAGACAAAAAGAAATTCCAGCAATTATCTTATTAGAATTCAAAATGGGTCAGAAAGCAATGGACTTGACTTGCAACATTAATAAAGTATTTGGTCTAGGAATTTCTAATGAATTTGCAATACAGTGGTGGTTCAATAAATTTTTCAAAGGAAGCAAGCATCTTGATGATGAGGAGCACAGTGACTGGCCATTGGAATTTGACAACAATCAATTGAGAGGTACTTTGAAGCTGATCGTCTTACAACTACACTAGAAGTTGTGGAAGAACTCACTATCGACTATTCTATGGTCATCCAGCATTTGAAGCAAATTGGAAGGGTGAAAACTTGATAAGTGGTATCCTCATTGCACTGACCGCAAGTCAAAAATATCATCTTTTTGAAGTGTCATCTTCTCTTATTCTATGCAACAACAGTAAACCATTTCATGATTGGATTGTGATGTGTAATAAAAAATGGATTTTGTACAACAATTGGCAGTGACCAACTGAGTGGCTGTACCAGGAAGAAGCTCTAAATCACTTCCCAAAGTCAAACTTGCAATAAAAAAGGTCATGGTCCCTGTTTGGTGATCTGCTGCTGGTATGAAGCACTACAACTTTCTGAAGTGAAGTGAAAGTTACTCAGTCGTGTCTGACTCTTTATGACTCCATGGACTATACAGTCCATTGAATTATCCAGGACAGAATACTGGAGTAGGGAGCCTTTCCCTTCCCCAGGGGATCTTCCCAACCCAGGGACAGAACAAAAGTCTCCGTCATTGCAGGAGGATTCTTTACCAGCTAATCCACAAAGGGAGCCCACAACTTTCTGAACCCTGGCAAAGTCATTACATCTGAGAAGTATGCTCAGCAAATCAATGAGACGCACTGATATCTTCAATAACTACAGTCAGCATTGGTCAACAGAAAGGGCCCAATTCTGCACAATAATACCTGACCACATATCACACAATCAACACTTCAAAAGTTGAATGAATTGGAGTACAAATTTTGCCATAATCACCTTACCTCTCACTAACTGATTACCACTTCTTCAGGTATCTCGACAACTTTTTTCAGAGAAAATTATTCAACAATCAGCAGGAAGCAGAAAATGCTTTCCAAGAATTCATTGAATCCTGAAGTGTGGATTTTTATCCTGCAAGAATAAACAAACTTATTTATCATTGATGAAAATGTGCTGATTGTAATGGTTCCTACTTTGATTAATAATGATGTGTTTAAGCCTATTATAATGATTTAAAATTCATGGATCAAAATTGCAATTACATTTGCACCAACCTAAATATTAATGATTTCCATTGGAGAAACTGGTTCTCTGAATGGTAAAAAAAAAAATAGTCTTAAACTGGAATTTACAAGAAGGGCTAATTTTACTGTATTTGTGACAATTCTAATCAGTTGTATATAAGTTTTTTAAATCAAACCAAAGAACTAAATAGACATTTCTCCAAAGAAGACATACAGATGGCTAACAAACACATGAAAAGATGCTCAACATCACTCATTATCAGAGAAATGCAAATCAAAACCACAATGAGGTACCAATTCACACCAGTCAGAATGGCTGTGATCCAAAAGTCTGCAAGCAATAAATGCTGGAGAGGGTGTGGAGAAAAGGGAACCCTTTTACATTGTTGGTGGGAATGCAAACTAGTACAGCCACTATGGAGAACAGTGTGGAGATTCCTTAAAAAATTGCAAATAGAACTGCCTTATGACCCAGCAATCCCACTGCTGGGCATACACACCGAGGAAACCAGAATAGAAAGAGACACATGTACCCCAATGTTCATCGCAGCACTGTTTATAATAGCCAGGACATGGAAACAACCTAGATGTCCATCAGCAGATGAATGGATAAGAAAGCTGTGGTACATATACACAATGGAGTATTACTCAGCCATTAAAAAGAATACATTTGAATCAGTTCTAATGAGATGGATGAAACTGGAGCCGATTATACAGAGTGAAGTAAGCCAGAAAGAAAAACACCAATACAGTATACTAACACATATATATGGAATTTAGAAAGATGGTAATGATAACCCTGTATGCGAGACAGCAAAAGAGACACAGATGTATAGAACAGTCTTTTGGACTCTGTGGGAGAGGGAGAGGATGGGATGATTTAGGAGAATGGCATTGAAACATGTATACTATCATGTAAGAAACGAATCGCCAGTCTATGTCCGATGCAGGATACAGGATGCTTGTGGCTGGTGCACGGGGATGACCCAGAGAGATGTTATGGTGATGGAAGTGGGAGGGGGGTTCATGTTTGGGAACGCATGTACACCCGTGGTGGATTCATGTTGATGTATGGCAAACCCAATACAGTATTGTAAAGTAAAATAAAGTAAAGTAAAAGTAAAATAAAGTAAAGTAAAGTAAAATAAAGTAAAAATAAAAATTAAAAAAAATTAAAATCAAACAACAGCAAAACAAACATATTCTGTAATGGTTACCATTTATTTAATAAATATTATAATTGAATATCTTAATTAATGAATATCTGATTATCCACCATTACTTTTGGATGTTGTAGCCCTTTGAATATTGTTATACACATATTGATCAAATACATTGGCACTTACGTGAAAATATTTTGTCCCTGCTATTGTTGTATGATGAATTACTCTCAAATTTAACATCTTCAAAATACTCATTTTATTTTGGTTCAGATTTCATAAATGGCTTAATTGACTTAATTCTACCTTACAAATTTTTAAATTGTTGCAGTCAGATGTTGATTGGGACTACAGATATACATTATGGCTCCCCCAATTGATAGGAGCTACTGAGACCTTTTCTGGGGCTGGGAATCTGGGTGTCAAATTTTGGTCTCCTCAGGCTGAGAATCTCAAGGTGTTCAGATTGTTCAGATTTTTTATATAATAAGCACTTCTTCCAAGGTAAGCAGCCAAAGAGCATGCTGGGAAATCACAGATTACAAGTTTTGCCACTTTCTACTGTGGCAGAAGTAAATTGCAAACAACTCAGTAAATTCAATAAGGGAAGTGAACTTGATTTCTTAACAAGCATTATGTCAAGGAATTTGCAAACATGTTTTACAACTTCCAGTATTATCTTGAGCATATGTTATTTTAAATCCTGTAAATTTTTTTTTTCATTTTATTTTACTTTCCCCCTATTTGGACATATTATTGCTTATCTGTCAAGATTTGAAAACTACTTGGAAAAATAATGAATTTTTTAAAGGCATCTAAAGTCCCTAATGGGGGCACTACCAGACCACCTGACATGCCTCTTGAGAAATCTGTATGCAGGTCAGGAAGCAACAGTTAGAACTGGACATGGAACAACAGACTGGTTTCAAATATGAAAAGGAGTACGTCAAGGCTGTATACCGTCACCCTGCTTATTTAACTTATATGCAGAGTACATCATGAGAAACACTGGGCTGGAAGAAGCACAAGCTGGAATCAAGATTGCAGGGAGAAATATCCATAACCTCAGATATGCAGATGACACCACCCTTCTGGCAGAAAGTGAAGAGGAACTAAAAAGCCTCTTGATGAAAGTAAAAGAGGAGAGTGAAAAAGTTGACTTAAAGCTCAACATTCAGAAAACGAAGATCATGGCATCTGGTCCCATTACTTCATAGGAAATAGATGGGGAAATAGTGGAAACAATGTCGGATTTTATTTTGGGGGGCTCCAAAATCACTGCAGATGGTGACTGTAGCCATGAAATTAAAAGACGCTTACTCCTTGGAAGAAAAGTTATGACCAACCTTGATAGCATATTGAAAAGCAGAGACATGACTTTGCCAACAAAGGTCCGTCTAGTCAAGGCTATGGTTTTTCCTGTGGTCATGTATGGATGTGAGAGTTGGACTGTGAAGAAGGCTGAACGCCGAAGAATTGATGCTTTTGAACTGTGGTGTTGGAGAAGACTCTTGAGAGTCCCTTGGACTGCAAGGAGATCCAACCAGTCCATTCTGAAGGAGATCAGCCCTCGGATTTCTTTGCAGGGAATGACACTAAAGCTGAAACTCCAGTGCTTTGGCCACCCCATGCGAAGAGTTGACTCATTGGAAAAGACTCTGATGCTGGGAGGGATTGGGGGCAGGAGGAGAAGGGAACGACAGGGGATGAGATGGCTCGATGGCATCACTGACTCGATGGACATGAATCTGAATGAACTCCGGGTGTTGGTGAATGACAGGGTGGCCTAGCGTAATGCAGTCCATGGGGTCGCAAAGAGTTGGACACAACTGAGAGACTGAACTGAACTGAATTGAATTCTGTTATAAGTCAGAACATTGGAAATATTGCCCAATGTTCTCTTTACTTCTTCAAAAAGTGGCTTGATTTTCTTGATCATATCATACTGTCCCAGAGGGAGGGACTATGGTGAGAGTGTGCCACAGATTTTCCTGCAAATGTAGCTGATTTCAAACTCAACAAGGGTGCAGGTATCTTTTAACTGGAACCTAGACTGCTCACAAAGGAAACTGGTCTGTGTATTGTTGAACTGGTGCTCCCATCATAAGAAGGAAGGTCTATGGCTTTTATTTTTCCATCATCTTGCTGACATATTTCACATTGTCCTTCACATTTTTTATTATTCAAAATAATTTTTTAAATTGTTTCTAATGTTGTTGACCTGTGTAACATGCTTTTAATTTGAGGGTATTTAGATTACAATGGGTGTATTTATATAAAAATCTCATTTACTCAACAGCTCGTAGGCTCTTCTTCATTGATCAATAAAAATTTATTTATTGTAATTCTTGAATATGATATAAATTTATTGAGTTTTCAAGTCAGTGTCATAAATTCATTTTTTCTTATGCTAGTACTTCACTTTTTAAATTATTTTCTGAAGATATAATAAAGCTAATATTTTTGGTAGAGGTAGTGTTAATCCTGTCTTATTTATTTTTCATTATATTTTCTTATTTACATTTCTACAGTAACAACTGAGATAACCTAATAGCTAACTCTGTATTCTTTTTATATTTTTTGCATAACCTCAATGCTGCTGACTCACCTCACAAATGCTTCTCATTAAAATAGCTTCATATTATCTGAATTTGAAGTTATCTGTGTGAATCAGCCAAAAACTCTTCTCAATGCTTTCTAGGGTAGATTATCTAAGCAGAATGTTTTCATTCATGGATGATTTTTCTTTATCTAGATTTCTACATTTTGTATTTAGGAGACTATTATTTTGGATTTCTAGTATATGATAGATTTTCCTGTGATTGCTTACCAGTGATATATTTTCTTTCACTCCTTGTGTGTATAGATATAAAGTATTTAGGACATTTTTTTTTCAACAGAACTATTTTTGAGTAAATGTGCACAATGACTAGATTTGGAAGCATGAAACAGTTAAAATATCTAAATATGATAATGATCTCTTATCTCAGATATATAATACTATTTTGGGTCCTGACAGCACAAAGAAACAAACTATTATTGGTGAGTAGTATTAAGCATCCAAATTTTGTATAAATGGCTAATCTTAAGTAATAATATTGATATTTTGGATTGAGTCAGTTTTACCTCTGATCCAGTAATATTACTCTTAGAACACATGACAAAACTGGAAGCCAGGATAGCTAAGTACATGAAGATGCCTAGAAATTCTAGGTGTGAAACAACTGGTCAAAATTCCAATCTATAATAATGAAATGATAGAACATTTAAGTAAAAGCAATATTAAAATTTTGCAGTGACATAAAAAAGTATTTTATAATGAATAAAATTTAGAAAACAAAATGAAAATCTAAAAAGAAGTAATTACCTTATGCTAATCAGGAGGCAAGAGTTAGAACTGGACATGGAACAACAGACTGGTTCCAAATAGGTAAAGGAGTACATCAAGGCTGTATATTATCACCCTGCTTATTTAACTTATATACAGAGTACATCATGAGAAATGCTGGGCTGGAAGAAACACAAGCTAGAATCAAGATGGCCAGGAGAAATATCAATAACCTCAGATATGCAGATGACACCACCCTTCTGGCAGAAAGTGAAAAGGAACTAAAAAGCCTCTTGATGAAAGTGAAAGAAGAGACTGAAAAAGTTGGCTTAAAGCTCAACATTCAGAAAACAAAGATCATGGCATCTGGTCCCATCACTTCATGGGAAATAGATGGGGAAACAGTGGAAACATGTCAGACTTTATTTTTGGGGGCTCCAAAATCACTACAGATGGTGATTGTAGCCATGAAATTAAAAGATGCTTACTCCTTGGAAGGAAAGTTATGATCAACCTAGATATCATATTGAAAAGCAGAGACATGACTTTGCCAACAACAGTCTGTCTAGTCAAGGCTATGGTTTTTCCAGTGGTCATGTATGGATGTGAGAGTTGGACTGTGAAGAAGGCTGAGCACCGAAGCATTGATGCTTTTGAACTGTGGTGTTGGAGAAGACTGTTGAGAGTCCCTTAGACTGCAAGGAGATCCAACCAGTCCATTCTGAAGGAGATCAGCCCTGGGATTTCTTTGGAAGGAATGATGCTAAAGCTGAAACTCCAGTACTTTGCCACCTTATGTGAAGAGTTGACTTATTGGAAAAGACTTGATGCTGGGTGGGGGTGGGGGGGTGGCGATTGGGGGCAGGAGGAGAAGGGGATGACCGAAGATGAATGGCTGGATGGCATCACTGACTCGATGGACGTGAG
>SJYQ01000891.1:537416-555612 GCA_006410935.1 Redunca redunca
ATTATTATCATTTTGGAAAGAGAAAAATACTTTATTTAGACTACACTCTAAACTGAAAATTCCTAGTCAGGAAATTCTGAAAGTGGAGAAATCATAAAGGAAGTATAAGAGCCAGAAAAATCATTGTGGTCATAAATTGGGACTCTAAGGCAAGAGATTCCCACCCCCGCCCCCCCAAGCAGTGACCAAAATGCATGGGAAGCATGTTTGACTTGATTTTTTGCAGGAACTTCTTAGGGAATCTAATCTGTTGAACCTAAATGGGGTGAGGGGAAGACAGGAGAGTAGTATCAACAGAAACTTCTAGGAAATGACAAGATCTGGGTGTTGACAACACTATTTCTTAATAGTAATATTTTAGGAGAAATTCAACAGACCTCAACTTGTTGGAATGTTGGCTAAATAGAGCAGTTAATGTTATCATGACTTCAGACACTAGATTGGTTCAGGGAGAGTTTAATTCTCAGTAAGGAAAATGGAAAATGATTTTGAAATTTACAGGAATAGATGTTAGGATAGTGTGACTGGATGGATAGCTAAGCCCTCCTTCTTCTAACTCAGGCATAACAAATATAGGACATCTGTGGTATTCCTGCTGTGGGTGGACCTGACAAATGTCACGTAAGTTAGTTGACCATCTGGGATATAACACAGAAGTGTTTCAAAACTTGAATGATCTCTACTGTATGAAATGACATGTCAACCTCACATAGAGAGTGCATCTGCTACTCAGGGACAGTAAGCATGTGTCTAATATAAGGAAAAACAAAGGTCCTAGGAAACCACATCACATATCTCAAAATCTTTTCCTTTGCCCATACCTTTTATTATGCATATCTTTGAGCTTAGGAGTAAAGCTTGATACTCTAAAAAATTGCCTAATTTCTGAAATTCTGATTTGACAGTTTAATCTTTTATGCCAGCTCAATATAACATATTGCAACTAAGTAAAATAAGACCTTGTGGTCATTTCCACAATGGGTCATAATCAGCTTTATCATTTCCTTATAATCACTTCATATCTTACTTTCACCTTTGTTTCCAATTTCATTGATGGGACAGATATATTCCCTTGATTCTATTTCTGTCATGACAGGAAAGATATATTACATTAAATCTTGCATATTACCAAGCAATTATGATTTGAAAATGAGTTATGCAATATGAAAATTGCAGTCACTTCCTTTTATTATTTGAAACTAGTGTATATGTCTAATGACAAGTACAAACATAAGAAAATATCTAACTATATAAAAAATTCAAGATAAATTTTTTCCTACTTTCCATTTCACCATTTTCATGCTCAGTAACACCTTATTTTGTGTTCTTGGGGTGTACTGACCATTTTGCAGAACTTATGGCTATGTTCTCTCCATCCACAGGATGTAGAATTATCCATCAGTAATGTGTCTCACTTCTTATCCTACTTCATTTCTCAGATTTTGTTTGAGCATCATTGCACGTAGAAAGCCTTCTTGAACCACACACATTAATTTTGAAAATAATTTATTCCTGTTATGTACTCTTACGAAATCAGATGACTCACATGACACTTTTATTTTCTAACTAATTTATTCAGCCTGTATTTATTGAGTACTTTCTATGTGCTACATACTGTGTTAGTCACTGATAGTAAACCACTGGAAAGATTCAACACAATAATTTTATTAGTATTTTAATGTTATTTGATCAATTCTTGACGTTCTTATTACATTATTACTTTTAAATTTTAATGTATTCATTTATTTTGTTCTGTGCTGGATCCTCACTGAACCAGGCTTCATTCTAGTTGCAGTACGTGGGGGCTATGAGGGCTCAATAATTGTGGTTCCCATGCTCTAGGAAACTGAAAGTGAAGTCACTCAGTCGTGTCCGACTCTTTGCGACCCAATGGTCTGTAGCCTACCAGGCTTTTCAGTCCATGGGATTTTCCAGGCAAGAATACTGGAGTGGGTTGCCATTTCCTTCTCCAGGGAATCTTCCCGACCCAGGGATCAAACCCGGGTCTCCAGCATTGCAGAGAGACGCTTTACACAGGCTCAAAATTTGTGGCTCATGGAATTAATTTTTCAAGAGTTTGGGGAGTCTTGTCAGACCCAGTATTGAACCTGTGTCTCTTGCACTGGCAGGTAGATTCTTTGCCACTGAGACATGAAAATGAAAGTCACTCAGTTGTGTCTGACTCTTGGGGACCCCATGGGCTATACAGTCCTTGTAATTCTCCAGGCCAGAATGCTGGAATGGGTAGCCATTACCCTCTCCAGGAGAATCGAACCCAGGTCTCCTCCATTGCAGGTGGATTCTTCACCAGCTAAGCCCCAGGGAAGCCCCCATTATACCATTAGTTAAGAAGAACTGGATTTTTATTTAACAGCAAAGGATTGAATCAGATTTGCTATCCTTTTTCTTCAGCCCTAAGTTCATATGTTTAACAAAATAATGTTTTCATTTGATTAAATATAATCATATATAATGGGAATTTTCAACTAGTCAAATTAATTGCCTCTATTTGATTTTAATAAAACAATCAAACATTTCTTTTTTCCTTTTGGACAACTTGAAGATGACCATCTACCTTAATATTTCTCTAATTTATTTTAACCCAGTAGCTGAATCAAGAAATGACAAGATAATCTACTCTCCTTCCTTCTCAGATTGCGAAATTTATAGACTAAAAGATCAAATTCAACCTATAAGAGGCAGTATAAATAATAGTAATTAGAGGAAAATCAATGAAATTAATTATAAATTAATTTAAAAATCATTGAAAAAATGGTTCTCTAAAAAGATCTGTAAAGTTGTAAGCCTCTATACTGACTAACCAAGATGAGAGAAGACATAATTAATAATATGAGAAGTTAAAGTGGTCTATCACTATACTTCACACGGACAAAAACAGTAAAGGAGTATTATGAACAACATTATGTTCACATGTTTGAAATGGAACAATTTTTTGAAAGACACAATCTAATAAAACATAAAAGAAAAAAATTGTGGTTGATCAGTTGTGTCCACTTCTTTGTGATCACTTGGATTGCAGCATGCTAAAGACATGCCATGTCCTTCACTATCTCCTGGAGTTTTCTCAAACTCATGTCCATTGAATTGGTGATGCCATCCAACCATATCTTGGTTTGTTCCATGTTTTGGTAATTATAAATAAAGTGGCTATAAATATCTCCGTGTCCCCTCACCACAGGGCAGACACATGTTCTCCAGGACAGCCTTGGGAGCAGACCTCTGTGGGGAACACACACACAAAGGTTAGACTGAAAACAAAACTGAGCCCCACAGGAAATAAGGAAGAATAATATTTCTCTTTGCAGATGGTCAAATTGACACTCTCAAATTTCGTTTTATAGACTTAGTACCTACAGAACTTCTGAAAAGATAAGTTCTTGTATGGCTGAGACTGACCTAAATTTAGAACAGCTATAAAATTTATGGGCTGGATCATCAAAAAAGCAAAAGAGTTACAGAAAAACATCTACTTTTGCTTTATTGACTACGCCAAAACATTTGACTTTCCAAAGAAAACTGTGGAAAATTCTTAAAGAAATGGGAATACCAGGCCACCTGACCTGTCTCCTGAGAAATCTGTATGCAGGTCAAGAAGCAACAGTTAGAACTGGACATGAAACAACAGACTGGTTGCAAATCGGGAAAGGAGTATGTCAAGGCTGTATATTGTCACCCTGCTTATTTAACTTACAAGCAGTATACATTACGAAAAATGCCAAGATGGATGAAGCACAAATTGCTATCAAGATTGCTGAGAGAAATGTAAATAGCTTCAGATATATAGATGACACCAACCCTATGGCAGAAAGCGAAGATGAACTAAAGGGCCTCTTGATGAAAGTGAAAGAGATGAGTGAAAAAGTTGGCTTAAAACTCAACATTAAGAAAACTAAGATCATAACATCTGGTCCCATCCCTGCATGGCAAGTAGATGGGGAAACAATGGAAACAGTGACAGACTTCATTTATTTTTTTCTGGCCAGGTGGGGGAGGCTCCAAAATCACTGCAGATAGTGACTGCAGCCATGAAATTAAAAGAGGCTTGCTCCTTTGAAGAAAAGCTATGACCAGCCTAGATAGCATATTAAAAAGGAGAGACATCACTTTGCCAACAGATATCTGTCTAGTCAAATTTATGATTTTTCCAGTAGTCATGTATGGATGTGAGAGTTGAACTATAAAGAAAGCTGAGTGCAGAAGAATTGATGCCTTTGAACTGTGGTGTTGGAGGAGACTCTTGAGAGTCCCTTGGACTGCAAGGAGATCCAACCAGTACATTCTAAAGGAAAACAGTCCTGAATCATGGAAGGACTGATATTAAAGCTGAAACTCCAATACTTCAGCCACCTGATGCAAAGAACTGACTCATTGGAAAAGACCCTGATACTGGGAAAGATTGAAGGCAGGAGGAGAAGGGGACGACAGAGGATGAGATGGTTGGATGGCATCACCGACATGAGTTTGAGTAAACTCTGGGAGTTGGTGATGGACAGGGAAGCCTGGCGTGCTGCAGCCCATGGGGTCACAAAGATTCTGACATGATTGTGTGACTGAACTGAACTGAACTGAAACTTTATGGGCACATTCAAGTGAGTGGTAAGCCAGGCTACAGTCTTAGCTGCGCTCACAACACCCGCAGCAGGTCCAGATGTATTATTACAATCCTGGTACCTTACTTTGGTGAATTTTTGCTGGTGGTTTGGTGATACAATATCCAAAATAAAACAAGCGCCTTTGCCAGTATACCCACAGTTAAGATGGGGCCAAAAGCAGTGCCAACAATAGTGTAATCTGAGAGTTTGTATAATGGGAACAAGTGATACAACAGAGCACCTCCCCAGGTGAACATTTCCACAGCTCAATGGCTTCCCTGTCACTGGGAGTGCTCCAGCCCCACCTGACTTTAACCACATATCAGAAATTACTAAGAAACAGATATGTGGCCTTTTACTCCAACAAATGTGGAACAGATCCCACCTGTGACAGGGCAGTGAAAACCACAGAGCTAAGGAGAGGCCCTGCTTAATATCTAGTACATGCTACCATCATCACAACAAAAAAAATTATTAAATCCATGTTGACTATATAGGGATGAAACTGAAAGTGCTAGTCATTCAATGGAGTCCCACTCTTTGTGACTGTATGGACTGTAGCCACCAGGCTTCTTTCTCCATGAAATTCTCCAGGCAAGAATGTTGGATTGGGTTACCATTCTCTTCTCCAGGGTATCTTCCCAACCCAAGAATCAAACCTGGGTCTCCTACATTGCAGACTGATTCTCTACTATCTGTGTCACCAGGGAAACCCAAAGAAAGCTCAAGGAGCCCTGAATGCCAGGGCTCCTGCAAGAAATGAGGAAGGGGGGAGGCTATCGCCAGGCAACTGACTCACTCTGCCCCCCTGGGAGGACACCAAGGGGGCAGGCTTTGCCCAAGAGGGGTGCAGTGCCATTTGGAGAACTGAGAGGGCATCCCCTCTTGCATTACCCATGCTGGTGTATGGAGAGTGGGACTACGGACATGGGTTTGTTGCTTTGAGGAAGGCAAACACAATCTCAACTTTGCTCCCACAGGGATAGGTGACATGGACACAGTGGCCAACTGGGCCAGGACAGGAAATCTGTCACTGCTTCCACATTTTCCCCTTCTATTTGCCATGAAGTAGTGAGGCCAGATGCTATGATCATAATTTATTTCAATACTTTTTTTAAAAATTTTTATTTTAACTTTAGTTTACTTTACTTATTTTTTAACCAGCTTTTTCACTTTCCTCTTTCACCCTCAAGAGATTCTTTTGTTCCTTTCTGCTTTCTGTCGTTAGAGTGTTATCATCTGCATATCTAAGGTTGTTGTTTCTCCTGTCTTGATTCCAGCTTGTAACTCATTCAGCCCAGCATTTCTCATCATGTGCTCAGTGCATAAGTTAAAGACACAGACAAATATGTCATACTCTTTTCTCAACCTTGAAGCCCCCATGCTAGGGGCTGGTCACTTTGAGGCAGGCAGACACACTCTTACCTTTGTCCACACAGGGATAGGTGGCACAGACACAGTGGCTGATTGGGCCAGGACAGCTGAACCAGTGAGTTGTTCCATACAGGGCTCTTAACTGTTGCCTCTTTACCCACATACAGGTTTCTCAGGAGACAGGTAAGATGGTCCAGTATTCTCATATCTTTAAGAGCTTTCCATAGTTTGTTATCATCCATACAGTCAAAGGCTTTAGTGTAGTCGATGAAACAGAGGTAGATGTTTTTCTGGAATCCCCTTACTTTCTCTATGCTCAGGTAATGTTGGAAATTTGTTCTCTGGTTCCTCTGCCTTTTCCTAACCTAGCTCTGACTTCTGGAATTTCTTGGTTCATGTAATGCTGAAGCCTATCATACAATATTTTAAGCATGACCTTACTAGCATGGGAGAGGAGTGCAATTGTCCAGTGGTTTGAACATTCTTTAGTACTGCCCTTCTTAGGAACTGGGATAAGGATTGACCTTTTCTAGCCCTATGGTCACAGCTGGGTCTTCCAGATTTGCTGACATATTGAATAAAACACTTTGAAAACATCCCCTGTAGGGTTTTGAATAGCTCTCCTGGAACTCATCACATCCAGTAGCTTTACTGACAGCAGTACTTCCTAAGGCTCACTTTACTTCAAACTCCAGAATATCTGGCTTTGGGTGACTGACTACACCATAGTGGTTATACTGTTCATTAAGATCATTTGTTTATAATCCTGTGTGTTCTTTCTATCCCTTCTTGATCTCTTCTGCTTCTACTAGGTCTCTACCCTTTATTGTGCCCATCTATGGGTGAAATGTCCCCTTGATATTCCCAATTTTTCTGAAGAGACCTCTAGTCTTTCCCTTTCTGTTGTTTCCCTCTACTTTTATGTCTTGTTTGTTGAAGAAGGCCTTCTTGTCTATCCTTGCTATTCTTTGGAACTCTGCATTAAATTGGGTGTACCTTTCCCTTCTCCTTTAGTTTTTTTTTATTTTCTTTATTCAGCTATTTGTAAAGCTTCCTCAAATAACCACTTTGCCTTCTTGCTTTTCTTTTTCAATGGGATGGCTTTGTTTCACTGCCTCCTGTACAATATTATGGAACTCTGTCCATAGTTCTTCAGGCACTCTGTTTATTACATCTAATCCCTTGAATCTATTCATCACTTCCACTGCAAAAGAATCCTGAGAGTCCCTTGGACAGCAAAGAGATCAAACCACTCATTCTTAAAAGAAATCAACCCTGAATGCTCATTGGAAGCACTGATGCTAAAGCTGAAGTTCTAGTATTTTGTCCGTCTGATGCAGATATCCAACTCATTGGAAAAGTCCCTGATGCTGGGAAAGATTGAGGGCAGAAGGGGAAGAGGGTGTCAAAGGATGAGATAACTGGATTGCATCAATGATAAAATGGCCATGAATTTGGGCAAGGTCAGGGAGATGGTTAGGGACAGAGAGGCCTGGCATATAGCAAACCATGGAATTGCAAAGAGACAGGTATGACTAGATGACTGAACAACAACAATGCCCATATAGTGAACTGATCATCTAGACAAAAATAAAAGGAAATAAGCCTAAAATGAAACATTAGATGAGAGAAATTTAGTTGATATCTATGAAATATTCCATTTGAAAACAGCAGAATATAATTTTTTTTTCAAGTGCACATGGAGCATTTTCTAGGATAGATCACATCTTAGGTCACAAATCAAGTCTTCCTATATTTAAGAAAATTGAAATTATATATTTTTTTCCCAAAATGATATGAGATTAGAAGTCAGTTTTTAAAAACTGTAAAAAACACAAACACATGGAGACAGCACAAGATGTTACTAAACAGCTGATGGATCACTGAAGAAATCAAAGAGGAAATTAAAAAAAACTACCCAGAGGCAAAACAAACAAACATAGTGATCCAAAGTCTATAGGACCTGAGAAAATTGTTCTAAGAAGGAAGATTTCACCAATATAATCTCACCTCCGGGGTGGGGGTGGGAGGTGGGAAATCAAAGAAACAACCTAACCTTACACCTAAAGCAACCAGAAAAATAAGAACAAACAAAAGTTAAAATTAGTAGAGGGAAAGGTATAATATCAGACAGAATTTAAGAAAAAAGAAAAAAAAGCAGTAGCAGAGATCAATGAAACTAAAAGTTAGTTCTTTGAGAAGATAAACAAGAATGGAAAAACTTGTTAAGAAAATAAGATAGAGCACTCAAATCAGTAAAATTAAAAATCAAAAAGGAAAAGTTGCAATGAATACTACAGAAATACAAGTAATCATAAGACCCTAAGATCATGAATAAGCCAAGGATGTCCACTCATACCACTTTTATTCAATATCGTTTTGAAAGTCATGTTATCAGTGACAAAAAAGAAATAAAAGTACCCAAATTAGAAAAGAAAAAGTAAAATTGCATATTACATGATATTATATATAGAAAATCCTAAATAGGCTACCAGAAAATTACTAGAACTCATCAATTAATTTGCTAATATTTCAGGATACAAAATTAATACACAGAAATAACTTACATTTCTATACACTATAAATGAAAGAGCAGAAAGAGAAATTAAGGAGACAATCCCGTTTACCATCACATCAAAAAGAATAACCAGAAACTAAGCTATATAAAGAAGCAAAAGAACCCGTTCTCAGAAAACTTAATGATGAAAGAAATCAACAATGATATAAAAAGATGAAGAGAGAGGCCATGTTCTTGGACTGAAAGAATCAATATTACCAAAATGAATATATAAGCCAAAATAATCTACAAGTTCAATACCATACTTATCAAATTACCGTGGGTGTTTTTCATAAATTAGAGCAAAAATGTTTATAATTTGTGTGAAAACACAAAAGATCCTGAATATCCAAATCAATCTTGAGAAAGAAAAATGGGACTGGAAGCACCCAGATTCCTTGACTTCTGGCTATAGTACAAAGCTACAATCATCAAAACATTATGGTACTGGAAAAAAAAACAGAATATAAATCAATAGAACAGGTTAGATAGTCCAAAGATAAACTCATGTACCTAACCTATGACAAAGGAGGCAGAAATATCCAATGCAAAAATGATAGCTTCTTCAATAAGAGTTTCTAGGAAAAACAAGACAGCCACATATTAAAGAATGAAATCAGAACATTTCCTAACATGTTACACAAAAATAAACTCAAAATGCATTAAAGAGCTAAGTGCAAGGCCAGATGTAATAAAATTATTAGAGGAAAACACAGACAGAACATTTTATGACATATATTCTGGCAAGATCTTTTATGATTCACCTTCTAGAAAAGTGAAAATAAAAATGAAACCTAATTAAGTTTAAAACATTTTTCACAGCAAAAGAAACCACCCCAAAAATGAAAAGAAAACACACAGAATGGGGAAAATATTTGCAAATGAAATGATCAACAAAGGATTAGTCTCTAAAATATACAAACGATTCATGCAGCTCAATATTTTTTTAATGGGTAGAAGATCTAAATATACATTACTCTAAAGAAGATATACAGATATCTAGGAGGCAATCAAAATATTCTTAACATGCATGACTATAAGAAAAATCCAAGTCAAATGTATAATGAGGTATCATCTCACACTAATTAGAATGGCTCTCATAAAAATCTACCAACAAATGCTGGAAAGAATGTGGAGAAAAGGGAACCCACTCACACTGTTGTTAGAAACATACACTGGTACAGTCACTGTGGAGAAAAGTATGAAGATTTAATAAAAAGAAACAAACAACCAAACTAAAAATAGAGGTAATATATGATACAGCAATCCCACACCTGGGATTGTATCTGGAGAAATCAATACTTCAAAAAGACACAAGCATCTAAAATATTTATTTCAGTCCTATTTATAATAGCCAGGATATGAAAACAAAATCAGTGTCCACTAACAGAAGAATCGATAAAGAATATGTGGTGTGTATATATGTGTGTGTGTGTGTGTATATATATATGATAGAATATTACTCAGCCATTAGAAGAACAAAATAGTACTAATTGTAGTGACATAGATAGACCTAGTAATTGTTATACTGAGTGAAATCAGACAAAATCAGAAAAAGAAAGAAAGATCAAGTATCATGTTTGTTGAAAATATATTTGGAATCTTTTTATAAAATATAAAAATTAAGCTATTTAAAAAAACAGAAATGGGTCTAAGATATAACCAGAGATCAAATTGCCAACATCTGCTGGATCATCAAAAAAGCAAGAGAGTTCCAGAAAAAATGTCTATTTCTGCTTTATTGACTATGCCAAAGCCTTTGTGTGGATCACAATAAACTGGAAAATTCTGAAAGAGATAGGAAGACCAGACCACCTGATCTGCCTCTTGAGAAACCTATATGCAGGTCAGGAAGCAACAGTTAGAACAGGACATGAAACAACAGACTGATTCCAAATAGGAAAAAGAGTATATCAAGTCTATATATTATATGCAGAGTACATCATAAGAAACGCTGGGCTGGAAGAAGCACAAGCTGGAATTAAGATTGCAGGGAGAAATATTAATAACCTCAGATATGCAGATGACACCACCCTTATGGCAGAAAGTGAAGAGGAACTAAAAAGCCTCTTGATGAAAATGAAAGAGGAGAGTGAAAAAGTTTGCTTAAAGCTCAACATTCAGAAAATGAAGATCATGGCATCCGGTCCCATCAGTTCATGGCAAATAGATGGGGAAACAGTGGAAACAGTGGCTGACTTTATTTTGGGGGGCTCCAAAATCACTGCAGATGGTGACTGCAGCCATGAAATTAAAAGACACTTACTCCTTGGAAGGAAAGTTATGACCAACCTAGATAGCTCATTGAAAAGCAGAGACATTACTTTGCCAACAAAGGTCTGTATAGTCAAGGCTATGGTTTTTCCTGTGGTCATGATGGATGTGAGAGTAGGACTGTGAGGAAAGCTGAGCACCGAAGAATTGATGCTTTTGAACTGTGGTGTTGAAGAAGACTCTTGAGAGTCCCTTGGACAGGAAGGAGATCCGAACAGTCCATCCTAAAGGAGATCAGTCCTGGGTGTTCTTTGGAAGGACTGATGTTGAAGCTGAAACTACAATACTTTGGCTACCTGATATGAAGAGCTGACTCACTTGAAAAGACTCTGCTGCTGGGAAAGATTGAGGGCAGGCAGAGAAGGGGATGATGGAGGATAAGATGGTTGTATGGCATCACTGACTCAACGGAACTGAATTTGGGTAAACTCCGGGAGTTGTTGACGGAGAGAGAGAGGCCTGGCGTGGTCTGATTCATGGGGTCACAAAGAGTCGGACACGACTGAGTGACTGAACTAAACTAAAAGGGGGCAGGAATAAATTGGAAGATTATAACTGACATATATACACTACTCTATATAAAATAGGTAATAAGAACCTGCTATATTGCACAGTGAACTCTCTATACAGTACTCTGTATTGACCCATATGGGATTCGACATAAAATAAGAGTGGATATCTATATCTATATCTATATTTATCTGATTCACTTTATGTACATCAGAAACTAATGCAATATTGTAAATTAACTGTACTCCAATAAACATTTTAGAGGGCTTCCCTGGTGGCTCAGAGGTTAAAGCATCTGCCTGGAATGCAGGAGACCCAGGTTTGATCCCTGGGTCAGAAAGATCCCCTGGAGTGGAATTCCATAATTTAAGAGATAGCAGACAAATGCAATTAACCAAATTTTAACACATTTATACTGCCTTTTTGCAGACAAAATTTTGTGCTTAACATTGACTATTGCTGGAATAAGTACAGACCTTTAAAAATGCTTAAGAATAACAATACAACCATATGTTATTTTACAGTAAACAATTTATGGGCAATTCTGAGGATGAGGGTCATTGTGTTGCCTCACTGATGGGGAAACTGAGGTTGGAAGATTTCATTGCTTGAACATAAGGGTATAACAGAGACAGAATCTAATACCAAGTCCTGTAACTTGAAAAACACAATTTGTAATTATTATGGAACTCATTTAACAAATAGCAGCTATATATTTTGATTTTTTGAAGAAATAGACTGCAAAGAGGAAATTATAATCACAGTGCAACAGTAAAAAAAAGTCCAATAGAAAAAAAGAGCAATTGCAGTTCTTGCTATAAATTCATTTCTTCATATCATTGTCATTTTGAATGCATTTACTAACATATAAATGCTAACATAATTTTTAAATTTAATATGTGTATTGAATTTCAATATATGCATTTAATTTAATATGTGTGTTGAATTTCAATATATGTATTGAAACAGTAGTGACAAGTATGATGATGGTGATAAAGGGTAATGACAATTTCTTCTTTAGTTATGTAAAATATTCATGCTAAATTGCAAACAAATAATAAAGATAAAGTGTAAATTCATTGTTGATTCTTGTGATCATAATGTTTTATTTAAAATTGAAAATTTATGTCATTCTAATTCAAACTTTTAACATTTTGAGGAAATAAAAATGCAGCATAGAGTGATTAAGTGATTTACCTATGTTCTTACAGGTATTTATTATTATTAACATATCTATCAGAGTTGTTCAATGTAAATACCAATTAAAAGGGTTTATAAACATAAGATAGAGAAAGCAATGGGACCCCACTCCAGTAATTGTGCCTGGAAAATGCCATGGACGAGGAGCCTGGTGGACTGCAGTCTATGGGGTCACTAAGAGTCGGACAAAACTGAGCGACTTCACTTTCAGTTTACACTTTCATTCATTGAAGAAGGAAATGGCAACCCACTCCAGTGTTCTTGCCTGGAGAATCCCAGGGATGTGGGAGCCTGGTGGGCTGCCGTCTATGGGGTCGCAGAGAGTCGGACACGACTGAAGTGACTTAGCAGCAGCATAAGCAAAAGTAGTAATTTAAAATTTTGTATCTCAAAGTCATTGCAGACGTTACTTTTATACCTTTCTGCTCTTTCTTTCTAGTGCCTGTTGACAACTTAATAGAACTGAAAAAAGAGTATATTCAGCTAGTCAATGAACTCTAATGTATTTCTAAGAGTCTGGAAGTGAATGAAATATATGTTGGTCATTAATAAAGTGGGCTCTGGACTCAGACTGCTTGTCTTCAAATCTCGGCTCTCCTACTTTGTATTATGAACTAGTATTATACATATGATTAAAGTCTTGGATGCCAGAGCCAGACTGCCTAGATGTAAAAATAAGCTTCATAATTTATTAGCTATGCAGCCTAGAGCAAGTTACAAAATCCTCTGTACTTCATTTTTTCTCCTTTGACAAAATAGAAAATGTACTAGTACTCACTTCATACAATTTTATGTTCACTTAAAATTAATCTGTATAGACCCCTTAGAACAGTATCTGACTCCACCCTTCCACCTCAATCAGTTCATTCATGTCTGACTCTTTGTGACTCCCCATAGACTGCAGCAGGCCAGGCTTGCCTGTCTGTCACCAGCTCCTAGAGCTTGCTCAAACTCATGCCCATTGAGTTGGTGATGCCATCGGACCATCTCATCCTCTGTCTTCCCCTTCTCCTACTGCCTTCAATCTTTCCCAGCATCACGGTCTTTTCTAATATGTCCATTCTTTGCATCAGGTGGCCAAAGTATTGGAGTTCCACCTTCAACATCAGTCCTTCCAATGAATATTCAGGGTTGATTTCTTATAGGATTGACTAGTTTGATCTCTCTGCTCTCCAAGGGACTCTCAAGAGTTTTCTCTAACACCACAGTTCAAAAATATCAGTTATTCAGGGTTCAGTCTTCTTTATGGTCCAACTCTCACATCTAAACATGACTACTAGAAAAACCATAACTTTAACTATACAGACCTTTGTCAGCAAAGTAATGTTTTGGCTTTTTAACACACTGTCTAAGTTTGTCATAGCTTTTCTTCCAAGGAGCAAGCATATTTTAATTTCGTGGCTGCAGGCAGACCATCTCAGTGATGTTGGAGCCCAAGAAAAAAAGTCTGTCACTGTTTACATTGCTTCCTCATCTATTTACGAGTAAGTGATGGGGCCAAATGACATGATCTTCATTTTTTGAATGTTGAGATTTAAGCTAGCTTTTTCATTCTCTCCTTTCACTTTCATCAAGAGGCTCTTTAGTTCTACCACAATAGCTATATGTTAGTTTCAATGATAGCTATTAGACATATGATACACTTAGTACAGTGCCTGAAAAACATTTCAGTTCAGTTCAGTCACACAGTCGTGTCCAACTCTTTGTGACCCCATGAATCGGAGCACTCTAGGCCTCCCTGTCCATCACCAACTCCTGGAGTCCACCCAAACCCATGTCTATTGAGTTGGTGATCCCATCCAACCATCTCATCCTCCATCATCCCCTTCTCCTCCTGCCCTCAATCTTTCAAAAGCAACAGGGTCTTTTCAAATGAGTCAGCTCTTTGCATCATGTGGCCAAAGTATTGGAGTTTCAGCTTCAACATCAGTCCTTCCAGTGAACACCCAGGACTGATCCCCTTTAGGATGGACTGGTTGGATCTCCTCCCTGTCCAAGGGACTCTCAAGAGTCTTCTTCAACACCACAGTTCAAAAGCATCAATTCTTCGGTGCTCAGCTTTCCTCACAGTCCTACATCCATCATGACCACAGGAAAAACCATAGCCTTGACTATACAGACCTTTGTTGGCAAAGTAATGTCTCTGCTTTTCAATGCGCTATCTAGGTTGGTCATAATTTTCCTTCCAAGGAGTAAGTGTCTTTTAATTTCATGGCTGCAGTCACCATCTGCAGTGGTTTTGAAGCCCCCCAAAATAAAGTTAGCCACTGTTTCCCCATCTATTTGCCATGTAGTGATGGGGCTGGATGCCATGATCATAGTTTTCTGAATGTTGAGCTTTTAGCCAACTTTTTCACTCTCTTTTTTCACTTTTATCAAAAGGCTCTTTAGTTCTTCTTCACTTAATGCCATAAGGGTGGTGTCATCTGCATATCAGAGGTTGTTGATATTTCTCCCAGCAATCTTAATTCCAGCTTGGGAATCATGGGAATGCTTCCTGCAGCCCAGCGTTTCTCATGATGTACTCTGCATATAAGTTAAATAAGCAGGGGGGAAATATACAACCTTGATGTATCTCTTTTCCTATTGGAACCAGTCTGTTGTTCCATGTCCAGTTCTAACTGTTGCTTCCTGACCTGCATACAGGTTTCTCAAGAGGCAAGTCAGGTGGTCTGGTATTCCCATCTTTTTCAGAATTTTCCACAGTTTATTGTGATCCACACAGTCAAAGGCTTTGACATAGTCAATAAAGCAGAAATAGATGCTTTTCTGGAACTTAGCTCTTTTTATTTCATTTAGTTGAAATAAGTGCTTCTCATGGTTCAAGAAACGTGTCCTTGGGATACATTAATAAATTATTGCTGTTTTCCTGCTAACACTTAGTAGTGAAAATAGAAATTACACAAAAGCATGATTTACAGGCAAATAATAAGTTATAATGTGATAAAGGATACAGGGGCAAACATGTAGAGAAGGGCAAGGGGATTGAGGGGATTTAAAATACATAGGTTAAAGGAGTACTAGTGACATGGTAACATTTGTGTAAACTCAAATGTGAACCATGCAGATATTTTCAGGAAAATCCTTTTGGGACAGAGGGTTTGTTATATATATTGACTACAACAAAGTTCCTGGTCACTCTACTTCAATCACATAGAAAGAAGCCTAATGTGTTGAAGTAGAGTGAGCTGAATAGAAACCATCAGGACTGTATTAAGAGATGTAACTGGGGGAAGTCAAGTAGCACACTGTAGGATATTGCAGGTTTTGCTTTTGTGAAGTGAGAATCACTGGGAAGTTTTGGATAGAGTAGTAATGTGATTGGAATTTTTTTTAATGGATTAAGGAGAGATTATATAAAGGGGTGAATTCTCATGTGTCAAGTTAGAAGTTGGGAAATCTGTTAGGAGGCTATTGCAGACATCCAGGCTATAAATGCTGATTGCTCCAAACACAAAGATACTGGAATGGGTGATTTGGAAAGAATTAGTCGGATTCTGAATATACTTTAAAAGTATAGAACATAGGATTCTCTGATATAGGGGAATAAGAGATGTCAGGTATGATTCTGTGATTTTCTTTCTTTCTTTCTTGTTTTTCTTGGTCTAACATCTCTATAGGTGCAATTGTCATTGATTGAGAAGGGAAGACTCTGAGAGCAGTATGTTTGGGTGGAGTGGGGGAGACCAGATATTAGATTTTAGACTTGTAAAGATTGAAATTGCTATTAGTCATCCAGGAGGAGATGCTAAACAGGCAATGCAATATACCTATGAATCTGGAGTTCATGAAAGGGTTTTAAGCTGTAAATTTAACAGATGTTAAAAATCAGGAGAGTGCATAAGATTGGGAAATGTTATAGCTATTGGAAAAAAAGAGAGTCAAAATCCGATTCCTGAGACATTTTATTTATTTTTATTTAGTAGTCCCAGAGCAAGGCGTTTTATTTTATTTTACTTTTGTATTGTATCTTTTTTGAACTTTTTTTTTTTTTAACTTTACAATACTATATTGGTTTTGCCATGCATCAACATGAATCCACCATGGGTGTACATAAGTTCCCACTCCTGAAACCCCCTCCCACCTCTCTCCCCATACCATCCCTGGGTTATCCTAGTGCACCAGCCCCAAGCATCCTGTATCCTGCATTGAACCTAGACTGGCGATTCATTTCTTATATGATTCCTGAGACAATTTAAATTGAAGACATTTGAGAGGAAATTAAGAACTATCAGGAAAGATTAAGAATGAGTGGCCAGTGAAGTAGGAGGGAAACTAAGGTTTTGGTGTCATGAAAGTCAAAAAAAAAAAAGAAAAAAAAGGCAGGGGGGCGGTTCTAAGATGATGGAGGAATAGGACAGGGAGACCACTTTCTCCCCCACAAATTCATCAAAAGAACATTTCAACGCTGAGTAAATTCTACAAAGCAACTTCTGAATGCTGGCAGAGGACATCAAGCACCCAGAAAAGCAGATCATTGTCTTCAAAAACAGGTAGGAAAAATATAAAAGATGAAAAAAGAGGCAAAGGAGGTAGGGAGGGAGCTCCATCCCGGTAAGGGAGTCTTAAAAAAGAGTGAAATTTCCAAACACCAGGAAACACTTTCACTGTCTGTGGCGAGCCTTGGAAGCACAGAGGGAAACATAACAGGGAAGAAAAATAGATAAATAATTAAAACCAACAGATTACAAGCCCAATGGTAACTCCCCCAGCAGAGAAGCAGCGCAGATGCCTGCATCTGCCACTAGTAAGTGGGGACTGGGCAGGAAGGCGTGGGCTGCAGCGCTTTTTAAGATTTGGGCCGGAATGCCCCAAATGTAAACAGAGCAAACTAACTTGGGCTAGCATACCAGACTGTGGGATAGCTACCACACAAAAAGCTCTAACGTAAGACACTGCCAGGACAACACACAGAACAAAGGACAGAACAGAAATAACCGGCTGCGGACCATCCCCCGCTGGTGACAGGCAGCCAGAGCCATGAGGGCTGGAAGGGGTCAATTGCAGCCCCAGAGATACTTTACCTACCAAACTGCAAGCAGGCTTCTTTACTAAGACTTGTTGGGGTTCTGGACAGTCACCATCTGCCTGACAAGGGTCACCAGCAGTACACCCAGAAAACTGAGCAGAAGGAAAAGGCAATAAGTCGTAGTGACTGTGCTCGCCAAACACCTGAGCTACTTGGTCCTGGGAAGGGCACAAAATGCAGGCCCTACTGAATCTTCACCTCTGAGGGCTACCTGAGAGCCAAGCCTGAGCAGCTTAGACCGTGGAGGTGCATGCAGCCTAGGGCCAGCCTCAGACAGTTCTCAGCAGAGCAACTTAGAGCCTGAGCGGTGTGTGCCGTGTGCAGGGGCATGCCCAGAGTGGCTGAGACACTGTGAACACATGCCAGTGTTATTTGTTTGCAGCATCCCTCCCTCCCCACAGTGTGACTGAACAAGTGAGCCAAAAAAAAAAAAAAGTGTCCACCACTGCTCCCCTTGTGTCAGGGTGTAAATCAGACACTGAAGAGACCAGCAAACAGAAGAAGCTAAACAGAGAGAACCGTCTTAGAAGTGATCCCATACTGCCCACAACACCAGAGAAAGTCCCAGAAATAGCTTTACTATTTTTAAGACCATTCTCTCTCTCTTTTTTTCTTTTTGTTGATGTTGTTTGATTGTTG
>SJYQ01000892.1:0-11227 GCA_006410935.1 Redunca redunca
ATGTTCCCTGGATTCAAGAGTTCTCTGATGTTCTCAGGATTTGGACTTAAGCCTCCTTCTTCTGGTTTTCAGTTTTATTTTTACAGTAGCCTCAAGACTTCTCCATCTATACAGCACCACTGATAAAACATCTAGTTTAAAGATGAAAAGTTTCTCCACATTGAGGGACACCCAGAGAGGTTCACTGAGTTACATGGAGAAGAGAAGAGGGAGGGGGTAGTTAGAGGTGACTGGAATGAGATGAGGTGGGATCAAAAGAGGAGAGAGCAAGCTAGTCAGTAGTCACTTCCTTATGTGCACTGCTCAGTCTGGACCGCTCAGAGGTGTTCACGGAGTTGTACAAGGAAGAGGAGAGGGAGGAAGGAGACAGAGGTGGCCAGGAGGATGAAAGAGGGAAATGAAAAGGAGAGAGACAGATCCAGCCAGTAACCAGTTCCCTAAGTGTTCTCCACCGTCTGGAACACACAGAGATTCACAGAGTTGGGTAGAGAAGAGAAGGGAAAGGAAAGAGACAGAGGCCACCTGGTGTAGAAAAAGCAGAGTCCAAAGGAGAAGAGAGTGGTCAAGCCAGTAATCTCACTCTCAGGTAAAATTGGTTACTGAAGATTGGGTTTTTAAATGTACAAAATTGACAACAAATACCAAGAAGCAAAGGTTAAAAATCTAGAGTAGAAGTTGGATTTCAAAAATACAACATTAAAGAAAAGAAGAAGAAGGAGAAGAAAGAAAAAAAGCCACAAGAATTATTTAAAAAAACAACTACCACCACAAAAAGAGTATATACGGCGTTTGCTTTAAAAATAGGGTCTTTTTTTTTGAAAGGTAATAGTAGGTTATAAAAATAAAAATTAAAGGGAAAATAGAGGACTTAAAAATTTTAAAAGGTTAAAAAAAAGAAGAGGAAAAAGAAAAGAAAAAACAATCACACAACAATATCAACAACAACAAAAAAAGAATGATCGTATAAATAGTAGATATATCTGGCCCTTTCTCTGGTGTTGTGGGCAGTGTGGGGTCACTTCCAAGGCGGTTCCCTCTATTTAACTTCTTCTGTCTGCTGGTCTCTTCAGTGTCTGATTTCTGCCCTGTCACAGAGGGGGCAGTGGTGGACACTTTTTTTGTTTTTTTTTTAGGCTCACTGTTCAGTCATGCTGTGGGGAGGGAGGGATGCTGCAAACAAGTGACACTGGTGTGTGCTTGCAGTGTCTCAGCCCCACTGGGCCTGCCCATGTTCGCAGCACACACCACTCAGGCTCTACGTTGCTCCACCGGGAACCATCTGAGGCCAGCCCTAGGCTGCATGCACCTCCCCGGTCTAAGCCGCTCAGGTTTGGCGCTCAGGTAACCTTCAGAGGTGCAGATTCGGTTGGGCCTGCATTTTGTGCCCTTCCCAGGTCCGAATAGCTCAGGTGTTTGGTGAGCACAGTCGCTGCGACTTATCGCCTTTTCCATCTCTGCTGCTCAGTTTTCTGGGTGTATCACTGGCGTCCCTTCTCTGGCGGCTGATGACTGTCCAGAACCCCCAGAAGTCTTAGTTAGCAAAGAAGCCTGCTTGCATTTTGGTAGGAAATGTCTCTCTTGGGCTGTGATTGCCCCCTTCCAGCCCTTACAGCTCTGGTTGCCTGTCACCAGAGGGGGATGGTCTGCAGCCAGCTATTTCTGTTCCATCCTTTGTTCTGTGCGTGGTCCTGGCAGTGTCTTATGTTCAAGCTTTTCACGTGGTAGCTATCCCACAGTCTGGTTTGCTAGCCCAAGTTAGTTCGCTCTGGTTACGTGCGGGCGTTCCGGCCAGAATCTTACATAGCACTGCAGCCCGTGCCTCCCGCACCTCCCTGCCCAGCCTCCACTTGCTAGTGGTGGATGCAGGCGTCTGTGCTGTTTCTCCACTGGGGAAGTTACTGTTGGGCTCATAATCTGTTGGTTTTAATTATTTATTTATTTTTCCTTCCTGATATGTTGCCCTCTGTGCTTCCAAGGCTTGCCACAGACTCGGCAGCAAGAGAGTTTCCTGGCGTTTGGAAACCTCTCTTCTTAAGATTCCCTTCCCGGGACAGAGCTCCCTCCCTACCTCCTTTGTCTCCTTTTTCATCTTTTATATTTTTTCCTACCTGTTTTTGAAGACAATGATCTGCGCTTCTGGGTGCCTGATGTCCTCTGCCAGTATTCAGAAGTTGTTTTGTGGAATTTACTCAGCGTTGAAATGTTCTTTGATGAATTTGGGAGGGAGAAAGTGGTCTCCCCATCCTATTCCTCCACCATCTTAGAACCGCCCTCCTCTCACATTTACTTTGAATCTGGCTTTCATAAGAATCTTTTTGTTAATATTCTCTTCCTATCCCACATCCAGTAGGTGGCACTCTTTCTTTTGCACTAAGGACTAAGTAAGAGTGGATGAATGAATGAGAGCAAACTCTAGCATCCTAAAATGCATTTTCAGCTAAATGGTAAAATGAATCTAAGTTTGCAAACCCAGCAGATATTTTAAACTTAAAGCTAAAGCAACCTTTGTTGTTGACGATAATCTAGGTCATCGGGACACCTGGGGACGTGGAATAACTGGGTTGTCTGATCTGTCAGGAAATATTGCAGGACTCTGTGGTGTTTCAATGCCTCAGGCAATAGGACAAATTTGTAGCTGATCTGGGAATAAGTTCAAGAATCAAGATGACACCAAAGTATAAATTTTCTCATCAAACTTCTATTGAAGTTATAAGAAAATGTGATATAAGCTTTTCATCTCTTTTTTCATTTTTAATGCCATAGAGATTTAATAATAACAACAATGGTAAATATATAATATAAAGAAATAAAAAGCAACAAAGACTAACTGTCACATATTGCCTCTTAAAGTGTTTAAAGGACATTTATCTCATACTGAGAGATGATATTCAATTATTCAAAATATTAGCAAGTAACTTTAACAATACTTGAAGTACTTGCATTTTGTTCTATTCTTCCAATCTGAAAGAAGTTAACATTCCACTCTTCTTCTTTCTCAGTATTTTCTTTGTTTATACCTACTTCAGCCTTGGTTGGGTTTTAGTTTATCCTTTGGAAAAAGAGATGTATATTTATTTCTACCTTTGTAAGGGTTATGTTTTCTTTTTTCCTTAACACCCCAGCTTTCATATTTGTTTCATTGTGTCTATCTCATTCTTGAAACATTCTTTCTGGAATAAGATAAGGTAAAAATCAATAAATCAACCATTGGGGATAGACGGCCTACCAGACTTTAATTCCCAACACATTGATCACACAAATCCTTCTCTTCGTGTACTTAGTTTTTTATTATCATTCACTAGACCATGACTGTGAGTACCCCCAGGCAAGAGACATGTTTTATTCATCTTTATTCTTTCTGCAAGGCCTAGCACAAGACTAACACATGGTAGTAATTCATGCAACATTTATTTAATGGTTAAGCAAAACAATAAATTAATTAAATCAAATTAATTTATTTTTCTTTAGGTTTATGACCTTCTGACATTATTCTCATAACATATAGAATTTATTTGCATACATCAGTGATGACATTCCTAGTATTTGTTTTATTAACTCTCAAATTTTCCAGTATAACAAGACCTTATGTTCCTAAGTTTTTTTATAGCCCAACCCTACAACATTTTAAAAAATCCAACAAGTATATGTATGCTTCCTGTTAAATTTATCATACCTCATGTTCTCTTTGTTCATATACCGGCCCCAAGTGGTTGCCAGAAGAAGAAAGCAGACAAAATAAACAGGAATCTAGTCTATTGTATAAATAAATAGCCATACTCTGTAGGACATTTCATGATTCCAGACCAAGTTCCCAAATTATGCAGTAAGTTAGAAGTTCAGATAAAATTTTTATTAATACAAAACTGAATTTTTAAAGCTGCTTTCTAAATGGTCATAGAAAATTGATGTTATTACGAGCTTGAGAACCAACTACCTTTCTGATTGTTATTGCATTTCTAAGTTTTCACTGATAAATAGAATTAATCCATCTGCTTTAACCTTAAAATTGCCTTTCTTTAAGTTTAAGTGAAGTCACTCAGTCGTGTCCAACACTTTATGACCCCATGGACTATAGTCTGCTACGCTTCTCTGTCCATGAGATTTTTCAGGCAAGATACTGAGGTGGGTTGCCATTTCCTCCTCCAGGGGATCTTCCCTACCCAGGGATAGAACTTGGGTCTCTCACATTGCAGGCAGACTCTTTACCATCACTGTTGCCACCTATGTTCACATGGTAATTAAGTAGCTCAGACAGAGTAAATATACCAATTGTGAGAAGTATGGCTTCATTTTCTAATATTCACAATTTTTCACAAATATTCTGTTATTATAAAGTGTAGTGCATTGAAAATCTAATTTACAGTGTGGTTTGCATTTTAAGGTTTTAATTATAATGTGTAGAAATAGACTTCTATCTTTTTTTTAGCCTGTGTGACCCAACTGAGGCAAAAGACAGCAGAAACAATCCCAACAATTATGATATTGCCATATAGATTAGATTTTAAAACTCAACCTAGAGCTATTTCAAGTAAAAATGTGTGTTTGTAGAAAACTGTAACATAAAATGTTACTTTTTGGTAGTTAAGGCAAGTCTCAATACTATCACAGACACTTTTTCTAGGACTTTCCTCCATAATCAACACTCACAGCTAGTTATGCAGCCCCCAGCAACCTCTCTAGTCACTTTTCCAGACATGATGACATCTTCAACAATCTCCTTATCAATATCACAACAATAGCTATATATTTTGCAGTAACTGTATTCATTACTTAGAGCACAGTTAAAGGGCTAATTGGGAGATTGTATTACTTATATTTTATTTTGATTAAATATTTGGAGATCAGTTGAACAATATTTTAAATAATAGAAAAGATCTGAAACTATGCCAGTCAAACTTGTGAATTGTTCTTATTGTTTATCCTAACTGATTGCTTTTGCTTGCGGAGAATTCCCACTTCCAGTATAAGAATAAAGATGATGTTAAGAAATATCAGTTCAATATCTTTCACCCAGTTTTATAGAAAATATTGGCTGGAAATATATATTTTTTACCCACTTCTGCAGAAATGATGTTATAAGAAAATATTTTCNAAGGAAAATAAATTTAATAGAGTGTTGGTTAGGAGATGAGGCTTAAATGATTTATCTTTATTCTTTCTATAATCCAACTAATATAAAAGTAAATGTATTTTTAAACGAGTATAAATCCAGAAGAAAAATTAGATAATATTTAACAGTAGAAGGTGATAACATTTGTCAGCAATCTTTTGTCAATGAGAAAGGGATATTTTAGTGGGATGGAGGAAACTTAGAAAACTTAAGACCATAACAGGCAAACCTCATTTTATTAGGCTTCCCTTTATCGCACTTGGCAGATATTGTGAGTGTTCTTTCAATTGAATGTTTGTGACAACCCCACCTTGATAAAATCTATTGACACCATTTTTCCAACAGCACTTGCTCATTTCCTGTCTCTGGGCCACATTTTAATAATTATCACAATATTTCAAATTTTTCATTTTTAATATATTTGTTGTTATATGTGATCAGTGATCTTTGATGTTACTCTTACAATTGTTTTGACACATCTTGAACTACATCCATATAAGATAGCAAACCTAATCAATATGTTTTAGCTGCTCCACCAACTGGCCATTTTGCCATCTCCCTTCCTCTTCCTGAGCCTCCCTACTCCCTGAGACACAACAACATTGAAATTAGACCACTTAATAATCTTACAATGGCCTCTAAGTGTTCCAGTGAAAGGAACAGTCACACGTCTCTCACTTTAAATCAAAAGCTAGAAAAGATTAAGCTTAGTGAGGAGGGCATGTCAAAAGCTGAGACAGGCTGAAAGTCAGGCCTCTTGCACCAACACTTAGCCAAGTTCTCAACACAAAGGACAATCTCTTGGAGGAAATAAAAAGTGCTACTCCAGTGAAGGCCCAAATGATAAGAAAATGAAACAGTCTTATTGCCAATATGGATCTTCTAGACAGAAGATCAAACCAGCCACACAATTTCCTTAAGCCAAAACCTAATCCCAACCTAATAAGGCCCTGGTTTTCTTCAGTTCTATGAAGTCTTAGAGGTGTGACCATTACAGAAGAAATGTTTGAAACTAGCAGAGGTTGGTTCATGAGATTTGGGAATCTTCATAACATAAAAGTGCAAGGTGAAATAGCAAATGTTGATGCAGAAGCAGCAACAAGTCATTCAGAAGATTTAGCTAAGATAATGAGTGATGGTGGCTACCTAAACAACAGGTTTTCAGTGTACGCAAAACAGCATTATATTGGAAGCAAATGCCATATAGGACTTTCATAGCTACAGACGAGAAGTCAGTGCCTGGCTTCAAAGCTTCAAAGGACAGACTGACTCTCTTGTTAAAGGCTAATGGAGCTGATACCTTGAAGCTGAAGCCAATGCTCATTTACCATTCCCCAAATTCTAGGATTCTTAAGAATTATGCTAAATCTACTCTGCACTATCAATGGAACAACAAAGCCTGGAAGATAGTGCATCTGTTTACAATATGATTTCCTGAATATTTTAAGCCCACTGTTGAGACCTACTGCTCAGAAAAAAGAAAAAAAAAGATTCTTTCAAAATATTTTTGCTCATTAACAATGCACCTGGTCATCCAAGAGCTCTGATGGAAATTAATGTATTTTCACACCTGGAAGCACAGCATCCATTCTGTAGCCCATGGATCCAGGAGTAATTTCAATTTTCAAGTCTTATTCTTTAAGAAATACATTTTTGTAAGGCTATAGCTGCCTTATAGTGATTCTGCTGATTGATCTGGAAAATGTAAATTGAAAACCTTCTGGAAAGGATTCACCATTCTAGATGTCATTAAGAACATTCATTGTTCACAGGATGGGGTCAAAATGTCAAAGTTAATAGGAGGTTGAAAGAAGCTAATTCCAGCCATAGATGACTTTCAGGGGCTCAAGACTTTCAGTAGAGGAAATAATTGCAGATGTGGTAGAAACAGTAAGAGAATTAGAAGTGAAGCCTTAGGATGTGATTGAATTGCTGCAATCTCATGATAAAAACTTGAATGGATGAGGAGTTGCTTCTCCTGCATGAGAAAAAATAAATAAATAAATAAAGTGGTTTCTTGGGATGGAATCTATTCCTGGGAAAGAGGCTGTGAAGACTGTTGAAATGACAATGATGGATTTAGAATATTATATAAACTTAGTTGATAAGGAAGCAACAGTGTTTGAGAAAACTGACTCCAATTTTGAAATAAGTTTTACTGTGGGTAAAATGCTATCAAACAATACTACCTGCTACAGAGAAACTTTTTTGTGAAAAGAAGAGTCAACCAATGTGGCAAATTTTATTGATATGTTATATTAAGAAATTGCTACATCCACCCTAGTCTTCAGTAACCACCACCCTGGTCAGCCAGCAGCCATGACCACTGAAGCATCCACCAGAAAAAAGATTACGACTCACTGATGGCTCAGAGAGTGGTCAACATTTTTTAGCAATAAAGTATCTTTAAATTAAGGTGTATACATTGGCTTTTTAGACATAGTGCTATGCACACTTAATAGACTACAGTATAGTATAAACATACTTTTTATATTTACTGGGGAACAAAAAACTTCAGGTCACTCACTTTATTGCAGTGGTCTGCAACTAAACTTGCAAAATCTCCAAGGTATGCTTATGTAAGGAAACCACTAAGTCCTAAAGAGTTCTGAATTGGTTCTTAGAAGCACAATTCCCTTAGAATACAATGTTGCAATCTTAATGTACTTTATAAAAAAGTAGATGACAGGCAGTGTGATACAGTATATGTGCTACTTAGCTTAGGCTGTAGCTGTTATTAATCAAGAATGTCCAAGCTAGGTTTGGTCAGTTAAAGTACTAATTAATAATGTACAATTGAGTTGTGTTCAGGCAACATTTTAGGGAAGGCCCTACTCCAGTCATGGCTAATCTATTTTTCTGTTATCCATATCTTAATTAGCATCCAAAGCTGGCTTGTTAATATTACTAAATGTTGGTAAAATATGTTGCCTCATTGGATGAATATTGGATATGAATTCTCATTAGTAAAATGAAAATTATTAAATTATTCAAAATAGGGTCATTGCATAAAAATATTTTAGAGACTCTCCCATGCTTATGTACCCAGGTATAAGAAGCCAGCTAGGTCTATTTTCTTTACTTGAAAAATGCCTTGTGCTGAATTACTAAGAGGAATTCCTATGTTGAGGTTCATAGCTTCATGCTGCTGCTGCTGCTAAGTCACTTCTGTCGTGTCCGACTCTGTGCGACCCCATAGACGGCAGCCCACCAGGCTCCCTCATCCCTGGGATTCTCCAGGCAAGAACACTGGAGTGGGTTGCCATTTCCTTCTCCACACAGCTTCATGAACCCTGGAGTTTTTGCAGAATTCCAACTATATTCTTTACAGAATTCTACCCTGAAACTTTGACATTTGCCAAATCTACCACTTCAGAAAGTGGTAATAAAAAACAACTAAAAGACCAAAGTCCTAGGGATTCTTGATTTAACAGGAAAGATCATATGAAATATTTCTTTTGTGTCTGTAGATGGGGGAGACATTTGGTTTGAGAATAACCTTTTTTATAACCTGGCAGCAAGGTTAGAGTACTACCTGGTAATGAATGGAGTAGCTAGAGTCACTGACCTCAAATAAATCTTTAATGGGCATTTATTATCCACCATAAAAGACTTAAGAATTGTGCATGACCAAATTGTATTAGATCAGTTTATAATGGTAGTTACTGAGGATGAGACAGAAACAAAAGAATCAGAAGTGTGCCCAGGAGTAGATAGAGCCCCGATTCCCTCTTTCACAACTTAAATAGCCTCCTTCCCTAATTACAAAAGAGAAAGCTTTACTTTGGAGAAACTGAACCAAAGTCTCCAAATTTAAGGCAAGGAACAGGGCAGTGTAAGGCCGATCCTTAGAGACTGAGTAAGTGAATGTCTTCGTGCTCAACAGAGAGATCTACAGTGTCTTCCTAGGATTTTAAGTGCTTGGATGCCCAGTGCTGAGTCCTGGAGGTTGCACACTAGCTCAGAACTCAAGGGTTTCTTTGCATGTACCACCTGACCCAAGAGAAAAGATCTCCGGACTTTGATATTTGGGGTCTCTGGGTCAGGTTCTTATCCCAGAAACCGTAATGTAAAGCCCAACAGGAGTCCATAAGCCAACAAAGCTCATGCTCCATTTCTCAGAGCTTCATTCTCAGAAATTACTGGACAATCAAGCATCTCCAGATAAGCTAAAAAAAAAGTATCTGACATGAGCAAGCAGACCAACACAAACAGATGAAAATGAAACTCAGAAGAAATAAACTCATGAAAAAGGCAGGGGGGTAGACAAAAGATATTTTCAAAAATATAACTTCAAGGCTAATCAAGATAACTTAGCTATGTGAATATTATCTATAGGGATCAGATGATTATACTATGTTATCACTTTTGGATAAGAGAAAATTTTACAACTATAAAGTAAGAACAGGATTCTTTTTTTAAAAAGTAATAATCAGAGTATAAGAAATAATTATTATTGTTAAAATGCTGATGCACTTTAAACATCAAAATTGTTAAGAAAAACATCTAGAAAGTAGAACAAGGGACAAGAAACATTTAAATGTTCATATTTTAAGGAACCAGGTTCAAAAAAAGAGAGAGAGAAAATGTAAGGAAAATGTTAAAAAGAAATAATAAAATAAAATTTCTCAGAACTTAATGGCTGTGTTAAGAAACACAGCTTTTGTCCTGCAAAATAGTGGTGAAAAAGTGAATTGTTTTTCAAGGGACATCATCATGAAATTTCAAAAGTAAATAAACAAAAAGATCTTACATGCTTCTGGAGAGTTAAAAGAAGTAAGGGTCAAGGGTGTCAGGCATGTGGTGTCAGGAATCAGAAAGGTATGGGACTTCACAGTATAAACATTGACTGTTAGGAGACAATGGTATAATGATTTTTAAAATCTGAAGAAGAATTATTTCTAAGTTCAGAGTGCATACCCTGGCACAATTCAATCACAAATGAGAATAGGAAAAAAGATTAAAACATGCAAAGAATCAAAAATGTAGTTTTCAAAATCTGCTTCTCAGGACGCTAAGGGAGGATGTTGGCTCCAACAAAACAAGGGATCAATCCAGGAAAGAAGAAAGCATGAGCTCCAAAAAAATTGGGTGGGACATTCAACAGAGGAGAAATGCCAAGAGAATGTACTAAAACCTAAGGGCATGCTACTGAAGACCAGAGCAGTGCGATAGCAGGCTGCAGAGCCATCAGTTCAGACTGGCCAAAGATGAAATTAACCTGGTGCTGTGCCCAGTGCATAGTGATGATTTGATCAGCCAGGATGCAAATGACTAACCAGGGCTTCCAGAAAGGTACAATTCCTGTGATGCAGACAGCACAGGTGGGATCAAAACAGATCCTGGCACTGACATCATAGTGATCTCTCTGTTTAAGCACTAGGTAAAATGTTCTCTGTCATTTGGATGTTTGGGAGTGGCATATATTCTAAAGCACTGTCAAGTTACGCAATCTATATTATAAATGTGTCTAGATAAAAGTAGAAAATTTTTAGAAAAGGGAATTCCCTAGTGGTCCGGTAGTTAGGGCTCCCTGCTGCCACTGCAGGAGAAGGCAATGGCACCCCACTCCAGTGCTCTTGCCTCGAAAATCCTATGGACGGAGGAGCCTGGTGGGCTGCAGTCCATGGGGTTGCTAAGAGTCGGACACGACTGAGCGACTTCACTTTCACTTTTCACTTTCATGCAGTGGAGAAGGAGATGGCAACCCACTCCAGTGTTCTTGCCTGGAGAATCCCAGGGACGGGGGAGCCTGGTGGGCTGCCTTCTGTGGGGTCGCACAGGGTTGCAGCTGCTGCTGCAAGGGGCATGGTCTTTATCTCTAGTTGGGGAACTAAGATCCTGCTTGCCATTTAAATAATAAATTAAAAACTACAATAAACAAATGAATGTGGTATCTCACTTAACATCACAAATAACCTTGTGAAATATACACCATAATATTATTCTGAAAATATTCATCCAAATTAGGTTAATTCCATCATACTTCACTTCAGGTACATAATTGCTTTTTTTGTTAAACTTCAGCTTTAAAATCCCATAAGCCACATGTAAGTTCTGTTGAGTCTCAAGAAATAATATATATATAATCATAACTTCCTTTCAGTTTCTAATATA
>SJYQ01000892.1:11997-26109 GCA_006410935.1 Redunca redunca
TTCATGTAATTTTAGTTTTATCTAGTTTTTTTTTAATTTATGCCTAAATGTATCATTTTTTCATTTTAATAATTTAACAAAGAAAAATTATATGCTATAAAAATGAAATTTTTTAGTGAAATTTCAAGTTCTCATGAAGTTCTGATAATTGTGATACTTTTCCTAAAGCCATGCTAATAACAAAGCAAAATCATATGCTTTTTAAAAATTGCTAATGATTTTACAACCGTTTTTTTTTTAAATTTTTATTTTAACTTTAGTTTACTTTACAATACTGTATTGGTTTTGCCATACATTGACATGAATTCACCATGAGTGTACATGCATTTTTAACAAATAATGCTGATATATTTATTTGTCAGTGAAGGCAAAAATCCCATTGATATGATCTTATCCTTTGTTATTGAAAAGCTTACAGGTGCAGTGATTAAACACAGGAGCATAGAGAGAATTCCCTGAATTATTTTTTTCATCCTACTTCTTAAAGACAACAAACTTCTAGTTCCCACCATTTAGAGTATACCGCATTTATTGCTTTGTTTTACTAGCTGACTTCTCTTTTTATTTATAAGTGTGGACATGAACAATTTTATAATACCCTTAAATCGAGCTCCTTAAAATCTGAATCCTATTTAGCTGCAGTATCATGCTATTTAAATGACTCTGAAGCTTTCTTTGTATAAATACCAAAAATAAAAATGGATTACAGTTATTCTTGGATATTTGAAGAGCTGCCAGAAACTAAAGGAAGCCAACTTTGTCTGGACTGTTTTGAGACCAGTGACTTTTGGTCTTTTGTTTGTTTGTAGGTTAAGTTGAGAACATAATGAAACCAATGGACCCTCTTCCCAGAAAAGTGTTCTTAGGCACATTTAAAAATTATTTTTATATACAATATCAAGTGTTCACAGAGTTCCCTGAAGCACATGGTTTTAATGGATAGATTAGAATTAGTGGGTGAAACGAGAAGAGAAGCTGAATTCATTTCTTTATTAGAAGAAGTTTCTAACAAGGTAGAAGTTTCCAACAATGTGCATTGCTTCATTAGGTACTCAGTAAGGATGGCTAAGTGTATTTGGGAAGCACATTGGCTGAAATAGCATAAAAGGAATTCCAACCTCCAAACTGAAGTTTGGCAAGATGACCCCAGACAGTAGTTTAATTTTATGAGATTTAAATAAGGTTAGTGTATTTAGGCCAATAGATAGGCTTTAAGTACATGACATGACTCAGCTGGTAAAGAATTCGCCTGCAATGGAGGAGACAGAGGAGACGCAGTTTTCATCCCTGGGTCGGGAAGATCCCCTGGAAAAGAGAATGGCTGCCCACTCCAATATTCTTGCCTGGAAAATCCCATGGACAGAGGAGCCTGGGGGGCTATAGTCCATGGTGTTGCAAAGAGTCGGACTCGACTGAGCACGATGCCCAAGGACACGACAGGACTTAACACGTGTCCTGCTGCGCCGCTCTCTGCCACTCTTTATTTTCTCATCACTAGGGCAGTGCAGGTGTTTGGTGTTCTCTCTCTTGGTCCTTTTTAGGATTTCTGTTTGAAAATGGTGGTCTGACCATTAGCATATATCTCTTCTCATCCCTACAACCTCCTAAATTGACAGTTTAGAAAACAAAGAGGTATACACTTCACAGCTCTGAAGAAATAGATGAAGATTCAATCAACAGACAAAAAAACTCATGTATTTTAGAAGACGACAAAAGGGAAAAGGATGAGGAATGGCAGGAAGCTATAGACTGGGATGAGTGGAAAGAACTCTGTAGGCAATGGGATTAAGAAGAGATTTAACTTGCTCTAGGAGACTCTTAAACGATGTTGACCCAGAGACCCTGAGGCTAGCAGACAGTAGAAGTCTTCCACCACCACCTGTAGTACCCCTGTTACCCGACTCAGCAATGGACAGAAAGCACATTTTCATCTCTCTAGAAAAATGGCATCATATATCTCTGGATCATAAGCACAACTTTTTAAATGTAAAACTATAGAATAAAACTCTCCTTATTTTGGCATTTAGAGAGTTTTTCTACTTTAATGGTTTCTCACATCCACTCCTGTAATATGAAGTCTGCTGAACTTATTATACACACAGACCTTCCTATTCTTCCCCCTTCTTAAATGTGAGCTTAAAACCAGTCTTCAACACAGATTGGAAGATATCTGCAACATGACAGAGGAAAATCAGTAGAAATACATAATTTGTATACCATGATAATGAGAATTTGTTTAAAATCAATTATTTTTTTCAGAGACTAAATAAGTTATAACACACTGAAAACAAGATTCGTATGTTGTGGGAAAAAAATCCATGAACAAAAAATAGCTTCTAGAAATTAAAAAAAATTTGGAAGAATTTCATTAATTGAAAGATGAAAGAATATTTTTAAAAATCTAGAATATATAGAAAGGTAGATAGGAAATAAAATGCAGAAGATCCTAGTTAGAATCTATAACATCTGACTAAAATATAATTGCCCAAAAGAACAAAAAGGTAAAAATTGTAAAGTGCAAGGCTAGCTTAACAATTATTTTTTAATTAAAAAAAAAGTTTGTAGCTAAAGTTCCCAGTGCTCAAGAATTATGCTAGACATTGGTAAGCTTGAATAAGATTGTTTACTTTGTAAAGTAAATGAAGTAAATTGATCACAAATGAAGTTGTGATCAATACTATTCTGGAGTTTTTAGAAGTCACCAAATAACATATATGAAGAGTACTGGGACTAATATGTCTGAGAATTCAGTATTAGAGGAAGTAAAATTGAGTAGAAAGAAAGAGCAGTACATGCAAGGTTCTGGTGTGAACAAATGAAAACCCCCTGCTGCTTTATGGTGATCATTAAAATATGTGAGAAGCACTGGCTCATCAGAACACACACAGCAATCAACTAGGACAGCCACCAGCTCTACACAATTAATATGACTTACCTGGCTGATGTCACTCCTGCTGGTACAGACAAGGAAGGGCAAGTTCCTTGCTTCAGTTATTTCCAATTTCAGCTGTTTGGTGTCCAAACCACAGTTTTTAAAATGAGCAAATAGGATCTGGGGAAAATAAAAGAATGAACCCTAGATTTAAAAAAAAAAAAACAGATGAAGTAGCTTTGCTTTTTAAGGAATACAGTCTTATAAAGTGGCAACACCAAATATTATTTTAAAGAAAGAACATAAATGCTTACATGGTAATCTCTAATCTCTTTCATTGGTCTATAAGTAGCCACCTTTTCTCCTCTAGAATCTATCCTCTATCTATCTATGTGTCTATACACCTGTAAATCCTCAATTTTAAACTCAAGAAAAAGGCTTTGTATATTTTTACTCGTAGGCTAAGAAATAACTGACTTTATTTTAAGGCAATGGATGCCTGATTTAGGGCTTCCCAAGTGGCACTAGTGATAAAGAACCCCCCTGCCAATGCAGGAGACATAAGAAATGCAGGTTCTATCCCTGGATTGGGAAGATCTCCTGGAGGAGGAAATGGCAACCCACTCCGGTATTCTTGCCTGGAAAATTCCATGGACAGAGGTGACTGGTGGGCTACAGTCCATAGTGTAGCAAAGAGTCCATAGGTCACAAAGAGTCGGACATGAATGAGCAACAAGCAGGCACCATGCATGCCTGATGTACCTTTCAGTGGAAGTTTTGATAATAGGGTTGCAGGGTTCCATGGACACCAGAGGAGGCAAAAGAAGAGGTGCTAGAAACAAAGATTTATTAAAAGCCCTCCATGGTTCTAGTACTATACTCTACCCTGGAGATTCAGAGATGAATTACTAAACTGGTAAGTAAGAGCCATGAGAGTGGTAGGGCTCTCTGGTGGCTCAGATAAAAAAGAATCCACCCACAATGCAAGAGACCTGGGTTCGATTCCTGGGCTGGGAAGAGCCCCTGCAGGAGGACATGGCGAACCACTCCAGTATGCTTGCCCAGAGAATCCCCATGGACAGAGGAGCCTGGTGGGCTACAGTCCATGGGGTCACAAAGAGTCGGACACTTTAAGTCGCTCAGTCGTGCCCGACTCTTTGCGACCCCATGGTCTATAGAGTCCATGCATTCTCCAGGCCAGAATACTGGAGTGGGTAGCTGTTCCCTTCTCCAGGGAATCTTTCCAACCCAGGGATTGAACACAGGTCTCTTGCATTGCAGGCAGATTCTTAACCAGTTGAGCAACAAGGGAAGCCCAGTGAGAGTGGTAAATTTTGAGTGATAGAATAAACAGAAAAATATTAGTCTATTCTTTGCAACAAAATTCAGTCCTATCGGAATCTTCAAATTTGATTACTGTAGGCTACAAAAGAGTGAGAATGTTATTTCCAACTCTCACCTGAGAGCTGGAAAAATAGGTTATGCTCAATTGACTTTGAAGGAATTAATTAACTGAGAAATTAGGAAGTTTGTGTTACAAGTAAGTTTAAAGGGTAGTAAAGTCATAATAGGCAACTTGGTTTTCATATTTTATGTCACAAATATTTTTTTTCTTCGAAAGTGAGGATTTTTCAGTTGCAGAGATTTTTAAGATTTGCTGCTTGTCTCTGCTTCCGTTGATAGAATCTCAGTCATAGCAAATGCAATTCATTCCAGTTCAGGAAATTTCATTTTAAAAAAGTGACTTATTAGACATTTTCAGTGAAAGAAGTGATAAACTGAGTTATGGGGTCAAAAGTAACCATAAATTTCACATTCCTTATAAAACACATTCATTTAACTTAATGACCCCATTGATATATCCACAAAAGAAACGTGAGCCACACTCAGGGTAAGTTCTTACATCTTAAATCATAATTATTATTAAATCAGGCTTTTGGTTGAAATTTGTGAATATATCAGTTATTTGGGAAGAAAATAATTGATCCTTCATGCAGTGTTTTCCCTTGTCTTCATCACTATCTTCTATACAAACCACTAGAGGGCAAGACAGTCTAACATATTAGAGCAGATCTAATTTCATCCAACAGAGGGCAGTCATGCATACACCAGGCAAAGAAATTAGTATATTACATTACATTTCAGCTTTTGCCATCTGCCATTTCCTTTCATAATTGTAAGAGGAAAGAGAAGATAGAAAGAAGGAAAGAGGGAAGAACACAACCTTCCCAATAAACATTCCATTGGCAACACTGTTAAGCAAATAAGTTTAATAAACAATTCACTTTTTCTTAGATTTAAATAGTTTAACTTTGAAATGAAAAAACCACCAGTTAGAAGACAGGATGCTTGGGGCTGGTGCACTGTGATGACCCAGAGGGATGGTATGGGGAGGGAGGTGGGAGAGGCGTTCAGGGTGGGGAACACGTGTACACCCATGGCAGATTCAGTTGATGTATGGCAAAACCAATACAATATTGTGAAGTAATTAGCCCCCAATTAAAATAAATAAATTTATATTTTAAAAAAGAAGATAAATGTTAAAAATAGGAAATGAGAAAACACATGAAAACCGTTTCCAAACAAAGGCATTAACAGCTTTATTTTTGTGCAAACACAATATCAAGTTACCTTCAGAGGCCAAGTAGTGAATTAGCAACATAAGTCTTTATTAAACAAAAGCTAAAGACTATAAGTGAGGTGACAGAAAGGATTAGCCATTTCTCACAAAACATCTTGAAGAAAAAAACCTAGATTAGTGGGAAAGGACAATAATCAGGAAGCCTGGGTTTCATCCTTGACTCCTTTCCATCGGCTGTATGACAGCTGGTAGGTTGGCCAATCCACATAGCAGTTCAGTTGCCTCATATGCAAAGTTATGGAAGTTGTAACATAAATGACTTCTAAATCCGACTGGCCATCAGAAAGCTTGCTTTGCTAGTCTCTGGTGCTCCTGCTCAGTAGCTTCAGTCGTGTCTGACTCTGTGACCCCACAGACTGTAGCCCGCCAGGCTCCTCTGTCCATGGGATTTTCTCAGCAAGCACACTTCCTGACCCAGAGATAGGACCAGTCTACTGCGTCTCCTGCAATATGGGTGGATTCTTTACTGCTGAGCCACTGGGGAACCTACTAAATTAGAACTGAATATCCAGAAATGAAGTTCAACAACATATAAACATATATGTATACCTTAAATACTAATACGTATACATTATATTTGCATTTATATTATATATGCAAAATGTACATGTGTGTGCAATTCTAATGATTTGTCATTATATGCATTGGGCTTTATGATGACTAAGTTTTGTTTTTCACTTTTAAATTCCACGAATTTGTCTTTATTTGTACATCACTAAGTTGATATTTTAAGGTATAAGATATTTTTCTGGCCAACACTACAAAAAAAAAAGAACAGAAACTCCATCACATTAAAAAAAAATTGAGCTCAGAAAAAAATTAACTTGGAGATACTATTTTTTTTACTTTTCCTCAGAACTTTTTAACTGAGCATTTGTCACCAGCGCTTTTGATATCATGTGGCAGCACTTGGTTATGAGCATAATGATGTTGATTTATTGTTGTTGGTGGCATTGTTATGGCTTGAATCTGTAATGGCTAATTGCCACAGGAATGACCTTGGTGTTTAGGTTCTGACTGTGGGGAATGTGGAGAAATTATGAGTTAGGAATGTCATCATCATATGAATTATGATGTCATCAGCATAATTGATGGGCTTCCCTCGTAGCTCAGTTGGCAAAGAATAGGAGACCCGGGCTCGATCCCTAGGCTGGGAAGATCCCCTGGAGAAGGAAATGGCAACCCACTCCAGTATTCTTGCCTGGAGAATCCCATGGACAGAGGAGCCTGGCAGGCTACAGTCCATGCGGTTGCAAGAGTTGGACACGACTTAGAAACTAAACCACCACAGGATAACTGAAATTCTAATTTAAGATAAGGCAAGAGAAACCAGACTGAACCTAATAGCAGCAGTATTTGAAGAAAGAGAATGGATTCTAGAAGTGATTCATAAATTATGTTCTATGTAAAGCTTATCTTTCACAATCTCATTCCAAGTAGGGGGATTCACAAGTTTAACTTGAGATACATCAAGAAAACTTAAAGTCACTTAACTATCTAATAAAGCCAAGTGACAGAAGATGTAAATGACTTCACTTTTGGTAGATGTATTATTTTTCTGGTACACAACTTGAGTGACCACTTGATGTCAATCTTTGTGTTATGTTAGTGCTCTGGGAAGCAGTATAGATTCTTGTGGGATTTTAACAAAGCAGCTGACATAGATGAGATTCCTCACTATAAATGAGTGACTAATAGCCTTAGAATCAGAGGTGATAATGAAGGACAATCAAAGGCAGTGATAGTCTTTGCTGATCTCCTGCTTCATTCACCACATTATTCTTCAACCAGATTCAATATAATCTTCCTTTAAAAATGCACATGTATGTTAGTCACTCAGTCATGTCCAGCTCTTTGCAGCCCCATGGACTGTAAGTGGCCACACTCCTTCATCCATGGAATTCTCCAGGCAAGAATAACCGGAGTAGTTGCCATTCCCTTTTTCAGGGGACCTCCCTGACCGAGGGATCAAACCTGGGTCTCCTGCCTTGCAGGCAGATTCTTTACCTCCTGAGCCAGAGAATGTATTATTCTAGTGATTTCATGTGACACAGTACTTCCAGTCCCTATGGAAGAGCACAGCACAGTAATTCATTAATTGGATTCTGTATTAAAGGTTTCCCTTGCTTATCACATTTATCTAGTTGTCAATCTCTATTCCTCCCCAATCACAGCCTCTCTCACCGGCCCCCTCCCTCTGGTAAGGTTAAAAAATGCTCTTCTTTTCATTTGGGACTAGCACTTAAAATACATATTCCGATATCAAGATAACACTTCCAAAGTGATTCTGATATAATGGCAGTAAAAATAAAATTCTGCAATTCTAAGAGCCAAGCTGAAACCAACAGTAATTCAGTTATTAATAATGCAATTATTCTCATGTTGTATTTTACCTTAGTCATTTTAAAATAAAACACTTCTAAGTAGCTATTTTACCAGCTGTTTAGATTCATTTTAAATATATACATGCATTTTTGTTTTAGGGGAGCAAGGTACATTGTTTTATTCTATGAGCTTTGCTGAAAGCATTCTCCAAGAGCCAACCAACCCTACAAAATGAAGCACTCGACCAATTCAGAAGATGAGAAAAAGAAGTTGCATTAATAGTACTCCCACATATTATTTGATTTATGCTATATCCTGCAGCACATGGAAATACAACTAAATTTTTTAGAATTAATTTTCTAATAAGAGGTTAAGAACGTGGACATTTTATCACTATCAAGTAAACTTGTGAGGTATGTTCGTTTTACACTAATCTGACTACCTTGAATTACCCAGTTAGTAAACTAATCACTATTAGTTTGACCATTGGGATGGGAAATAAATTCAGAAAAGGACTTTAATATTCAGAAGAAGTCATTGTCTGAACCATATACCGCATATCAGAACTGCTTAAATAATTTCTTTTCAGCACAATATATACCCTCAGTACAAGGTATCTGATTAAATCAAGCACAGGCCACTGATGCTATTCTTTCTTTTTAGAAAGTTTCATTCTTCGTTCCTGATTGATGTAACTTCACCCACCCTCAGGCTGCCACATCCATCTGTAACAGGTGTATGGACTTCTTGATGCTCCCCTTACTCTTCAATTCTACTTAATTCATGAACTATATTTGCCACGACATCTGGCTTTTCAACTGGGACAAACAGTGCCTCTTTAGTTTTTTAGATAGCCTTGGATCCTTAATCTTCATCACATGAATAAAGAGAAACAAGGATCTCCATGGCATATCTGGATTGCTTACCTTTCTCCTTCTGTAACTGTCCATGAATGTTTTATTAAAGCATGACACTAAGGAAATTAAAATTTTAGATTGTATATATTCTAAAAGTAATCTTAAAATATATCCTGAAAGCCCATTCTAAATGTCATAGGGGTGTTTGTATTTTGTTTTTTTGTTTGAAATAGTGAATAAGATGGAGAAGACAATAGCAACGCACTCCAGTACTCTCATCTGGAAAATCCCATGGACAGAGGAGCCTGGTGGGCTGTAGTCCATGGGGTCACTAGAGTCAGACACAACTAAGCAACTTCACTTTCACTTTTCCTTTCATGCATTGGAGGAAATGGCAACCCACTCTACTGTTCTTGCCTGGAGAATCCCAGGGACGGGGGAGCCTGTTGGGCTGCCGTCTATGAGGTCACACAGAGTCAGACACAACTGAGGCAACTTAGCAGAAGCAGCAGCAGTGAGTAAGAGCCAGAGCCTCTGCTGTGCTAAATAGCTGACTTCTCCACAGAAATTCTTTTCATCACTAACTTTTAGGATTATGTGATATATCACACCAATCATAATGTTCCTCTGAGGATTCAGTCATTTGTGATTCAGCCAGATGACCACACTCTGAGTTAGCACTCCATGGAACCCAGTTCTGAGCCATCAATCCCAAAATGGGCATACTTACTCTCAGACTCTTGGAATTTATGTTCTCTCTTACTTGTCTCCTTTCTCTCACATTTTCTCTTCTTTTCCTAAATGCTTTTGAGAGAAAAATCCAGAAGCCCTTTTGGGATAGAGAAATAAAAACAAATTTGAATCTGTTTGATAGATTCTCCTAGTTCCTAGCCAAATCGAGGAGATGAACCAAACAGATAGAGACAAGGCATTACTATATTGAGGAGAAAGCACTTCTCTGAGAGTTGGGGCAAAAGGGAAGTAAGGGCACCTAACACCCCATATACACTTGCTTTGATGTCTGGAAAACTATCATTAATACGAAATGTATCATGCATAAATATGAAATTATTACATCATCTCATGTTTTTTAAAAGAACAGATATAAAGTGGTAAGTTGGAAAAAAGCAGAGTGTAGGTGTCCCAGTATCTTCTTTCTCTTCAGGCTTATATAGTAGAATTATTTTATATTTTCAAAAGTCTGGAAAAGGGTGCCAGATAATTTGAATCATCTCTTTCATTAATTCTTGAACAACCGTGGGGTGGACTCAACTTGTTACTCACCAGATTTAGAACACTGTGGTGAACTCTAGAACCAGACTACCAAGACTAAATCTAAGCTCTTCAATATGGTAACTATTAAATTTGGGGTAAATTATTTCATAATTCCAAGTTTGCAAACTTCAGTTTGCTTATCTGTAAAATGGAAACGAAGTAGCTGCATCTTAAGATGTTTTGTGAATTAAATCACTCAAGTACAAATGTCTTGCCTTGTGTAATTTTTTTTGTTCCTGTAATACTTGCAATCGAAAGCAAAAGCAAATTCCTCAGCATCTGGGTCAACCAAAATCAAATTGATAACCAGGCATGAACTGACTTTAAGTCACAAAGTATTATGTATATGAAGCCAAAATACCATCAAATAGAGGCAGTGTGTTGGTGGAAAAAAGCAGGAGAATTGGTGCCATGGGAGTATTTTTAGCTCCAGTTTCTCCAGTTACCAGTTGTGTGACCATGAGAAAGTCAATCTCTGAAGCTAAACTTTCTTGTGAGCAAAAAGGAATAACACACACACCATGGCATTTGTCATGGGAATTAAAAAGACATCATTGATGTAAAATTAAAACTATGAACATTAAATTGAGTAAGGAAAATTTCCTTCATTTTAGGAGACAATATGAAACAGGAACAAACAAACAAACACCACATGCTCCCCTCAAATCCCCTTCCTTTGTGAAGCCTTTCCTGCTTCCACAGTTTTCTCTCTGCCAGAGCAATGTTGTTTACTTTTGACTCTTTTATTATCTTTAGACTTACCTCCCTCATCTCTCTCATCAATAATCATTTATGAGTCTATCGCCTATAGAAATGAAATATGTCTTATTTGTTTCCGTATCTCCTGCACCTACCATAGAGACAAACACAGTGAATGGTGCTCAGCAAATGAGCTTTTTTAAAAAATAACTGATTGAATGGTTAAATGAAAGAATGTATTATTCTGATGTTAAAGATAAGATACAGCTATATATCATTGCTTAGAAAGTGTGGCCAACAAAAATGCATTCATAACCACTATTTACCTAACAATATTGTCTTCTGCCTAGATATATCCAGTTGCATGAATCTTGGTATTGTCCTAATTAGAAATGCCATGCTAACATTCCAGAGTAAAGCAGACATCTCTTTTGTTGGGCGGATAAAGACTCCAGCATGTTGGTGGGGCTGAGGCTGCACAGTCATCTGGAAAGAACACTTGGAATTCTGCAGCAGGGCCAGAAAAGGGGCATCAGCTTCATGAATGCAGCTCTCATACAACTGTGTTGGAACAAAGCTGGCGGTGAATCAAACCTTGTGCTTTTCTGCCTGTCCTGGAAGAGTGTATATGTTAATCGGCTATGGGAGACAGGCAAAGTTTTAAGAGACAAGCAGAAGAGAAGATAGAATGTCATTGAAAACACATTTCCAGACTCCTTCTCAAGTAAAAATCCAGTCCCTTCAAGTGGATTCATGCCAATAACGTTTCAGCATTTCTATACATGATCAGACCACTCCCGTCTCATCTTGGCTTCAGTCCTTTGTGAACCAGAGAAGCCTGTACTATCTAGGATACTGTAAGCAGAAAACCAGCCTTTACACTCAAGCAGAACAGATTTGGGTGGAGAGTCCTGGTAAAGTCATAAACAATTTATAAACTTAAAGCATTTAGAAAGTCTTGATTAAAGGTTTAAATCCTTAGAGTTTTTTGCCAATGAAATATACGGTTTCACTGTTTTCAGTAACCATGCTTTGGAAATCTTGGGAAAAAAATCCTACTATATAGCTTGGCAAATTTTTAATATTTAATCAGCTAACCTAAAAAATGCTTATGAGGAAAATCCTAAATACTGATATGTGTATGAATGCTTTATATAAAATCTCTTCAAAATATTATACTTATGAACTGAGATAGGTTTTGCATTGATAGTGGCAGGGAAATTCAAACCAATTTTGAAAAAAGAAAAGACAAGAGTTTAACCTAATCAGACAGAATGTCAGAAAACTGAGTTGCAATTTTTCTTTAATACATAGTTAATTATGGCTCTCCAAAATTTGACAAAACTGCATCAGTGCAAGCAATTAATTCTTTAAGGTTATTTTTATTGCCCAAGAAGGCTTAGTGATCTACTACCTAACTCATCCTTTCCTTTCCAATTTAATGTAACCAATGAAATTCTATCATATGGACTGTCACAGTCACAGAGTGATGATTAAATCAAAGACTTATTAAAAATTAACAAAAATAAACATGCCAATATACTCAACTGGAAGATTTTATTCAATTCAAGGTTTCTCAAGATCAAGGACCAGATCTTGTATCTTTTAAATCCCAGAATTGGATAGACCTTTACACTTGGTAAAATCTCAAAAGATTTTGGTCAAGAACATGAAAAACTGACTTAAAATTTGACTAAAATAATTTTCTCAGCTCAAAATATGCTTATAAGGGCAGAATTAATACTGGGAGATTGTTATATTAATACAGTACTCTATTCTTTAAACTTTGGCTTTTAAATACCCCACCCTAAGACTGAAATTATTTTTGCAGTAAGCCTATCTTAAGTGAGCACAAAAGAGATTATAAAGTGGAAAGAAAGAGCAAAAGAAATGGAGAACAGGTGTGCAGAGGAAGTGAAAGTACACATGAAGAGGGAGAAAGTTCCAAGCACTCCAAGGGAGGAAAAAAGCAAGTAGCAAAATCAACTATATTCATTTATAAAGAATTTCGTAAGGGATTTTAAAAAATAACAATCAATGAAAAGATCTTTAAAGAAGAAAAAAAATGAATCACTTTAATTCAATTCGATAAAAGTTTTTCTTTATTTTCAGAGTAATAGATTCCCTTTTCAGGCCCTCCAAGGCCAGGTCTTTGCAGTCAGCAGAAAATGAAGCTGAGCAATTATTTGCTGAATTTTAATTTAAACAGCTGTAGATCAGAATAATTTGGGTCAATTATGATCAAGGATTCATGTCACTGTGATAGCTTCCAGTATCTGAGTTAATGATCTCATCCCTGAGTGTGTAGTGAAAAGAACATTCGATAAGAGGTCAAGGAGTGCTGTCTGCTTTTTTCAAATTCATCATTGAATTAGCAACTGTTAATCTCTCTGGGTCATAGTGTTATCATCTGATCACTGTAGATAATATTTGTACAGCTGAGTTGTCTTGATAAGCAATGAGACACTGTATGTAAATAATTTTGTAAATATAAAATATTTTGTAAATTAATGAATTATTGTGAATACTCCCTCTCTTGTCATCCCATCACGCTTTGTACAGGTTTGCATGAACTTTTTTTTAGTAAGATATTATAAAAGATATGGCTGAAAGTAAAGTATTTTGATATTGACATATAAAAACAAATGTATTGGAGAGAAAAAAAGAATGCTCCAATGTACATTATGCATTAATACAAAACAAAGTGCTTTTTGGAAAAATCCTCAATAGTATTCAAATTATCTTTAGGTGGGTGATACATGTAAGATTTCACACTTTTTGATAATAATGTATAATTTTTCATTGATCCATAATAAGTGACCTTATATTTTCAATGGAACAAAATTAGGTTTGTTTCCATTTTACTGATGCTAAAATATTATAAAACTGACCTTTTAGTTAAGTACACTTAAATAAAATCAGCTCTTTCAAAAGTTGAAAATGTCATTAGGATTTTATGTGCATATTGCTTGCTTTTTTATCATTAGGGATAATATTTTTTGCTATCACATATGCAAATATTGGCAGTGATAGCAGGTCTTGTTTAGAAATTTGGTTTCATCTGAAACCTAACTCAAATATAACTAGAGTGGGTGAATCCATACGAACCAAAACTCCAAACTCTGTGAAATTTCCTCCTAAATTTGCATTACTTTGAAACCTCCAAGAATTATATGACTTAAACAACAACAAATACATAATCAGAGTTTTCAAGAAACTGAGAAACTAAAACAGAATTTTTTACTAGTTCCTTTAGTGAGAGAGAGAGACAGGTTTTTTTGTTACTGTTATACTTAGTTGCTGCTACTGATGCTTTTTGTGAGGGATCTATTTAAATATTCTTTAGATTTAACCACTAAACATGGTAATGAAATGGGATATGTGAAAAATAATCCTAACATTGTCCAGAGGTACTAAAACTGTCTTTTACTAACTGAAGTATA
>SJYQ01000892.1:29556-43545 GCA_006410935.1 Redunca redunca
TCAGGTTATCTACTAAGAAAAATCTAAGGTTATTTTCAGTCTTTACTATAAAAAATGCTGTCACAAATACCTTTGAGCTATAGTTTTATATGCTTTATACATACTTATGTAATGATTCCTTTAAGAAAATATATTTTTAGAGGGCTCTCTGGGGTCTAATAGCATTTTAAAGTTATTCTCCAAGTCACAATGAATGTGTACTTCCTTTAGACAATCTGTTTGCAAAAATGGCCAATGTGATTGGGAGTAGTATGAACAAATTTGATTTTTTTAATAGTAGATATCAAATGTACCAACATTTAGAAAATCTGCATATAACCACATACCAATATTTTCCAAAAGATGTTATGTATGATGTTATGTCATCAGAAAAAGATAAATTATCTATTGAAAGTGCAAGATAGGATAATGAATTAAGGAACATTTGAAAAGTTTATTAGTATGGCTTCAGCTCTCACACTGCAACTAACCTTTAAGAAACTATCACTTGTGAACTGTTGGTGTAATATCAAAGAACATCAAAAAATTATATGAAACGGCTCTTAAAAGTCTCCTCCTTTTCCTAACTACATATCTATGTGGGGCTATTTTTTTTAATTCATATATTTCAACCAAAACCACACAGCAGTCAATTGACAGCAGAAGCAAACATGAGAATATATTTGTCTTCTATCAAGCCAGACATTAAAGACGTTTGCAAAAATTGTAAAACACTGTAGCTCTTCCCCTAACCATGTTATTTTGGAAAATATAATTATTTGTCATGTAAGTAAGATGGTTTTATGGCAACAGGTGATGGATTTGTTGTTTCAATCACTAAATCATGTCCAACTCTTTGTGACCCCATGTAATGCAGCATGCCAGGCAGCTCTGTCCTTCAACATCTCCCAGAGTTTGCTCAAATGCATGTCCATTGAGTCAGTGATGCCATCCAACCATCTCATCCTCTGCTGCCCTCTTCTTCTTTTCACTTCAATCTTTCCTAGCATCAGGGTCTTTTCCACAAGTCGGTTCTTTGCATCTGGTGACCCAAGTACTGGAGTTTCAGCTTTGGCATTAGTCCTTCCAATGAATATTTAGGGTTGATTTCCTTCAGGATTGCCTGGTTTAATTTCCTTGCAGTCCAAGGGATTTTCAAAAGTCATCTCCAGCACCACAATTTGAAAGCATCAATTCTTTGGCACTCAGTCTTCTTTATGGCCCAACTCTCACATCCATACATGACTACTGGAAAAACCATAGCTTTGAATATACAGAACTTGGTTGTCAAAGTGATGTCTCTACTTTTTAATATGCTGTCTAGATTTGTCATGGCATTCTTGGGTTTCCCTGGTGGCTCAGCTGGTAAAGAATCTGCCTGCAATGCAAGAGACCCGGGTTCAGTCCCTGGAGTGGGAAGATCCCCTGGAGAAGGGAACAGCTACCCACTCCAGTATTCTGGCCTGTGTTGCAAAGAGTTGGACCCAACTGACTTTCACTTTCACTTTCCTTCCAAGGATCAATCATCTTTTAGCTTCACTGCAGTCACCATCTACAGTGATTTTGGAGCCCAGGAAAATAAACTTTGTCACTGCTTCTTCCACTTTTCCCCCTTCTATTTTCCATGAAGTGATGGGATTGAATGCCATGATCTTAGTTTTATGAAAGCTGAGTTTTAAGCCAATTTTTTAAGCTCTCTTGTTTCACCCACATCAAGAGGTTCCTTGGTTCTTCATCACTTTCTTCCATTAGAGTGGTAGCATCTGCATATCTGATATTGTTGATATTTCTCCCAGCAAACTTGATTCCAGCCTGACATTTCACATGATGTACTCTGAATATAAGTTAAATAAACAAAATGACAATATACAGTCTTGACATACTCCCTTTTAAACCAGTCAGTTATTCCATGTAAGGTTCTAACTGTTGATTCTTGACCTGCATATAGGTTTCTCAGGAGGCAGGTCAGGTGGTCTGGTATTCCCATCTCTTTAAGAATTTTCCACAGTTTGTTGTGATCCATACAGTCAAAGGCTTTAGCATAGTCAATGAAGCAAGAGTAGATGTTTTTCTGGAACTCTCTTGCTTTCTCCATGATCCAATGAACATTGGCAATTTGATTTCTGGTTCCTCTGACTTTTCTAAATTTGGCTTGAACATCTGGAAGTTCTCAGTTCACATACTGCTGAAGCCTGGCTTGAAGGATTTTGAGCATAACCTTACTAGCATGCAAAATGAGGCCAACTCTCTGGTAGTTTGAACATTCTTTAACATTGCCCTTCTTTGGGACTGGAATAAAAACTGACCTTTTCCAGTCCTGTGGCCAATGCTGAGTTTTCCAAATTTGCTGACATACTGAGTGCAACACTTAACAACATCATCTTTTAGGATTTGAAATAGCTCAACTGGAATTCCATCACCTCCACTAGCTTTGTGTGCAGTAATGCTTCCTAAGGCCTACTTGACTTTACTCTCCAGAAAGTCTGGCTCTAGATGAGTGATCACACCATCACTCATCTGGCTACCTGGGTTATTAAGACCTTTTTTTGTATAGTTCTGTGTATTCTTGCCACCTCTTTTTAATCTCTTCTGCTCCTGTTAGACGCTTATTGTTTCTGTCCTTTACTGTGCCTAGCCTTGCAAGATACATTCCCTTGATATCTCTGATTTTCTTAAACAGATCTCTAGTTTTTCCCATTCTATTGTTTTCCTATATTTCTTTGCACTGTTCATTTAAGAAGTCCTTCTTATCTCTCCTTGCAATTCCCTGAATCTTTGCATTTGTTACTCATTTAAAATAAATTAACAAATGTGTACTTCCATTTCTTAGCTTTAATTTACAATATAGCAAGTAGAAATAGATAAAATCCATGTAAACAAAAATTTGGTGGTCCATTTTTAAGAATATAATAGGATTCTGAGACTATCATGTTTTCAACACCTGACCTAATCAATAGAAAATTACTCAGATGCCCATATCCTTAGATATGAATAATACTGAAGAATCTGATAGAAAACACAGTGTTTCATCTGAAGGATGTCCACTAATCTCCTCCAATATCTAAATCTTGGGCAATTTTTCCTTACAGTGCTTACTATATCAAAGATCACATTTTATTACTTAAATTCAGTACTTAAGATTTAAAATGTGTGCCAGAGGAGGCCCTTAAAAAAAACAGGATCATGTCTACTTTAAACTACAAATTTAAACATAGGCAGGATGATGATCTTGATATTAAGTTTTTCCACAATGAACTACAGAACCACAAAGGAACAGCAAACCGCCCCCACCCCCCAGAATCCCAAGTACAAAAGAAGTAGGTTATCAGTTATGATGTTCTTAGAGCAGGACATGTAGAATGGCATGGAGGGCCAGCAAAGACACAAAACGTATCCATGATAGACTTTTTGAAGCAAAGAATTAGAAAAGAGAGAAAAACAAAACCAAGAACAATCCCCATCCCTGTTGACAAATGCAGGCCATCTGGTCACTTTAATGAAGCATATGGATACTAAACATTAGCTGAGTGTTCCTTCTGTTGTTCTTATACAAACTAGAACTCAGGAGACTACAATTTCTTATTTTAAAACAAACAACTGAAAAAGGCATCTATTTGAACTATGAATTCCATGGTAGACTGAAGGTACAAATCTGACTTTGAGGGCAAAACTGCCATATTTACAGGTCTGGAGTTTATATTTCATGACAGGCTTATAGCCGAAGTAATTAGGGTATGGATCCCTATAGGCATAAATATTAGGGCACCTTAAGACAAAGTGGGCTCATGCATATTCTTTCAGCATAACCAGTCAGTGCATGGAGTAAATAAGAGACAAAGAATGCAATACAGTGAGTGAAGGAGCCAGCTATCTAAATCTTAAAATTAAACCTGAGGTTGAGCAATCAATTTTTAATAGAATTTATAGTCAAATGAAGGCTGTATACAGTTAAAGGGGGAAAAAATTACCTGACCCATAGTTTGGGTAAAACTTTAAGAGTTATTGAGTTATTAAGGTGTTCCCTCTTCCTGTAAGCAACAAACCACTTGGAAAAAACCACATCTGGAGAATCAATAGAGACCTCTGGGGATGTTTGGATTCCCTAAGCCCTTCTTCACTGGAGAGCCAAAAGGTGCCTCGGGGGAAATAGTTCAAGACATAAAAAAATAAATAGAAATGTCATTTTATTCAAGAAAGCTATGTCTGTCTTGTCTTCTTCACTAAATGTCTCTTCTTTCAGTGCAATCGCCTCCATTTGTTTTTTACACATACTTTGAATTATACATAGTGGCCTAGTTTTACATTGTCTCAGCTGAGGTGGCCAGAGAGCAGAGATGAATAAAACTCCATCTTAAGAGAGGCCAAACAGAGGCCAAACAAAGTTAAGTGCAGCTTTGCCAGAGGGATGAAAATAATTTCAGTTCAATAGGTGTTTTCTCAGGCACTAAGTTACATGGAAAGTTATCATTTCTCTCTCTCCCCATTCTCTCTTTCTCTCTCCCCCCATATATACATATATATACACATACATATGTATATGTATATATAAAAATATAGTGTGAATATATATGTGTGTNGTGTGTGTGGGTGTGTGTGTATTTATATATATATATATATGTATGTATATGTGTATATATATATATATGTATATATATATATAAAATCTTTTCTCTCTCTTTCTTCTAGTCTAGGTAGAATGATAAGATGAGAAAGCCTATTGTTTTCCCATGGTGGGTTTTCCTTTGCTGCCTCTAACACCACCAGCACAAAGAAAGAATTATAAACCAAGAAGGCTGCAGTCCCTGCCTGTTTTGTTTCAAAATGTGAGAGTAGAGAGAAAAAGCCCATTCCTACCAGCAGTTCAGTCTTAGAAGAATCCCGCTGCTGCTGCTGCTGCTGCTGCTAAGTCCCTTCAGTCATGTCCAACTCTGTGTGACCGCATAGACAGCAGCCCACCAGGCCCCTCTGTTCTTGGGATTCTCCAGAGAAGAATACTGGAGTGGGTTGCCATTTCCTTCTCCAATGTATGCATGCATGCTAAGTCACTTCAGTCGTGTCTGACTCTGTGCAACCCTATGCATAGCAACCCACCAGGCTCCTCTCTCCATGGGATTCTCTAGGCAAGAATACTGGAGTGGGTTGCCATTTCCTTCTCCAGAAGGATCCAGAGGGACATACAAACCATGTACACACACACTTCAGGGAGACAACATTTTAATCTAGTCATTTTATGTTAGAAAGTTTATCCTTAGAATGAAAATTACAGTTCCAGGGACAAACATCATTTTTTACATATAAACTGCATAGAAAGAAAGATAGTGCTAAATCGTGTCCAATTCTTGAGACCTCATGGACTGTAGCCTGCCAGGTTCCTCTGTCCATGAGATTCTCCAGGCAAAAATACTAGAGTGAGTTGCCAGTTCCTTCTCCAGATCCAGAGACTTTAGTATCTTTGGTGCAGCCTCCATGGACAGATATTCCTTTGATAGTTGAACAACTGTTCTGTGCATAGCATCAACTCTTCAATCTTTTTCTCCTCTAACTCCTTCCTATCTTCCACTATCTCTTAAGAAACATTCAAGTGTCTAATAACAAGTTGATCCTTAAACATGGAAATGGTGGGACTCTCCCTTAAAATCTGAAATACTACCATTTTAGTTTATGTTAAAATATAACTGCTTACAATAAAAAATGAAAAGTGGACTGCTTTTTCTGGGCCAGTTCTTTCCTCTTAAGCTCTCTTAATTTCCTAAATCTAAGTTCAAAGGTTATATCTGCAATATCAAATTAGGCCAAACTAAGCCAGCTACCTTTTGCACCTACCCATTTCCCAACTAAACACAACACATGTAAACTAAGAGACGTCATTTTTAAAATGTAATAGAAAGATCACATGGACATGTAACTTTCTCCTCCATACTGCTGAAACCTCAGAAACAAAAAGTACTCCAAAGGGGAAAAAATAATTTGAAATCATGACATATGTTAAAAACAAGAAAAGAACCCAAAATAGTCGCTTATGCTAAACCCCACATCACTAGATGGAGGCGTCATTACAGTTTTAGCTCTCACAGACATGGAATTTTTAAACCATTTAATCAAGAATCACCTGATCAGTCCTTGTTAGGTAGTCTCCCTGAGAGATCCTTGCCATCCCACGAAAAGACAATAATCTTGCAGTAGCCAATCCTTTTTTTTTTTGCCTAGTACAACTTCTTTGCTTCTGTTCCCTTCTGCTTTCAAAATCTCTTGCCTTGCATAGCTCTTTGGAGCTCCCTTGCATGCTCAGTGACTCACTTGTATCACTCTTTGTATCCTATGGACTGTAACCAGCCAGGCTACTCTGTCCATGGGATTTTCCAGGCAAGAATACTGGAATGGGTTGCCGTCTCTTCCCTTCAGAGCTCCCATCTACCTGCAAATTGGATCCTGCCTGATTGGTGAATCACTGAATAAAGCCAATAAGATCTTTAAAATTTTACTCAGTTGAATGTTTTTAAACACACATTAACTTCTCATATCTAATTCGGGCTAATGTACCCCTTACCCAGATTAATAAAATATTTTGTTCATTGTGATACCAGTTTTGTATTGTTGGATATGTTTTTTAAAAAATTATATCAGTTTGCTCTCTAGATCATAGTAAAAATTATTCCTACTTTTACTAAGGTAGAGGAATTCTTAAAAATTTTCCTTATCTCAGGAATCCAGCTAGAAGAGTAAGTGATTTAAAAACAGACATGTATAAAGTGTTGTTTCGATTTCACTAAGTTAGAGACTGAAGTTAAACTGTTCCTTAAAGGGATTATAGGGACCGCCTTTTGTTGTTGGCATAGGGATCTTAACAATGGTTTATCACCTAATGGCCACACTACTATAAGCAGTCCCAAACACACAGTCCCAGTTACTGCTGCAGAGGCTGCAATTTCAAACCTCACTCTTAATCCTAAACCAAGTCTAATCTTAGTCTCAAATCACCTCCTTAGGCTTGACTCACCAGAGTTTAAAGAGGTTTGTTCTTTCATTTAACCTACATTGCAGAAAGAGTGTGAGAAGTAAATCTGTCAATAATTCCAAGACCTTTAAAGTTAAGTAGTGTATGGACAGAGATTATAGTAATAATTGCTTGTCCTTACATATCAACATTAACAGTATATGTCAAAGTTTTACTTCAAAGTAAAATAAGAAATGCTTGGAAAACTAAAATCTGACGGTTTAAAAGTTGGTAGACCTGAAGCTTTGCTACTTAATAAATATGCGATGAGCTTTACCAGGCATTTTTAAGCTTTATTTTTTAACTATAAAAAATTAATTACATTATTTCTCATTCTACATGGATAATTTGTTAGGATTAAGTTATGGAAGTTACTTAAAAACACTTTAAGCAAGCTAAGCAAATACTATTACATAAAATATGAGAACGATTTGAACTGACACTTCAGATCAAGTTCTTATGCATGATTTTTGTAAAGTTGGTAGAATTTTTGCACCATAAAATTCATGCACTGGTCCCTGGTTACATCTATAAAATGATTTCTCCTTTATCAAGACAGAGTGTTATTAATGATCTGATCACTTAAGGATTTTTGAGTTTTGAGATGAACTCTAACATTGCCTCTTTAAGGAAAGCATATAATCACATTCTGCTCTTAATATTTTTCATCTAGGAAAATAAGGAATAAAATGCATACCTCTGTCATAATTAGTATTTTAAAAATTAATACTTTGAATTTATGTAGCATTGAAATACAATATTTACTATATCACCAAGAAGGCTGGCTTATTCTAGGAAAAAAAGCATATTAACACCCTTAGTGTTGACAAACAGTAAAGAGCCAGGAAAAGATTCATTGTTGAAAGAAGATCTTTCAAAATTTCTAGTTCTAGAAAAGTATCCTTGAAGTGCATGAGGTAATGTGAATATTTTATTCAGTTATACATGACGAAGGAACTTCATACATACTAGAGTCTTGTGGCATTGGCCAGGTGCAGATTAAGTGTTGTTGTTCAGCCACCGTTGTTCAGTTCTGTCTTACATTTTGTGACCCCATGGACACATAGGCCAGGGTCCTCTGTCTTCAACTATCTCCCAGAATTTGCTCAAATTCAGGTCAGTGGGAATCAGTCAGTGATACTATCTAACCATCTCATCCTTTGCTGCCCCTTCTCTTCCTGCCTTCAATGTTTTCCAGCATAGAGGGTGTTTTCCAATGAGTTGGCTCTTTGCATCAGGTGGCCAAAGTATTGGAGCTTCAGCTTCAGCATCAGGCCTTCCAGTGACTAGCAGATTAGGTGAGCTGGCAATTATCTGTAAGGCTGGAGCAAGAATGCCTTTTGGTGAAAACTCTTCTGAAAAATCATTCTTTGTTTAAGTACATCTTAGAGTCTGGACTCAGAACTGACGCTCAAAGTCAGGACTATTCATATTGAATGAATACCCCTTATTTTTGAGGAAATAAGAATTTATTTTAAAATATTTGCATTTGCAAAATGTCCAGGTGTCATTTTCTGATTGTCATTCACTACTTTCAATAACTTGTCAATGTGCCTTATTAAAAATAGTGAAAGTCACTCAGTCATATCCAAGTCTTTGTGACCCCATGGAATATAGCCCATGGAATTCTCCAGGCCAGAATACTGGAGTGGGTAGCCTTTCCCTTCTCCAGGAGATCTTCCCAACCCAGGGGTCAAACCCAGGTCTCCTGCTTTGTGGGCAAATTCTTTACCAGCTGAGCTACCAGGGAAGCCCAAGAATACTGGAGTGGGTAGCTTATCCCTTCTCCAGTGGATCTCCCTGACCCAGGAAGTGAACCGTGGTCTCCCAACCTTTAAAACAAAAAGTTAAGCAGTTTAGCTAGTTAAATTGAGTTTATTCAGGAATAGCAAAGGAGTTCCAATCCACGACATGCAAACTATCTTTTCTAAAAGATTATTATTTTAATGACTATATAAGATTTAAAATTTTGGAATAGGATATTAATACTTAAAGCTGTGTCAAGTAAGCAATAGGCATTAATCTGCATTCTAAAAGTAGAATTTTTGTAAAATTTTTATTTGTGCCAAAAAAATCAGCCAGAGATTGTAAAAAGTAAGCATAACATTTCTGTGTATTTGTCCAAATTATTGCTCAACTACACCTTGAAAATACTTTTTTCTGCTCAATTTTCTGATATTATTTAAGAGATGCTCTCAGAGAAGGTCATGGCAACCCACTCCAGTATTCTTGCTTGGAGAATCCCGTGGATATGTTGCAGGAAGGGGGACCCCTTCCAGGGCCCGAAACTGAGCTCTTGTTTAACACTTGGAAATGAATTGTCCAAGGAGACATATGTGCTGACAAAGCAAGAGATTTTACTGGGAAAGGGCACCCAGGTGGAGAGCAGTAGGGTAAGAGAACCCAGGAGAACTGCTCTGCCATGTGGCTCACAATCTTGGGTTTTATGGTGATGGGATTAGTTTCTGGGTGGTCTTTGGCCAATCATTCTAATTCAGAGTCTTTCCTGGTGGCACACGCATCACTCAGCCAAGACGGATGCTAGCGAGCAGGATTCCGGGAACTGGATAAGACACATGGTGTCTCCTTTCAACCTTTCCCGAACTCTTCCGGTTGGTGGTGGCTTATCAGTTCCGTATTCCTTATCAGGATCTCCTGTCATAAAACAACTCATGCAAATGGTTACTATGGTGCCTGGCCAGGGTGGGTGGTTTCAGTCAGTGTGCTTCCCCTAATAGATAGAGGAGCTTGGTGGGCTTTTCCATTGGATCACAAAGAGTTGGACATGACTGAGCGACTAACACTTTATTAGAGGAAAAACAGTAAAAGTTCTAGCTAAGAGAATATAACCAGGGAACTGCTCTACATCTGGCTTCATCTCTGGAAGAGTAATCAATCCTTGTGCCAATTAGATCCTGGAATTTACGGTGTTTTTATAAGGCAGAGTGGTCAAGTTGGTGCAAATGAAAGCTGCAGCCAAATTTATAGGAAAATGTGTCATATAGACTTTCCAAGTACATATCCGAAAATATAACATAATGACAAGTTGAATGAAAGGTTAGTCACTCAGCCGTGTCCGACTCTTTGTGATCCCATGGACTGTAACTCACCTGGCTCCTCCGTCCATGGGATTCTACAGGCAGGAATACTGGAGTGTGTTGCCATTTCTTTCTCCAGGGGATCTCTCAGACCCAAGGACTGAACTTGGGTCTCCTGCATTGCAGGCAGACTTTTACCATATGAGCTACCAGGGAAGCCCCTAAGGACAAGTTATAGATGAGCAAAATTTTTTTCTGGAAAGAAATGTTTCTCAGGAAATAGATGTGTTGCTTTTTTGGACAGTTGGTGAAGAAATAGTTCAAGTATCCATAATATGAACAACTGATCAATGCTTCTCAACACATAGAATAAGACCAGATGTGTCTCTAAACCTTGGAATGATCACACATTTTCCTGTTTTATTTGGTTATCAATACACAAAAATTGATAAAGAATCACATCTCAGATATAATTTATTAAACTAAGAAATATATAAATCATATTTTCCTGCTCCTTTAATTTTTAATTATTTCTAGATTTACCAAAAAGAAGTTGAAAACTGAGGACACTGAAGTTCTATTCTAAGTGACTATCACTGAAAGGCTTGCAGCTCAACATAATGGTTAGTGACTACCCATTATGTGCAAAGCACTGTGCCTGGGGCTGAAAGAGACAGACATACAACAAAATTAAGTCTAATACAATGAAATAAGTGCTACAATAAAGGCATATATCAAGCACGGTGAATAAGGAGAAGAAAAAGATTAACTCCTCCTGAAGGTGTTGCAGAGGAAGGGACATCTGATAAGAGTTTGAATAGTGAGGAGTTTGCTTGGACAGACTTATAGAGGGCTCTCTCTAAATCCAGAGAACATTGTAGTAACTAGGCAATGAGAGAATGCAAGGAAAAAACCTGAGATGAAACCATGAAAAGGTCAATGGGAGCCACTTCAGGTGGAGTTATCCACAGCAGACTAAGAAAAGACATAGTCACACCGGAATTTTAAATCCATTAGTTAGGCCATTTTCTTAGAATGACTGTGAAGGGACAATACTGAAGGTAGAAAGATTTATAAGGGATTGTAGTATTCTGGGTAGAACAGAAGAGTCTAAACAGGGACCCAAAGGAGGTCCTCAATAAAACTTCATGGAAGAAAGAAGGGAGAAAAGGAGAAAGAGTGGTTGGGAAGAAGGGAGGGAGAGAGGAAGTCAAGTCTTAGTGCTCTCATTCCTAAGACAAGGAAACTGAAGTCCTGAGATAAAATGCCTGGTCATCTCTAGAGAAATACCATGTTAGAGCTTCTAGGCCAGAGCATTTTAGATCAGGGAAGCGAATTTGACTTAGAGCATTAACAGGAAACTTAAATAAAAGTAAAAGCATCTGTAGAAGTTTTACTGTCTTTGCTGACTTATTTAAAATAGTAATTTTAGCCTCATGAAAAGCATGTGTTACTGATTGGAATGTAATGTTTCTGGCAATGTCTTTGTACATATTTTCCAAGTCTTCATGGAATTGGCTTAGATTTTTCTTTCCTTAGTCCAAAGCTTATGTTTGTTGAAATTCTGTTGTAGTACAATATGAAGTTCCTCTTTTCATATGACTATATTTCTATGTATGTCTTGATTAACATGAACTTAGGAAACTACAGATAGACTGTAATATAATATATATTTTATCAAAGCTAAGCATTTATTTGCGTTTTTTTCAGTACACATGTATGATCTAAAAAACTAAATGGAGATACAGTTCCTTATTTGTCACTCATTTACATACCAGCCTTATTATTAAAAATCTTGAATTCAATGAGGTTAACTTTTAAAAACAAATGTGCTATGTTTTATAACCATGCCACAGAAATAATTTAGAACTGAATTAAAAAAGTATAGTTGATTCAAAATAGTGCATATCAATTATGAAATTGATGCAAATTTAATATTATCATTATTTCTAAGTCTCTATTTCTGTCAGTGCCAGCACCATTATTCCAGTCTTCTGGACTAAAAGCTTTGACATCATTTTTGATTCTTTCCTGTTTTCGCCCATTATGAGTAATTTATTAGCAAGTCTATTTGTAACTGCTTATGTAAAACTGCCTTGATCCTCTTAATAGTAATGAATCTCTCTCATTTATACTCTTTTACTTCTTTTACCTTTGTTATAGCACTTATTAAAGTATAGCTTGTATAACAACTGTAAAATTACCTGTCTTTTCTATTGAGAGAAAGGACAATACCTTATTCAAATTTTCAACCCCCTCAATGTCTAACTTTCCACCTATGTAAATATGACTACTGTATAGTACAGGGAACTCTACTCAGTGCTCAGTGGTAACCTAAATGGGAAGGAAATCTAAAAAAGAGGGAATTATATGTATTATATGCTGTATACTTTGCTGTACAGCAGAAACTAATATAACAGTGTAAAGCAACCATACTCAAATTAAAATTAATAAAATAAATAAAAATTTAAAAATTTTAAAGTTTGTATTAGAAACACACATCATCATCTATGTAGTAAGCTTGCCAAAAATAAGTTGCCTAGATATAATCATGAAGAAATAGACATATCCAAGTTAAGAACAACCTGTAAATGGACTAACTTAGACTCTTTGTTAACATAAAAACATAAACTAAGAAGTCAGAGGGAAAAAAAATAACTAGCAAGCACAGTGTTTGGTACATAATAGGCATATAGTAGGCAGTGAAAGTAAGTTTTTCAAATTCTAAAGGTTTTAACTGACTATAAGACAGATTTTGATAAATCAATATTTTCAATGTGATTTTGTACAAGCTCTCTGCTGCCTATTCCATCACATATAAACTTCTCTGTCATTTGTTTAATGTCTCTAACAATATTTCTCCACTGCAAATTTATAGCACATTTATTACCAATTTCCAAACAAAATTCTCTACCCAAGTATACTAAAACTAAGATCATGGCATCCAGTCCCATTGCTTCATGGCAAATAGAAGGGGAAAAAGTGGAAGCAGAAATAATTTTATTTTTTCGGTCTCCAAAATCACTGCAGATGGTGATTATAGCCTTGAAATTAAAAGAAGCTTGCTCCTTGCAAGGAAAGCAATGACAAACCTAGACAGCATATTAAAAAGCAGAGACATAACTTTGCCAACAAAGGTCTGTCTAGTCAAAGGTATGTTTTATTCCCAGTAGTTATGTATGGATGTGAGAGTTGGACCATAAAGAAGGCTGAGTGTTGAAGAATTGATGCTTTCAAACTGTGGTGCTGGAAAAGACTCTTGAGAGTCCCTTGGACAGAAAGGAGATCAAACCATTCAATCCTAAAAGAAATGAACCCTGAATATTCACTAGAAGGACTGATGCTAAACCTGAGCGTCCAATATTTGGTCACCTGAGTCAAAAAGCCGACCCATTGGAAAAGACCTTGATGCCAGGAAAGATTGATGGCAGGAAGAGAAGGGGATGACAGAGGGTGAGATGGTTGAATGGCATCACTGATTTTCATGAGTTTGAGCAAACTCCAGGAGATAGTGAAAAACAGGGAAGCCTGGTGTGCTGCAGTCCATGGGGCCACAAAGAGTTGGATATGACTCAGTGACTGAACAACAATGCTCATTTTTGAAATTATGAAAACATATATTTACATTTTATAAATTTTGAATACTGACAGAGATGTAAAGAAATGAAAGATCATGCTTAGTTGTATTAATATTAAATAGAGGCAACAATAATTAACTAACTACTTAGTGTTCATTCCAATTTTGTTCTGTGCATAACCCTGTCTAGCTGAAATAACTCTGATTATTAAATTATGCAACTTGAATGTCACACAATATTAAAACTTAAACATTATTCCATTATTTTAAAAATCTTTACAAACATAATTTTAATAGTAATTAAAATATTAAATGCACAAGATTAAATTCAATATAATTTAAACAATGTTAATGTTAAGGCTTTTAAAATATCCTTACATGTTTAGACATTAGCTTATTTC